>CAOLHI010003364.1:0-182205 GCA_948474755.1 Ctenosaura bakeri | reverse complement strand
CAAATATCTGAAGGACTGCCCAGTTCCTACGCCTGGTCTAGAGAGAAGGGGAAGTATAAGATCAAGTTTAGGATGATACACCTAGTAAAATGTCTGTGTATGTCTGGCCAACATCATAAAGAGTAACGGATGAAGCATAAATCATCTGTTGTGTATTGACAGCCTGGGCTATCCAGGCTGTGTCCCTTTTCAGGATGGCTGTGGTATTTGTGGATGATGGGAGATGCCATCTGGCACATCTGGGACCTGCCATGGTGTGGAAGATCAGAAGATTTACTCTTCAACTTCAACTAACCAGACTGTATGTGGCCTGGGTCCCAGATGGAGAGATATCTGCCATGGTGGCCAGTTAACGTCAGCTCTGCCTTTCTTACCATCAGGAAGTGAACTAAACTGGGTAGCTGAGAATTACAAGAGCCAACCTCAGACCACCACTTGCAAAGTAACTTTTTAAAATAGTCAAAAAGACAAATAGGGAAGAAAACCATATATACAAAAGAATTGAAAGACATACATTACTACTGTATGAAATATGTTTACACAATATTTCACTGGTATTGGACACTGACTATAACAGCCAAAACTTAAAACAATTTAATAAGATCTGTGGGAAATGTGGAGTACAAGGGAGTACATTATTCCACATGTGGTGGACAGGTATCAAAGCAGAAAAAAACAAAGTTCAATTATGACTACAAGGAATTAAAAAATCAAAAAGAAGTAAACCTAGAACTAATGTTATTTGGAAAACCTAATCATTCTAATAAAGCTTTTCATTTTAAAATGTTGCATTACATGATGATTGGTGCAAGGGTTCCTTATGCTCAAAAATGGGAAAGTAATGAAATACCCACAAAAGAAAACTGGATTTTGAAAGTATTAAAAATAGCAGAAATGGACAAACTTTCCACATTAATGAAAGAAAAATCCTTGGAACAATTTCAGAATGACTGGAAACCCTTTTTGGATTATATGAAAAAATAAGAAAGGAAATAATACTCTTCGGGGGGGTTATGCTTTGAATAATATAAGACAGTAATGTAGCTAGGAGGTTGCAACATTTATTCTTTATATAAATAAAGGAAGTGGAAGAATATTTAAATAGAAATGGTCTAATTGAGAGAGAAGGCAGTCAAGTAATGCGTTATACGTAACAGGGAAGCAAAATGCTTAATTGTGTAATGGTGTAATAGTCTTTACGGTTTCCTTTGAGGTTGTGTGGTTTGTATGGCCTGCCTTGTTTTTTCGTCTCTTTTTCTGTGCTGCGTTTTGTGTATGACAATAACGGCGGGGGGAACCAATTAATAAAAATAAAACAGTTGAGGGAGGTGGGCATGTTTAGCCTGGAGAAGACAAGCCTGGGATGTGAAACAATAGCTGTCCTTAAACATCTGAAAGGCTGTCACGTAGAAGATGGAGCCAGCTTGTTGGCTGCTGCTTGAGAGGATCAGACTCAAGACTTGAATATCCTATGACTAAACTGAGGCTGTCATACTTTGAATGGATCATGAGATGACAAGGCTTCATTGGCAAAGATGGCCATACTTGGAAAGGCAAAAGGCAATAGGACAAAAAGGAGACTGCACAACAGTTGCATTGGAAATATCTCATTCATAGGGTTGCCATAAATCAAGGTCAACCTGGCAGCAAATAAAAACAAGGAAGAAATATTGCCATTCCTTCAGGGCCAAGTGGTCCCTGAGAAGTCTTTCATTAAGAGGGTACACATAATCCAGAGTCAACTAGATGACAAATGGGGGCAACAAAAGAGCTGTTTCCCTGGGAGTAAGGCTATTTCCACACTGCACTGTTATAGTGCTATTATTCCACTTTCAACATCCTATGGAATCCTGGGGCTTGCAGTTTAGGCAAGGGCATCTTTGGCCTCAGTAAACTACAAACCCCAGAATTTCACAGGATCTTGAACGTGGAATGATAGCACTATAACCGTGTGATGTGGAAATGACCTAAGTCTCATTGAATTTGATTCAATAGACTTATGAGTTGGAAGATACAGGGTTGTACTATTACTTGATCTAATAGTTAGTTCTTTTGTGATACACTAACTTATTTCAGGGTGGGAAAAGGTGAAGGAGATGGGGAGCATTCACACATGCAGTCTCCCCTGTGGGCTGCAGCCTCACCCCCAGTGTGACCCCATTCCGCTCCTTTGTTCCTAGAGAACTGGAGTCTCTGGGGAGCTCCTTCCTCTCCCTTCCCTCTCCCTCTCCCGGTTCTTTAATGGCAGCAGAAGAGGGGTTCCCAGGGCATGAATTTCCAGAGGAAAGAGGTTTCGGACTGGAAGACAATCGCCATTTCTACACAACAGAGATAAAGTGCTGCTCTTCCACTTTCCACCTCCTGTGGAATTCTGGGGTTTGTTGTTTCCTGAGGCCCAAGAGTTCTCTGGCTGAGGAGTCTAAAGGCCCCTCCCCAAAAAGCAAACCCCTGGGTGCCATAGGATGTTGAAAGTGGAATAAAAGCACTAGAACAGTGTGGTGCGGAAATAGCCGACGTGTGTAGAGTACAACACTGCTGAACCTTCTCTAAAAGAAAGCAAACATACAAAAGCGAGAATTGCACAGGCATGGCACCAGGAATTGTTCATGCTGTGTTTTTAGCAACAAACACCAAAAATTGAAAAACTGATATTTTCATTTGCATTTATATATATTAAAAAAAATAACTTGGGTATGTTGACAGATTTTCAGTGGGGTGTCTATTTATTGAGATACTCCTTTGACCAAGGGTGAGAAAATTTGGCCAATATCCAACATCATCTACTTAGTTATGAATGTTTAACTAAGTTAACTAAGTTAAACTCACCATTTATACAAATGGAAAATCCACTTAAAAATTCCCATGTAGGTGTCACCTCATGAGGTTTTTCATAAATATGAAAAATTACAAATCAATTATTGGCTGACATATAAAGATCTATTAAAGTTTCAAGGAAACACAGGAGAGATGAAGTCTTCAGAAGAATTATTAAACGAGGGTATATCTTGTCTTTAGTCCCCTTATTTATTTATTTGTTTATTATTTTTATTAAAATTTTTGTAAAACGAAAAGTTTATATATATATCACATATTTGCTTACCTTATTCCATATTGTACGTCATTCTTACATAGATTTTCTGTTAATTATTAATATTTTCTTCTTCGTGGTCTCTGTGCCTTCATACACTAGGAGCTTTAGCGCCTGCGCGGTAGCGTTCGGAAACTTCTAGAGCTCGTTCGCTTGGTGGGAACCCCTCCCCCACGCCGGTACTGCGCATGCTCCTCCCGCTGAGCAATGGTCTCTCCTCAGTTCTTTCTTGTCCGCCGTCGCGTACGGAAGGTTCTTCGGCTTGTTCCTCGATTTTCTTGCTTGGCTTGCTGTTTTTCACGGTTTTCGGACTTTTGGACTGTTTCTGACCTCTCCCTCAGACTTCCCCTCGGATTTGGTGTTTTTCGGACTTTTCTTGTTCGGCGTTCTTCTTATGTCCGCGCTCTTCAAGAAGTGCGTGTCCTGCGGGCGCAAAGTTGCCCTCAACAACGGCCATAGGGAGTGTCTCTTCTGCTTGGGTGAGTCCCACAACACTCGGACTTGCCCAATTTGCCGGGATTTTACTCCCCAGACTCTCCGCAACAGGTTCGCGAGACTCAAATCCTACTGTTGGGAGCAGTCTTTGAGGACAATCGACGAGACCTCCGTTTCCAAGATGGCCGAAAAGAAGACGACTACGCCATCGACGGTATCGGCGGCTGCCGTTCCATCCACCTCGTCGGTATCGGGCTCGGTACCAGCGAGAACGCCTATATCAGCGTTACTGAGGATCCCGAAGCTGTCGGCGGCTGCCAAGTCAGCGAAAGGATCCTCGACGGCGAGGAAGGCTGAGGCTCCCGTTAAGGAGACGCCTAGTAAAAAGCGCCCTGCTCTGGACGGAGACAAGGGCAAAGAGAAGGAGAAGAAGAAGAAAAGGAAGGAGAAGAAGCGCTACCCGGCTGGGGACGTTCAACCTCCCACTCCTCCTCCGACTCTGCAGCCTTCCAAAGGGCGAGGTGAGTCCGTCGATCTCTCGGACGATGAGATCAAGGACGTTCCCCAACAACGCCCGGACTCGCCTGCGGTAGACCTTCCAACCCTGGTGGAGGAGCACCACTGCCCTTCCAGCCGTCGCAGGTCAGCCAACCTGCAGCAGAGAGAGCCCTCTGCTTCTCCGAAGTGGCGTTCTACTTCATTCAGGTCCCGGTCCCGCTCTTCGGAGCGTCTGGTGGCCTCGCCGCCTCCTAGGGAGACAAGAGAGGAACAACCTCGCTCGTCTGCCTCCAGATACACCTCGGCGTCCTACGTGGCCAGGTACGCGAGGGAATCTGAGTGGAGAGAGTGCCCGGCTTCTTACCGGTCACATTCTCCATCGTACCGGGATCGGTACCACCGTGACCCGAGATGCTGGGAGAACTTCTGGAGGTCCCGGTCACCTCACAGACAGTGCGACTCACGCTTGCCTCAAAGGGAAGACTCTCGGTACCGTTGGCACCGAAGCCGTTCGCCGTCGGACCTCCGCTCCTTCTGCCGCTCTCCCTCGCCTCGATACCATAGGGCGAGAGAGCCTTCACCTCGATACCGAGCGTTATCGCCGCCTCCCAGGGTTACAGCTACGGCAACGCGCCCTGCGGAGTCGGTGGTGACCGGACAGGCTACGACCACCACGGCCTGTCAGACTACGCCAGTCACCACCAGGAAGGTGAAGTCTGTGGTGAGCCAGCCGAAGCGTGATGCTGCCACTACCACCGTCCCGGCTGCGGAGAAGCCCAAAACGGCTGCACCCGCAACAGCGGTAAAGGAACCAGAGAGTGAGCAACGAGAGGACTCACCAAGCTCGGAGTCCTATGACTCAAGCGCTGAGTCAGAGGCTTCGGACATGGCATCCCAGGAGTCTCCTCCGCTGGGATTCGGGGAGCCGATCCCAGATTCAGCACCAGAGGACGTCCACCAGTTCTCTGCAATGCTGCTTCGCATGGCCTCTACCCTTGGCCTTAAGATCGCGGATGCGGAGCCGGAGGATGACGATCCCGTCTTCTCCATCTTCGAGGGGAAGCAACCTGCCGCGGCCCCCGCTGCCTCTTCTGCCCCGGATTTCTAAAGTTGTTAAGTCTGCGTGGGACAGACCGGCCTCGGCACAGCCGATACCGCAGCGTTTGGAGCACCTCTGCAGGGTGCAGAAGGATAACGCAAGTTATCTCTTCAACCACCCTGCACCGAACTCTGTAGTGGTCGAGTCGGCACAAACAAAAGGCACCGGCAGACAACACCCTACTCCTCCGGATAAAGAAGGCAGGAAGTTGGACGCCTACGCAAGAAGGTTTTATTCCGCCGCCTCCTTGCATATTAGGCTGTCCAACACTGAGGCTTGCCTTGCGGCATACCTGAAGAAGGTACTCGACCGCCTTCAACCGGCGATGGAGACGGTACCGGAGGACATCCGTCAGGCCGCCTCGGTCATCTTCAACGAGGCCATATCCATCGCCCGGCAGCAGATGGCCTCCTGTCGGCACGCCGTGGAGGTTGACGCCTCCCAGGTCATGGCGGGATCCATCGGCTTGCGCTGCCATGCCTGGCTCAGACCAGCCGACATCCAAGAGGACACCCGAAGGAGGATCAAAGATCTCCCCTTCGACGGCGAGGGCCTCTTCAACTCCACCACCGACCAGGCGCTGGACAATTTGGTTAAGGCGAGGTTGACTGCCAAAAAGATCAGGCTCCAGCCGGCCACGCAAGCCCGCAGGACTTCCACCTTCCGCCCATCCTGCCGATGATCGTCTACCTCATCGTTCCAGCGCTCGGCCCAGTCCGGCCAGTCAAGACCGTCCTCTGGCTCGTCGGCCAGACGTACTTTAGACGCCGTCCGGCTTCCTCTAAGAAGTCCTCCTCGGATGCGAAGTCTCGGTTTTGACCTGTCTGGCAGGACTTCCCAACATCCACTCTTCAGCCTTCCACCAGCCCTCGGAGACCGACCGACTCTAGCTCGACACCTTTTGGAGTGGCAACATGTCACTACGGACTCTTGGGTGCTTTCCATCATCCGTCTTGGCTACGCCATCGAGTTTCACGATATTCCACCTCGAGGCGTCTACTACTCCACCCCATC
The DNA here is from genome assembly GCA_948474755.1 of Ctenosaura bakeri. NCBI lineage: Eukaryota > Metazoa > Chordata > Lepidosauria > Squamata > Iguanidae > Ctenosaura > Ctenosaura bakeri. Next base: position 176,071 of record CAOLHI010003364.1, on the reverse strand, counting down.
GAGTCCGGTCCTCCTGGAAGAGATCCAGTCCCTCCTTCAAAAAGGAGCGATCGAGCGGCTCTCGCCGGAAACCAAGACCCCCGGCTTCTTCTCCCGGTACTTCACGGTACCGAAAGCTGACGGACCTCCGGCCGATCCTCGACCTCAGAGGGGTGAACTACTACATCTGCCCCAAGAGGTTCAAGATGGTCACGATACCGTCAATCCTGCCCTTCCTCCATCGAGGGGACTGGTTTGCCTCCATCGATCTCTGAGACGCCTATTTCCACATCGCCATTCGCCCGCAGCACAGATGGTACCTCCGCTTCGCAGTCGACGACACCTGCTACCAGTACAAGGTGCTGCCGTTCGGACTCTCGACTGCCCCAAGGGTCTTCACCAAATGCATGGCCCCGGTGGTATCTTTCCTGCGGACGAAGGGCGCTTCGGTCTACCCTTACCTCGACGGTTGGCTGTTGGTGGCGTCCTGCAAACAGAGACTTTACCACGACGTCCACATGACTTTGTCACTCCTGACCTGCCTTGGCCTACAAGTCAATCCGAAGAAGTCCCACCTCGAGCCGGCGGGGACCTTGGACTTCATCGGTGCCACTCTCGATTCCACCTCCGCCAGGGCGTACCTGCCAGAGACTCGGGCTCGAACCCTGATCCGGGCCGCCACTCACGCCTATACGGCCCCGACGTTGTCTGCAAGAAGCGTCCAGCAGCTTCTAGGCTACATGGCCGCGACTACCGTGGTGACCTATCTCGCCAGATTGAGGGCAAGACCTCTTCAACACTGGTTCGTCCGCATATTCGACCCTCTGCGAGACGAACAGACCATCCGACTGCAACTGCCGGAGGACGTGCGCTCATCCCTCCGTTGGTGGCAGTCGTGAAGCAATCTGATGTCCGGGATGCCCTTCCAACAGCCAACACCGAAGGTGACGGTAACGACCGACGCCTCCCTGTACGGATGGGGTGCCCACTGCGGCGATCTAAAAGTCCGCGACAGATGGACCGACGACAAGACCGCTCTCCATATGAACGCGTTAGAGCTACTCGCCGTCTCGAAGGCACTACGAGCGTTCCGCCACGTCGTAGCGGGACGCACAGTCCTGGTCCTGACCGACAACACCACCGCTGTCTGTTACATCAACAGACAAGGAGGGACTCATTCCACAACCTGCTCAACATCGCTCTCGACCTGTGGAACTGGTGCATTCGCCTGCACACGCATCCCTTGGCGGTTCACCTGGCCGGGCAGGAGAACACCACGGCAGATGCCCTCAGCAGGGACACCTCATCCCATCATGAATGGTCTCTCTCCGGAGAGGCGTTCAGACTGATTCGGGACTGCTGGGGCGAACCGTCGATCGACCTCTTCGCGACCAGGGAAAACGCGAAGTGTCGCTGATTCTGTTCGAGAGCGGGCCACGATCGCGCTTCCATCGGAGACGCCTTCCAGTTTCCGTGGACCAGGGAACTCCTCTATGCATTCCCGCCGTTCCCGCTGCTCGGCCCGACGATATCGAAGTTCCTCGCCGACCGAGCCGACGCGATCCTGGTAACCCCGTACTGGCCGAGGCAGCACTGGTTCACACCCCTGCTACGAGCTGCATGAGGCAACCTGCTCCGGCTACCATCAACGCCGGGCTTGCTCTCCCACTCCAGCGGCCGAGTCCTCCATCCGGACCTGCCATGCCTGGCCCTCCATGCCTGGAGGAAATCGCACTAGACGATCCCGTGCTCAGTACCGTCCTCGTCGCGGCCAGGAAGGAATCCACCCGTCGCAACTACCAATACAAGTGGCGACGCTTCCTGACCTTTGCTAATGAGAGGAGTGAGCCGGTATCGCCCGCTGGACTCTCTACTGTCCTGCACTTCCTCCTTCATCTCCGGCAACAGGGCCTGGCATTTCCATCTCTAAAAGTTTACCTCTCCGCGATCGTGGCATACCAGCCGCCACAATCTCCGGCATCGGCTTTCTTCAGGAACGATACCGTTAAGCGGTACCTGAAGGGACTTCAACACCTTTACCCACCGGTATCGCCGCCGCTGCCGCCGTGGTCCCTCTCGTTGGTGCTGTCGCAGTTGACGAAACCGCCCTTCAAGCCGATGGCGACCTCGGATGATCGGCTTCTAACCTTGAAAACTGCCTTCCTGGTAGCGGTGACCTCAGCAAGGCGAGTGGGTGAGATCACAGCTCTTCGATCCGATGAGCCCTTCATGGTCTTTCACAGAGACAAGGTGGTCCTGAGACCTGACATCTCTTTCCTGCCTAAGGTGGTGTCCAGTTTCCATCTCAACCAGGACATCATCCTGCCTGCCTTCTTCCCGAACCCGACAACACCGTTGGAGTGGTCCCTTCACTCCTTGGATGTACGTCGGGCCTTGGCCTTCTACAAGGACAGGACTGCTTCCTTCCGATAGACGCCGCATCTTTTCGTTTGTTATGGGCGACGTCGGAAGGGCCTCAAGGTGTCCACCCAGCGCTTCTCCAAGTGGGTGGTACAGACTATACAGCTGGCGTACGAGCTCGCGAGGAAGCCTCCGCCAGCCCTGCTTCGAGCCCACTCCACCAGAGCTGTGGCAACATCTGCGGCCCTCCTGCGAGGAGTTGACCTGCATGAACTCTGCCGTGTGGCGACCTGGTCCCAACCATCGACCTTCGTTCGTCACTACAGGCTCGACTGCCTGTCGCACAGAGATGCTCGGTTCGGACGTGAGGTGCTGGCTTCCCTGCTGTAGGACCTGACCCACCATCCGACCGGTAAGCTACACAGTCTCCTAGTGTATGAAGGCACACAGACCACGAAGAAGAAGAACAGGTTGCTTACCTGTAACTGTAGTTCTTCGAGTGGTCATCTGTGCCATCATACACACCCGCCCTTCCTCCCCTCTTTCTCAGGTCCCTGTAGGTTCTACGGCGGACGACAGAACTGAGGAGAGACCGTTGCTCGGCGGGAGGAGCATGCGCAGTACCGGCGTGGGGGAGGGGTTCCCGCCAAGTGAAGGAGCTCTAGAAGTTTCCGAACGCTACTGAGCAGGCGCAGAAGCTCCTAGTGTATGATGGCACAGATGACCACTCGAAGAACCATAGTTACAGGTAATCAACCTGTTCTTTCTGTACATTATTGAATATTCCTTAATATTTTATTTAATCAATCCCTCTTCCCCCTCCCTCTCTATTCTATCCCCCCATCTTTAACAACACATTTTATATTAATATTTTTTCCTATCAATTTTCCCTCCCTCTTTCCTTCTCTTTCTCTATTTACTTCCCCTTCCCCCCCAATCTTCCTTTCCTTATTATGTGTTTTCTTCCCTCCAATCTCTTTTTTTTTCTTGTTCTAAACCTCCTTATTGTGAAATCTCTTTTTGTTATGGTATTCTACCTTAATTTTCTTACTCAATCTATACTTCTTCCTTAATATAAGTGTTACCCTTTCACTCCTTTCTTCCATTCTATACCTTCCTCTCACTTCTCTTTCACCCATCTAATAATTTCTTTCCATCGCTTTTCGAATTTTTGAATCGAATTACCTTTCATCATGTTGGACAATTTTTCTATTTCAATGATATCCATCACTTTTATTTTCCAGTCTTCTTGGGAGGGTTCTATTCCTTCTTTCCAGTGCTTTGCGTAGTTCAATTTTGCTGCTGTTATGTTACCCTGATTTCTGGGGTCCCAGGAGGAGCACCTCAATGTGCTCCAATAATGGGGAATGGGAATTAGCAAGAGCACAAGCTAAGCAATGCAAGAGGCAGGGCAACCTAGCAAGATCTTGGACCCAATGTCTACGGGGTCAGACTGAGTCAATGAGGAAACAAAAGTAAATGATAATTGCTTTCCTTTTATTTTTGAAACACAATCACAACGTATGTATGCAAACACACTCACACAGACCTACTGAAAAAAAGGTAGGAGTTGGATAAAGGGTTTTTGAGAGGGATTTTTCAGGGGAAATACTACACCTGATCCTGAAGCCCTGGTAGTCTAAAGAAAAGTCTGTAGAAGTGGAGACTCTCAGCACGTGGAGCTGAGGGGAAGCCTCATTGAACGAAGTGACAGCAAGGCAGGATGGAAGCCAGGAGCGATTCAAAGAAGCGCTCAAAATCAGGGGGTCTTATAGGGGAAAATGTGCCTGTAGGCTAGTCTGTTCCCAGGGAAAACAATGAGTTTCGGGCTGGAGACAAAGCCTCCGAAAGGTCAGTACTTTAGATGATTGAATGATGACAGTGTTGTCAATATAGCAGACAGTATGCAAATGCGGAGTGCTCGACAGTTGGATATTCGGCTCTTCAAGCTGCCTGCTCGGGGCAGGGAGTCTTTTCTAAACAGCGTGCATACATAATACAATCTTAAAGAGTACTTGCCTGGAGGTCTCGTAAAGCTGCAGTCTGGTTATTACTGGCCTGCCTGGGTCTGTTTTGAATGGTTCAGCTATTTTCGGCCATGCCTGTGTGCGTGCTTGTCCGGGGGCCTCGCAAGCATGTGGAGAGGAATGGGTAGTGAAGGCCAAATCCTTGATATCAAATGATCATGGCAACAGGTTCACCATTGTGACTAAGTGACAACCATGCAGATGGGACATTTAGCTGGATTTGCTCATCTTTAACTATTCCATACAGGCTTCTCCATTTATCTGACAAGTTGAGGATCACAACACAGTCAAAAAATGGAATTGGTTGAAAAGTGGAACCCGTGTACTGTACGAAGGATTCACAGAGGGTCACCTGGGACTGACCACACGCGCACTGCTTGGAGAGTCTTTCACCTGGCTTTGCGTCTTTCCCTCCACTCTCAGTTCACTTTGCAAGCAGCTTACATGCATGATCAGTCCCACATGAGCCTCCATAGTGCTATCCCAAACTGTGGGTGGCTCAGGGGTTTGTACGTGATGCCAATACTTCCATGAAAAGGTGGGGAATTATTAGATCAAATTAGGAGGTCTGCAAGGGGGGATACTCTAACAAGATGTTTTACACCAGTGTTTACCAGTACTTCTTCAGGGAGGAACCAGCCAGAGATCCAAAAGTGAGCTTAATTGTGTTTTATTGGGGGAGATATCACATGCAGAAGATCCAAGCAGTCATGCACCCACAAAGGCCAAGTGAAGGAAAGCTTTGAAAAGCAATATTCAATAAAGTGAGTGATATTTACCAATCAAAAAGAGTAGCAAGAAAGCAGCGAAGTGGCTCAGACTTGCATTTAAGGACAGTACACAATCAGGAATCGGAACAGCAGAGTGGCAAGCAGCAATTGGTGTACTGTGATTGGACTGATCAAAAGGTCAGGTTTATATACCTGATTTCCTCCTAGAGGGCAGGAGGAGTTAATGGCTCTCTGACTGAGTAAACAATGCGAGTTCACAGAGTGGACAATGAGGTCCAGAATGGGCTAATGGTCTTAGCATTAGGTGACAAAGGGCTAATGGCCATCGTGATAGTTTGGTACTTGTCAGACAGGTTTGAGGAGAAAGGAGAGGTTTGCTTTGTCCGAGGAAGAGGAGTTGACAATCAGCTGTCTTCTGGGAATTTTTCAGATGCTATTGTTTAAAAAGTTGGGTCCTTAAAGCTAATTCTAAGCCCATTATCTCTGGAGTTTCTTGGTGATTTCTTGACTATGACCTGGCTACTCCTGGGGGTGTTTTCTGATCTAATTTGCAATGCGTGTGTTCAGTCAGCCTTTTCCTCTTATCCGGCCTGACCCTACAGCCATAGTAGTGTCACTGGCCCACACACACACACAGATTTGATATGGTTTAATTGTCAAAATATATTAATTAATAATAATTAATACATTAATTGGCATTGATATGAAAGGGACCTGATGTGATGGTCAGCCCAGGCTGGGTAAAGGAAAAACAGTGGCTGAACACATGTGCTGCAAAGTAGGTCAGAGACCCTCCTCTACCCACAGCCAAGGTCATTGTCAGGACAATCACCAGGTAACTCCAGAGATAATAGGCTTAAACTAAACTGTAATGTTTCTATGACGTCAGACAATAGCAACAGGAAATTCTCACCAAAACACTCATTGTTTCAGCCCTCCTTCCTAGCACCTGCACATTTAGCCTTATTGTCCCCTCACCTGCCCACTGTTACACAGCCATTATAACAGCCATAAACTCTTTGTTACTTCTGTTTTGTGCAGTCAGATGCAGTATGTTGCTTGTTGAATGCCACACTGTCACTCTGATTTCCAGACAAATGCTTTCCTTAGGCACAAGTCTAAGCTACTTTACTGCTTTCTTTGGTCCTCTCAGGATTGGTAACTATTGCACATTGCCTAAACTTCGATATCAACAACTTATCTCCCTTTTCCTTTGGATAGCTGCTAGAAGTGTGTGAGTGCTTCAGTCTTTTGTGTCTATGACTGAACTCTTTTAGCACTCAGGAAGGAGTTTTTTTCAATAATGGCCAAGTGAAGTTCACCTTTCCCTCACTGATCCAACATGGATGAAGAATCTGAAGACAAGTTTGCTGAACTTTTCCCCTCCTACTGTGCATCTGAGCTTTGAGTCACACAGAGGCTTCATGATGTTGCAAAAATGATATTCCTTCCCTTTGCAATTATCAAAATCATTGTGACTGAGTCTAGTTCTTCCCAAAGCTCAAGAGAGCTTTAGAGAAAAACCGTGTAAACATAATAATCAAGAGCAACAAGAGGTAATTTCTTGCAAAGAGACAGGAGAAATTTGGTGTAAAATGACTCTACTGTTGGTACTGTTGTCCCTGCTTCTTTCTGTGTGTGAAACGCAGGAAGCGCAATGCCCTCTGGAGTTGCTGGATGCTCAAGATAAGCCACTGAATTATTACAGGCCAGGAGATTTCCTCATCGGTGGAATCATCTCTCCAAGATACATTTTTCACCAAGAACCCTTCGTCTTCACCAAGTCTCCCTTCATCAAGTTTCGTGAGTAAGTAGAAACCCCTCAATGGATGTCATGCCCCACCCCACACCTGCTCTTCAGCTCTGCTTCCTTCCCAGGTTCACCCCCCCCCCAATTTCTCATACCCATGATCAGTCGTATTGAATTACTTCCCCTACTTTGCCTCGGTCTTGCATTTTGAAGGGTGTTCTGTTAGCATCTATATTCTGGATGCTCATATATGTTTAATCTAATATGTACATAGGATGCTGTAATGTATGTATCTACATTTTACTATTTATATTTGGTAAACGTTTGACGTTTGTATGATGATGTATGTTTGGGAATTCAGGTTTTCCGGGTTTAATTTCAACTAACCTCCCCAAAGTTTAGCCATGTAATAAGACCCAAGATAGAACGGCTGCTTCCACCTCCTTGCACACCACCTACAACTGCCTAAGGTCTCACCAAATACCCTGAAGGCACCATATCTTGTCTGAGTCCAAAAGTAAACAACGTGAGGCCTGGCCAGTACTTGGAGTGGAAACCACCAAGCGGGAATGCCACGTGCTATGGGGCACCTTCAGAGGAAGGCAAAGGCAAACCTGCTCTGACTAAATCTTGCCAAGAAAAACCTGTAATAGGATTGCTGTACACTGGGGTCAGCATGAAGGCACAGAACACCAATCAAAAAGGACTGCCTAGCTTATTCTTTCAATAAAGAATCGATAAAGGAAGAAAAAGAATCTTCCGCTGTCTCACTTGTGCTAGGACTGGTATTCAGGGAAAAACACCCTTTCTATATTTATGAAAAAAAGAATGGAATACTTTGTACCGAACAGGACAGGAAAGCATAAGCATCCATTTCAAATCTTTCTTTTTTTCTTTTTTTTTCTTTTTTGTAGTATCTTGCCTTCAAGGTTCTGGCACATCTTGTCCTTCATGTTTGCCATTCAGGAGATCAACCGGAATCCCAGGCTCTTGCCCAATGTCACCCTGGGCTATACCGTCTATGAAAACCATTTCAGTGCACGACTCACTTCAGACGCCATGCTAGACCTGTTTTCTGGTGGGGTCAACCGTCCTCCAAACTACAGCTGTGGGAAAAGGAATCAGCTGATGGCTGTACTTGAACACTCTGAGTCTGACATCGCCATCCATATTTCTCAGCTATCGAGCATCTATAAAATCACTCAGGTAGGAATGGGGATGGGACCATTTCATAGTGTCTCCAGGGAAGAAGTCTGGAAAAGAAGTACAATGCAAAGGAAGGGTTCAGGTACTGAACCTGAGAATTTCTTATAGAAGAAAAAAATGGCAGTGAATATATCAATAAAAACTAATTTCTTTCCAAAACTATGCCTTGCCTTGTAGAATCCAAGACAAAGTTATCAGTTGCAACCATATTGTCAAAATATCAATCCGAATGACGTGAAGTTGCAATCTGTTATGCTTTCAAGCAACTACTTACTTTTGGTTACCCTAAAGGAAAACTACTCTGTGGTTTTCTTGGATGAATTTGTTCAGCAGGGATTTCTCCTTGCCTTCCTCTGAGGCTGAGAGAGTGTGATGCCCAAGACCACCCAGTAGATTACAATGGCTGAGTGGAGATTTGAACCCTGGTCTCCCAGTGTCCTAATCTGGCACTCAGACTATCCCACAATGCTGGCTCTCTCGTGCTATCTAAGACTTATTCAGTGTGCGTATGTGTGTGTGTTACTGAAGGATTACATGATTGTTCTCTTTAAGTTCTGAAGGACTGTCAGAGTGAGGCATCTGGAGACTTGTTCTCTGCTTTCCCAGAGTGTAAGATCTGAAGTTACAGGAAACATGGACTTTGGTTGAACGTTGGAAAGAACCTCTTGATAGGAGGACAGATCCAGAAATGAAACCAATTACCCAGAGAGGCCGTGGGGTGTCCTTTCCTGGATATCTGTTTTTCAGATATCTGCCTTCTGGGGATGCTATAGCTGAATTTTCTGCCTCATGGATTGGGGTGGGACTGGATGTCCTACGGAACCCCTTCCAACTGCATGGGTCTATGATTTTGAGACAGAATGCATTTGATTGTCCTACAGTAGAAAGATAACTTGTGATCTGTAAAGGTTGCTAATTTGGCACTTTTTCCATTTTTCTGAAAATTCATTGCTTTTCTCGCATAAAAACAGTTTTATCTTTTAAAATGCTTAATTATTTTCTCTCCAGAGCTTCAAAATTTGGAAAAAGAAAAAAAAAAGGATATAAGTCTGTATAAAATAGAAAGTTTTCAAGGCTAAGCCTGTAAGAAATATACGTATGTAGTAGAACCAAGATTTTATGTCAAGGACGTCTTCTGGTGATTTCTTGTGATTCTTTTAAGTTGAGGTTCCTGGCCAGTTGAGGTTTTCTGGTTGCATTCAGCTGGACACACATAAATCTCCTCCCTCGTCTGCCTTCAGAACTTTGCATTAAACTTCTATGTTAAATGTAAGTACAGTTGGAGGTATGAGTATCATAATGGCAGGAGTTTCACGAGATATTAATCATTTCCCGTTAAGAAATACATAATCTTTATTCTGAACACCAAAGTGGCAAATCACTCTTTTCTCATTAGGTCAATTATGGCTTTGCTGCCCAAGACCTCAGTGATCAAATTCAGTTCCCCTTTATCTACCGGATGGTGCCTGCAGAAGAAATGCAGTACCAGGGGATTGTTCAATTGCTCCTGAAATATAGATGGACGTGGATTGGACTCTTGGCTCCAGACAATGACAATGGAGAAAGGTTTGTGAGTGTCTTGATGCCTCTGATGATCAACAATGGCATTTGTGTTGCCTTCTCAAAAAGAGTATCAGGACATTTATCCTTAGATGAGTCATTCCAGAAAGATCTCCTGATCAAGTGGAGGCAAGTCAATGTGTTTGTTTCCTATGAGGATTCTCGTTATGAATTTAGTCCAGTCAGCATCACACTGGATGTTGGGACAAAAGTCTGGATCACAACGGCTCATCATGACACCAACATGAACTTACTTTTTCTACATCAAACCTTCCTTCTCTTCCATGGATCCTTGTCTTTCATTATAAAGAATCCCCAAAGAATGAAACATATCTCCTCTTCCCCAAATTTCTCTGTTACATATTCCCAAATTCAAAGTTCTCACGTTGCTTCCAAGTTTTGGGAGAAAGCTTTTCATTGCTTCTGTCCAAAACATGAATTCTCTGTGGAAGGCTGGACAAGATGCAGAGAGAAAGAGACACAGGAGGTATTGCCTGAAGAGGAGATTGAGATAACCTTCTCACAAGACAGCTACAGCACTTACAGAAGTATCCAAGCTGTGGCACATGCCTTAAATGCTGCCCTTCCATCTAGATCCAGATCCTTATTGATGGTCAATGGAGGGGACAGGTTGGATCATCAAAGTGTGCAGCCATGGCAGGTATTCCTTGGAACTGGACCACTACAGCTCTGGAATGTAGTCCCAGACTAATGGTCTTTCTGCACTACACTGTTATATTGCCATTATTCCACTTTCAACCTCCTATGGAATCCTGGGGTTTGTAGTTTAGGCAGGGGCCTTTAGAATTCTCAGCTTTTTAGCCTCATTCAACTGCAAATCTCATAATTCTACAGGATGTTGAAAGTGGAATAATAGCACTATAACAAGGTAGTGCAGAAAGGCGCTAAAAAAAAAAGCCTCCCTCTGAAGCAAACTCAGTTTGTGTGGTTATGTATAGAAAATAGAACTACCTTTTTGCTTGTTACAGGTGTATCAACATATGCCCCCTTCTGGCCTTTGTCTCTTGTCCAGGAGAGATCCAGTTTTCTTATTGGCTCCTTTTTCCTTTTTTTATTCTGTAAGTTCTCCAGGCAGAGGGAGATCTTGGCATGGCTGTTTGTTTGTTTTTTTCCCGACTGGGAAGCATTTTCTGCTTCTGTCAATGTGTGGGAAAAACATTGCTTATTCATTTCTGGGGCTGCTGTTTTTGTCTGCAAAACCTCACCAAAGGACAGGAGGAACATTTTGGTAATGTTTTTTGTTCTCCACTGGGCTATTTTTCCAAAACCAGAAGGTGAAAAATGACCTCAACAGGTTGTCAGAAAACATATCAAGGAAGACCAAACGTTTGATGTCCAAACCTAAATCCAGTCCAGTCTGTACTTTTCTGCAAATCAGATGTTCATTTTCACCCCTAACAAAACTTTGAACAAGAACTAATAAACTCAAATAACTAAAGTATAATGATTTAAAGAAGAGTTATGAGCTGGACGGGGCTGTATAGAGATGAAAGAAACAACATGGATGAGGTGAAAAGGAGTTTACAAGAGGATGGGCCTTCAAAAATATATTTCTGCAGAATGAACCAAGGCAATGGGATTAAGGACCAGTAGCCTTCTTCCTTGCTTTTAACAAATGGCTGGTGTCTTTTCTCTCTCATTTTAGCTTCACACTTTCTTAAGAGATGTCCAGCTTTCTAACACTTCCATAAATGGCCAAGGCTGCCATGAGAATGAGGATCTGGCAGCATTTGGCTTTGATATTGTGAACTGGGTCATGTTTCCAAATAAGACAGCTGCCAGAGTAAATGTGGGGAGTATAGAGGCCAGGCCAGGTGCTGGCATAAAGCTCACCATTCACCCAGAGGCCATTGTGTGGCCCTTGCACTTTAATAAGGTAAGCAAAATACAGTGCAGCTGAGTAGTCTGGGCCACGATCCCATTTTGTATTTTTATCTGACCTTTAAAGGAGCTCTCAAATTTGCTGAATGCACTTGGGATGAGGATCTGGCATCGGGGCACCTGCCCGACCACAGAGCTAGATCCATCAAAACTGTGACTGAAATTTGGGATGGTCTCACCACCCCACCTGACGTTAGCCACCACTGGGAAGATGCTTTGTGTCATTTGTTGGCCAATATCCTGCATTGTGCTTGTGTGGGATAAATTGGCCCTGCCATTGCCACTGTGGAATATCCCTCTTCTACTGAACATTGTTCAACCAGCTGTGTATCCGTCTACTACCAATAACAGAGCCATTCACTCATTTGGAGGTGAGAGGCTGGGAAAGCCACCATCGAGCAAGCCAATCACAGCCATCAGAACACTGTGAGGGAGTGTAGGTGATAACTAAATTTCCTGATTGCCCTGTTGCTCCAAATGGTGGGGACCCCTTGAGGTCCTCCAAGCAGTTCCCACAACTCCATGCAAAAAATGGGGAATTACTTAGTCCTAATTAAGAAGGCTGCAAAAGGTGAGATAGCTAGCAGGATCTTTGTACCAGTGTTTAGGGGATTCTTACAGGAAAACCAGCCAAAGACTCACAATTAAACTAAAATGTGTTTATTGAGATAATTCAATCACACACATGGAAAAGATTCAAGCAGTGACACAAGCTTCGGCTGATACGCCAGCTGCGCCCCTTCCTGGAACTGGAACCCCTAAAAACAGTGGTGCATGCGCTGGTAACTTCACAGCTTGACTTCTGCAATGTGCTCTACATAGGGCTACCCATGTGCTTAGTCCGGAAACTTCAATTAGTTCAGAATATGGCAGCCAGGTTGGTCACCAGTAGACCTAAAACTGACCACATAACACCAATTCTGAAGTCCTTACATTGGCTGCCTACTAGTTTCTGGGCACAGTAGTAATAATAATAATAATAATAATAATAATAATAATAATAATAATAATAATAAAATTTATTTTTATCCCGCCTCTCCCAATGGATCGAGGCGGCATTACAGAATATATAAATACATTAAAACATTAAAATGTACCCCATCCTTCCCACCCACCAACCCTTCTATCCCCTTAAAAAACATTAATTACTAAAACAAATTAAAAACAAAATTAAAACAAAAGTACAAGGTGTTGGTTCTTACCTTTAAAGCCCTTCATAGCTTGGGGCCAGCCTACCTGTGGGATCGCCTTCTCCCATATAATCCGCCCCGCACACTAAGGTCCTCTGGGAGGAATTTACTGCAGCCAGTCAGAACTAGGTTGGCTGCAGTTACCCAGAGGACTTTCTCTTCTATCCCTCCCAAGCTATGGAAGGGCCTGCCGGAGGAGACCCGGCATATTACCAGTCTTGACTGCTTTAAAAGAGCAGTCAAGACTGCTCTCTTCCGACAGGCCTTCCCAGACTAGTACTCCACCACCTCCCATCAACTGTCCTCTTGTTCTTAATAGTCAATGTGTTTTAGGGGGGTTTAGAAGGGTTGGTGAGTGGGGAGGATGGGTTATGTTTTAATGCTTTTAATGTATTTGATATATTGTTGTAGTACCGTCTCGATCTGTTGGGAGCGGTGGGATATAAATAAATATTATTATTATTATTATTATTATTATTCACACAAGAGCTAAAGAGAGGAAAGTTATGTATAGCGAAGTCTAGGTTTTTGGACGATAATTGGCAATCCAGAAAAGCAAGGAAGAAACAAGGAAGTAGCTTAGACTTGTGTCTAAGTGCAAGATAAATCAGAATTCAAAGTGGCATAGTGGCATCCAGTCAGTTAAGATAGTCCAACTAACTAGTTGAAATGAAGGGTTTTTATACCCAAAATCTGTCTGGAAAGCATGTGTGAAAATGGTTCTCTGGTAGAACAAACAAAGGAGTTTGCAAGGCAGATAATGAGATCTGGAATGAGTTCATGGTCTTAGCATGTAGGTGACAAAGAATGAATAGCCAATTTGAAAGAGGAAATAGGAACATCCCGAGCAACATTTCCATGAGAACATTGGTGACTCTTTTGTATCATCTCTTTGGCCCTTTTTGCACTTTTTTTTTTTTTTTGCGCGAGCACCGCTTTAGCACCCCCCAAATGGGAGCGCCGCTGCGCACGACACACTCCCACTTGTGCGGCGCTTACAAGGCTGGAGCGGGGCGGGGGCGTATTTTTTGATTTTCGGCTTGAAGCTGAAAATCGGCCACGCTCGCACAATGCTCGTGCCGCGCTTGCGCACTTACCTCTGTGCGGTGCGTCGGCGAGCTGGCTGGAAAGTGCTTCCTTTCCCCGTGGAGCCTACAGCTCCCACAGTGCCCCACAGAAGGAAGGGGTGGGGCGCTTGTGCGATGGTCGCGTCATCACAAAGCGCCCTGCGGAAGGAAGGAGGGGGAAGCAGCAGCGTCGCGAAAGAGGCTTCTTGCGCGATACGGCCTCCTCCATCGCGGGAGAAGGTAAGATGCGAAAAGGGCCTTTGTCTCAATCGCTAGCTGGAAGTTCTTTAGCACTTGAAAGCTGTGGTATGACCTAGCGTGTGAATGGTCTCTTGATAAACCATTGTTTATCTGGCCAATTTCTCTGTTATTCAGGCTGGAATGTTTTCACTGGATATTGTTCTTTTTAATATATATATGTGTGTGTGTTTGTGTGTGTGTGTGTATCCTTAATTATCTCAGGTAACTAATTCCTTATCTGACAAAACTCACACAATGTGTTAAAGTTATAAGCACATTGTTCAATCAGCTGTGTATCTCCCAGCTACCAATAAGAGAGTCATTCATTCATTTGGAGGTGAGAGGCTCGGAAAGCTTGCAAAAACCAAGCCAGTCTCAGCCATCAGAAAACTGTGAAGGGAGATGGGGGGGAAATGATATAACTTACAGGCTTGTTTGTTAAAGAGTGAGGTAAGGCTAGAGGGAAATGAGGCAAGACCAGGACAAAATAGAATTAGGGCAGTCAGATATAGAGTGAAGGGAAATTAGGAAGAGCGGAAACGAAGAGGATATCTCAAACAAGTTTTGGGGAGTTCAGGATATGGAAAGAGTACAGACCTGGAATGTTTTCCCTGCTCCTTGGGGTTGTGTGTAGTGTGACGACAATAAATTTCCTGATTACCCTAAATTGCAAGAATACAAAGTAGATAAGTGGTCTACCATTTTTCCTAAAATTTCTTTTAGGTGCTTCAGAATATGGCCACTAATTTGTCATTTTCATTGACTTGTATGTTTCATTGCTTTAGCTTTTCTTGGGCTTGGACTTGACATTTAGGGCCTGAATTTACATTTGCAGTTATGAATCCATAACCAGCAGTTATGCATTTGTCACTGGTCCCTAATCATGAATTAAATAGTGTAGGAAATATATAGGAAACTCCCCAATACTGACTTACTGCAAGTAACAGGGGTCTGTTCGCCTGTCTAACAAGACACAGCAGATGATTTCTTCCGTCCTCCTCCTGGGAGTGAGCGCTGGCACCAGGAGGAATTATGACAGGAGTCCTGCTTCAAACTGTGACCCCAGAGATCATTCACGGTGCTGGTAGGGAGTCAATTGTTGAGTTCCAATCAACAAAAGAAGAGATCTCTGTTGCTCATGGTGGCTTCTTCCTGGAAAGTCTGGATTGTGGAGTGAGCAGTTGGGCTGGCAGAGGCTACTGAGCTATGGACACAAGGGAATTATGTCCATAACTAAGTAGCGGATGTAAAACTGTGGCCTATTTATTGCACCTTGTAGCTTTTAATTGTATATGTTGTCTATGGTATATTTCCATACATAAAAAACGGATAGCAATTTTTACAGAAAGAACCCTCACATATACATCAACATGTCCTCCCTCATACAGAATGTTTTAGAATTTGAGATAACGTCCTTTAAGTATTGCATTATTACTTTGAATAGATGGAATTTCTCCTAATGTTTTCTTCTTGATGCTCCTTCCCTTTCATGCTAGACTGTGCCTGAGTCCAGGTGCACCAAGAAGTGTCCCCCTGGATATGCCAAAAAAGTCCAGGAAGGAAAGCCGCCTTGCTGCTATGCTTGTGACCCATGTCCAGCAGGAACCATTTCCACTCAGGAAGGTAGGAAACTCCTGGGGGAAAAAACGTTCACCAAGGAAGTAGAAAAATATTTTTTTCATCTTTTGAACAAGATCCTGTAGTTTCTCAGCACATTCTCAAATTTAGTAGACCAGTGAATGATGTGTTATTTATTTCAATGATTTATTAGATTTATTTGATCTTAAATCATTCTTCTTTTTAGATGCAGAGCACTGCACCAAATGTCCAGAAGATCAGCATCCAAACACAGGCCAAGACCAGTGTCTCTCCAAGGCCAAAACCTTTCTTTCTTATGAAGAACCTTTGGGGATTGTTCTGTCTTTCTTTGCAATAGGCTTATCTATCAGCACTCTCTTTGTTTTAGGTATTTTCATAAAATATCTAGACACTCCACTAATCAAGGCCAACAACCGGGACCTCTCTTATCTTTTGCTCATCTCACTTCTTTTTTCTTTCTTATCCTCCTTCCTATTCATTGGTCAACCAAGGGAAGCAACTTGTCTTCTTCGACAAACTACTTTTAGCATCATCTTCTCCGTTGCTGTCTCTTCTGTGTTGGCCAAAACCATGACTGTGGTGCTGGCCTTCCTGGCCTCAAAGCCAGGGAATAGTATGAGAAGATGTTTGGGGAAGAGTTTGGGAAACTCTATTGTGGTTTCTTGTTCCTGTGTTGAATTGGTCATCTGCTGTACGTGGCTGTGCATTTCTCCACCATTCCCTGAGTCTGACATGCACTCCCAAACTGGGGAGATCCTACTGAAATGCAACGAAGGATCTATTGTCCTGTTCTACACTGCCCTTGGTTACATGGGCTTTCTGTCTGCCATCTGCTTCGTAGTGGCTTTCCTGGCCAGGAAGCTGCCTGGAGCCTTCAATGAAGCCAAGTTGATCACTTTCAGCATGTTGGTTTTCTGCAGTGTCTGGGTCTCCTTTGTGCCAACCTACCTAAGCACAAAGGGGAAGTATATGGTGGCTGTGCAGATCTTCTCCATCTTGGCCTCCAATGCAGGCTTGTTGGGATGCATCTTTATCCCCAAGTGCTACATTATTTTGCTGAAGCCAGAACTGAATACAAAATACCATCTCACCCTGAAAATGAAAGAAAGGATCTGATCATTAAAAAAATGGAGTGTAATTTTGCTCCTGGCTGAATCTGGAATAGGCTCACAAAGAAAACCTAACACAAAAGAAAAGGCCTCTTGCTTTTCAGCAGATTTTAGATACCTCCAGAAATAGAGCTGGGAAACTGTCTATCGAATAAAACAGATGGGGCTAATATTTCTGGAAGTTCCTATTTGTAGCTTTAATATGTGGGTATTTTCAAAAATGTTCAAATAAAGTTTTTATTGTCCAGGACTATGTTCTGGCAATTCCTAGCAAGAGTTGAAACTTTTTATTTCCCACCTTCTGTACTTGTTTTAGTTTTGTTTTGTTTTTCAAAAATTCTGAAACTTGAGATCAAAACAGTCCTGAGAGGTACGCATGCATCTGCTATTGTGTGTGATGCCAGGTTTTTAGCTGCTCCACAGTGATGCGTATTGTGATGTAGGATTCAGTGTTTGCATGCAGGGTGGTTTCAAGACTAATTGTCAGAAAGGGAAAGGAAAAGAAAATCCTACCTTTACCTTCTCAATAGTTTTTGTGAGCCCTCATCCCATAATGACATTTAGTAATCCAGAATCAAATTTCTAGTTACCAACTGGGGAAGAAAGAAAAACAGTCTGAGGGCAGAGAATTTGATGACTTCAGACTTTTTTCTCCCTTTTTCTCCTCCCTTTACTGTGACATTTAGTCTGCTTCAAATTTTTTTTTAGCACCCGAGGTTGTCTCTTCTACCTTCTGTTCAAAGACAGTAACAGTTCCTGGCTGCGAAGATCTTCATCTTTAAAACTGCTCCAAGTCAGAAATACACCCGCCCACACACACACACATATGAACCAGGCTTTGAAAAGCTGCCTTTCCCCCCTCTTTTCTTCCCTTTACTGTATTTTAGCATATTTAAATTTTGCTGAATGTTTGGTTCCTATTTTTTTTTTATGTTCTCATTATGAAGAAAAAGGATTCCATTTTCAGAAGATGTGAGTCTTTCAAATTTTGAAGATGTTTGTGGTGCCCTTGAACTAGTCTTCTCAAATTAGCTACAAGGACTCCTCTGGTTGTTACTGGTGTTACTAGTGTTCACTTAGAGTGGTGTGTCAGAGGGAAGATTGCCAGTGGCAGGAACAAGTGGACCCACCTATCTCCAAGCTTTCTAACCACCCTCCTGCCTTACAGTGGCCAGCCAGATTTAAGTATTCACTTCAAATTGATGAATGTGAAACATAGCATGTTATCCAAAAACCTGGGTGGCTCAGGGGTCTGCCTGTGATGGCAGTTCCTCCGTAAAATGGTGGGGAATACTAGCTGAAAATAGGAGGCCGGGGGGTCGGAACCTCATGAGATCTTTTAGACCCATGTTTACCAGTACTAGTACAAGGAAGAACCAGTTGGAGATCCAAACGCAAGCTTTAAAATGTTTTATTAGAGGAATTATCAATCATGCTAACAAAATGAAATTCACCAGAGAGAAGTGTAAGGTCCCCAGAGGAGGGTGACCAAAATGGTGAGAGGTCTGGAAGCCATGAAGCCCTATGAGGATAGACTTAGAGAGCTGGGTATGTTTAGTCTTCAGAAAAGAAGGTTAAGAGGGGGCATGGTAGCCATGTGTAAATATTTGAAGGGATGCCATGTAGAGGAGGGAAAGGGCTTGTTTTCTGCTGCTCCAGAGACCAGGACAAGGAGCAATGGATTCAAGCTGCAGGAAAGGAGATTCCACCTGAACCTCAGGAAGAACTTCCTGACAGTCAGGGCTGTCCGGCAGTGGAATCTGCTGCCTCCATGGAGTGTAGTGGAGGCTCCTTCCTTGGAGGTTTTTAAGCAGAGGCTGGATGGCCCTCTGTCGGGAGTGCTTTGAGGGTGTTCCTGCATGGCAGGGGGTTGGACTGGATGGCCCCTGGGGTCTCTTCCAAGTCTACATTTCTATGATTCTATGATTCAGGAGAATCACATACTTTCTGAAAAGAGATTTCCTGGCTTGGTTCTACCATTGGTTAAAGAGATAAAGAGCCAGTCAAGAGGCCCAATTCTTTCTCTCTCTTCTTTTCTATGATCTGGGAGTCACTTCCTGTTCACTTCCTGTGTCAAAAATCCTTCTCAAAAGCCTTAGGGGGCATTTGGAGGCAAATTTTTATTTTGAAAAAAACTTTTTTTGATTCCTGGCAGGGGGGAACACAAAAATAGCCCTGCGCCTGTTTGCCCACCCCACCCCTAAAGGCTCTTTCTAAGGTGGTGCATCGGTTCTGGAGAAACTACTGACCCCTCTTCCTTTCTCCAGGTCTTCACACATCATGGGGATCCCACCCAGACACATTGCTAGAAGGGACAACACACAACTGTCAGCTCTGGCTTGGTTCCAAGAGTGCCTCCTGACTAGGAGAGACTCTCTCCTCAGTCGTCAAATTTGCATCCTCAAAATAGGAAGCAGGGAGAGAAGGTCTGTGACCAACTGCTGCTCCTTTCCTCCAAGTCAGCCCCCAACCCTCCGATTCATTCTAGATTAGGCTAACAATGCTCAATTTGTAGCCTCTTTTTTTCCAGATTCCTCCCCCTCTCCCTCACCCCCACAAAATTTATTTATTTATCCTATTTCTTAAATCTATACCCCACCTTTCTCCCAAGATGGGATCCAGGGTGGATCATGGTTCCATCCTTTTGGAGAGCAGAAGCCCATAGTTTGAACCAGGATCAGGCCAGCCTGACCTTGGATTTTCCCTCTGCAGGGTCCTTCTCTGGCGGGAGGAGGGAGACTTTGTGTGGTTTATTTGTGTAGAGAGATGAGTAGAGACTACACTGGGCAGCTGAAATTGGGGTATTTGTACCCAAAAAATAGCCTGTGGCAGTGAAAGATATGTGCAGTTCAAGGTGTGGAACAATGGGAGTTGCAGCACAGACAATGGACTATGAACCTACTAATGTTCGCAGTGTTTGGATGACAAAGACATAATGTGTGTTGTAATAACTGTCTATTGTGGGTCCTACCAGGCAAAAGGATGGAGTCCAGGTGCACAGGGGACAGATAGCTGTCAATCAGTGTCCCGGTGGGCTTCTCACAATTGTAGTTTTCTGGGAAAACTCCAGCTTCTGCTTAAGCCTATTATCCACAGGATCAGCATCTGACAAATGACTCTTGTTTACTGTCAAGTTTCTTCTCTCACTCGGTTTGACCTCTCGGCCAGCTCTCAGGCCTGATTTTGATATCAGAGCCAATTAATACAGTTGCCAATTCAATATGGTGTCAATTAGGTATAGTGCCCATCCAAGCCATCCTGATATGGACCATAGAATCATAGAGTTGGAAGAGACCACAGGGGCCATCCAGTCCAACCCCCTGCCATGCAGGAACACACATCAAATCAACCCCAACAGATGGCCATCTAGCCTCTGTTTAAAAACCTCCAAAGAAGGAGACTCCACCACACTCCAAAGCAGCATATTGAACTGCCAGACAGCAATGACTGCCAGGAAGTTGTTCCTGAGGTTCAGGTGGATTCTTCCTTCTTGCAGCTTGAATCCATTGCTCCTTGTCCTAGTCTCTGAGGCAGCAGAAAACAAGCCCACTCCCTCCTTGACATGACATCCCTTCAGAAGTTTAAACATGGCTATCATGTCCCCTCTTAACCTTCTCTTCTGCAGACTAAACATACCCAGCTCTCTAAGTCCATTCTCATAGGGCATGGCTTCCAGGCCTCTCACCATTTTGGTCGCCCTCCTATGGACTTGCTTCAGCTTGACCATGTCCTTCTTGAATTGAGGTGCCCAGAACTGGACACAGTATTCCAGGTGAGGCCTAACCAAAGCAGAGTAGAGTGGCACCAGTACTCTCTTGATCTAGACATCATACTCCTCTTGATGCAACCAAAAACTGCATTGGCTTTCTTGGCTGCCGCATCACACTGCTGACTCATGTTCGGCTTGTGATCTACCAAGACTCCTAGATCCCTTTCACACAAACTGTTATCCAGCCATGTGTCTCCCACCCTATATCTGTGCAGCTTAATGGGTCACATGGGAGAATTAAAGGGTGATACTGCAGGTCTAAAGGCCACTGCTTCTACTACCTCCTGTGTGTTTATTATTTCCTTGTGCCCTCCAGGTAAGCTATTTTGCTTCATATTTACTGATGTATCAGGTGGTGGAATCTTTATTGGAACCCACGTGGCTATAACACCCTCAACTCCAAATGCAAATTAACCTATGGGGGATTTGAGACTCCCATCCTTTCAACAAATCCATTCCGATAAGGTATTCTGTAACTTGGGATACTGACACTGTAGCCCCAAAAGGAACCAATTTTCCCCAGGTTGATTTCACTTGTGCTTGGTGGTACATTCTTTTCATTTCTATATGCATTAATAAAAACAGGTGTACCTTTATGCTTACCTGGATTGCCATGGATCAGCGTTACTTCTGAACCAGTGTCCAAGAGGGCCAAAACATGCTGAATGTTAGTCCTAGACCAGCAAATAGTTAGAGAAATTTGGGGGCACAGATCTCCAGGAATAGCTGCCTTTATTAGTGTCACCTCTGGAGCCCTACCACATCCCTAGTCTGCAGGCTGGGGCATGTCCCAGTCCCAGTCCCAGTCAGTATCCTTCCCTTCTGCTAAAATAGGACACAACAATTCAATTTGTGGGGCAGTTGAAGTAGATTCCCTAACTTGAGGACTTCTCCTGGTATTGTTGTCAAATGTCTTTCTTTTTCGAACACTTCCCCTTCCACATTTTAAACACAGCAGGGGTTGGAATATTATCTATATCAGATTTTTGCACTCCCTTTTCGCTCAGTAAACGTCTTCCTTTGTGTAACGCGTTTTATGGATTTCTGTGTACCAGCTTGATTTGGATTAGCTTGAATTCCCTCTTGCAGCTCGAGCTCAAGGCTTAGCCTCACCTTGGAAAACTGCCTACTTAAAACCTGCCCTATTGGAAATCCTTGGAAATCTCCAAACTGCCCACTTAAAATCTGACCTATTGGAGATCCTTGGAAATCTCCAGACTGCCCACTTAAAACACTGCCCTATTGAAGATTCTTGGAAATCTCCAAACTGCCCACTTAAAACCTGCCCTATTGAAGATTCTTGGAAATCTCCAAAATGCTCACTTAAAACCTGCCCTATTAGAGATCCTTGAGCAAGCCCTGAAAGTGCCAAGAGGGCACCCTGAATGTTGACTTGGACTCCTTGTCACAACCATGCCCTCCCACCAGCAGTAAGAAGCTGGCATCAGGTCCCTGAATTCCAGGTTGATGTGGACCAGCTTGCACAGCCATATCCCTGAACTGCCATACGGCTTCCTCAATGGTGTGCCATGAAAACGTTGCCTTTTCCCAATCCAAGGCAGCTGAATATCTTGCTTTTATGACCAACATATACCAGTCTAATGAGGACCTCAGTACTCCTGGAGCTGGGTTCCTAAGATTAATGTATCACTTGACAAGGCTCCCAACTTTGTTAATTCCTCTGTAGTCATATAAATGCTATTGGCTCCTTTGTCCCACAGCCTTACTAGTCACTCACTTAGTTGTGCTCCCTGACAGCGTGTTGCATTCCTTGTGATTTCTACTAGTTCCAGTTGAGTGTAATCCCTCACTGTCCTGATGGCCTGCCTTCTACCAGGGGTACCAGGAGGTTTTTCTATTTTATTGGTGAGTAAGGGTCTAACCTCAGCTACTTGTTCTTTCCCTTCTTCCTCTCCTTCAATACACTCAATTTCTTTTTATTTTTTACATGTAGTTTATTAAATATACATAACACATGCAAACAGAAAAAAGACAAGTATAACCACAAAGAAAAAGAAACATTTACAATATAAACATGTCCTAAATACTAATTACTAAAAAGTAACTAAAAAAATAAACTACTAAGAAAAGCAATCAATTACAAGATAACAAAATATGAAAAAAATAATTTCCCACTTTCCTAATGCAAGCTATTATTAATTCTATAGAAAGAGCACAATTTCTCTAACTACAAATATCATTCCAATGTTTCTACTGCTAGGTTCCCCAAAAATACAAATTGTCAAAGCCAACCGAAATATTACAATAGTTCTTTTCTCAGGGGAAAAAAAAAGCTTGTTAATAATTCTCAATCTTTGGTGAAAATTGCCACTGATTTTTCTCTTATAAATGTCATCAATGTGTCCATTTCAGTTAAGTCCAGTAATTTTGTCAACCAATTTTCATTTGTTGGAATTTCTGCATTCTCATGTTTCTCCACATCTAGTAGTCTTGCAGCTGAGACAATATATCTTAATATCTTGTAATCACCAGCGGCCTTTATTGTGATTTACGAATCATCAGGCAATTAAAAACATTAGACACATACAATATTGTACCTACAATGTTATACATACAGTGTTACACATACATAACAGCACGTAATTGCATATGCACAGCTTGTATTACATTTCTTTAAAAGAATAATAAAGTATAATTAATTCGGTATCTACCCTACCCAATGATAACATCCCTTCCAGAAAACACTCACAACGCTATGGCTCTCAGGCTACTAAATTTTACATACTCTAAACAATTACAACTTTCTGGATTAATTTTCTAAGCATTCTGGTTAGAAACAGAGCAGGGGTTGGAATGCTAGTGGAAACTGAACACTATTTTTTTAATACCCTTTTTATAAAGATCAGAGGCCCTTTCCACACACGGGCAGGGAAACGGGGAAAGCCACGCCAAAACGGGGCTTACCTTGTTCCGTTGCCACGCGGAGCAGCACATTTCGCTGTTCTACACACAGCAGCGTCCCGCGGCGTCCTTGGCGCCCGGCAGCGCCCAAAATGGCGGATTTTGACTGGCAGAGCCTCTCCACCAATCGGAGAAGCCCGCCAGCCAGAAATCCCGCCCCTGCCTGATCTGCAGGGACGCCCTTTCGCGCGTCCGTAAATCCACACGGGCGCTGCGACGGGGCTGTGGTTTTTCAAAAGCACGCGGTGCCACCACTTGCGGGCGCCCGACCGTGGATTGCGGTGTGGAATTACTTGAGAGTAATCCACCCCAATTCGCATAACGGTGTAGACGACCTCCGTGGAGGTCGATCTACACCGCTTTTTTAAGTCCGTGTGGAAAGGGCCAGAGCGTGAGATTAATATGCCCCTTGTTAAGGACTTTGCCTGGAAGATCTTGGGACTCGTGGCTAAAATAGCTCCTTGACGATAAAAAGGTTATTGAGGTAGTAGCTAAAGTCCTCGTCTCTGCAACAATATGTTGTCATATTTCTTCTCCAGCTGATCTTCTACTAGCCCCAGAAGATAAAAGTGCAGGCTTTAATGCCACCTCAATTTTCAAGATGTTATGCACCACAGCATGTATTTCGTTCCAGAAATTTTTTGGCCTTTTCACATGTCCACATGTGATAAAAATTCCCCACCTGTTGTTCACATTTACAATATCTATCTGAAGCATCTTTATACATTTTGGCCAATTTTCCTGAAGTCAAGTACCACTTACTTATGCATTATCTTATAAAAATTCTCTTTAATAACATAAGACAATATTTATCCCCTCTGACCAGATTTTCCCCATTGTTCAAACTGTATGTTATATCCAATATTTTGTATCATATGATCTTTAACCAGTTCTGCTTCCATTTCAAGTTTCAGCAAGAGTTTATACATTTTACCAACCAAATGTTCATCATTTGAACACAGTTGTTTCTCAGACTTTAAGTCAATGAAAAATCATATAGTTTTTAATATTCCTTGTATTTCTCTACAATTGAATCTATAGAAGAACCATGGGAAAGTGTATCCCTCAGACTTTAACTTGTCCATGGTTTTGACTCTATACTGTTCCTGCTCAATTTCTAAAAGATCTTGATAAGTCTGAACTTTCTCTTTCTGTGTCATTTGCTTCCTATAAAAAGCCTTTTGTAACAATATCCACATGGTGTTTCGGGACATAAACTTGTTCTGTGTGTATTCCAAATTTTTAACAAAGCTTTTTGCACATAATGATTATTAAAATCTACATTTAGTTTTATCATACCACAAAAAACATGCCATCTATCATACCCTTCTAAGTCCAACAATCTTTTATTCTCCAACAATCCCCATTCTTTCAGCCAACCCGGAAAGCATGCAGCAAAATACAATTTCAAATCTGCAATCCCCCTCTTTATTTGGCATTTTGTAGGATTTAATATTTCACTCTAAGTTTCTTCTCTTCTTTTATGCCACTGCTTAATAAAGCATCATTCATCAAAATTCAATTTATCATAAATCCTGCCATGTCTCCAAATGTTTTAAGTCTCTCCAACAATATTTCTACACAATCAATAAGGGCCTTTTTAAAAAAATTCACTAAATCATCTACAAATGCTCTAAACTTAGACCTCCTTTCTTATTCTTATATTAATTCTTTCACATTGTCTTATAGCTCTATTCAATACTTCAGGAGCTAAAATGAATAAGGGTGATAGTGGATAATGTTTTCTTGTTCCCATCTGGATTTATCATGGCTTAGTTAGTTCACCACTGAACAGAATCCAAGTTGTCTGTATTTTGTAAACTGCTTTAACCCAGGTAAATTGTTTCCAAAACTTACCTTCTTCATAGCTCCAAACAAGAAATCCCAGTTCAAATTATCAAAAACTTTTTAGCATCCAAAAATATAAGTGCTGCCTGTTTCTAATTATGATCCTCTAAGTACTCCAAAATGTCCAGAACACATGTAGTATTGTCATGTAACTGAGTTTTCAATAATAATAATAATAATAATAATAATAATAATAATAATAATAATAATAATAATAATAGCAGCTCAATCTTTATTTATAAACTCCTGCAAAATCATTTTCAGTCTTTCTGCCAAAATTGTTACAAAAATTAGTACATTCAGTTTCATCAACTGCATCCCATATATCTCCCTCCTTCTTTTCTGGATCCCAGCCCCAGGATGCAATAAGAGCTTTTACTTTGTGGCAGTTAGGTAGGCTTCCCTTGTTTTGCCCACCATACATGTTTTAATTTAGCCAACTGCACAGCCTTTACAGCAGCTCTCACTTCTGCTAGGTCTCCAGCACATTATCTGATGCCTCCTGCAGGACAGCCTGTTGCTCTTCAACAGCACATATATTATCAACTTGCTGTGGTGTCTGCTGCTGGGGGAAAATATATTTCTCCCCATATACTGAAGTACAGTAAGCAAGACTCACCCTTGCCCTGTCTCTGTCCCCCTTTTTCCACTACTCCTCAAACTTGCAGACACTTCAGCACAGTAGTGGGAGTAGGGCCTCCAAATCCAACCAACTCAACACCCCATGATACTGATGAGGTTATATGGTTCAATACCTGAGCCACTGGGGACCAAGTATTACCTCTTGGCCATTTTGGAATCTAGCCCCAGCCTAATAAGGCTCTGGTCCAGTAAGTTTCGTTCCCAACAAATCCTGCTAACAGCATCAACTATGTTGCCAAAGGCAAGAGCTGTTTTTTAATTTGGACCAATAATCACACATGTGGGAAGGGCTTTAGTACATTTATTGATATAGTAGGCTAATAAAGATAATACAATTATGAAAGCTATAAGCCCTATGAAACATGCTTTACCATTCTACTGTTGGGAGCCCTAGGAGGTAACAGCAGAGACACCTCAGGACATGGATGTGAAGCACTCATGCCAGCTGTCCTGGTCTGCAGTGAGTTCTCCTAGTGAAATTCTTCTGGGTTTTTTTATAGGCAAAAGCATACTGGATTACTTGCTATTTTCCCACTCCCACTAAATCACACCAGTCGAGACTGGTGTACTTAATTATCTAAACACACTACGCTACAAAAATAACAGAATAACCATCTACATTCTTACCCCTTGGGATGCATCCTGGCAGATATCAAGGTTCAGCTACCAAGGTTATGAGTAAAGTCAGCCAAGGTACAAAAACACAAAGGTTTCTGAGAGGGATATGCTAAGGGATGGATATCACAGTAAAACTTGCACATGGCACCTAAACCTCCTTGTACATTTTTCTTCCGGTGACTTCCACCACGCTCCCCTATGTGGGTTTTTTGATGTGAATGAAGGTGTCCACTCTGACTGAAGCTCCTTCCACACTGAATGCACTGATATGGTTTTTCTCCTGTATGGGTTCTTTGATGTAAAAGTAAAGTTTGGCTATGAGAGAAGGTCTTTCCACATTGTATGCATTTATGTGGTTTCTCCTCTGTGTGGATTCTTTGATGCGAACGCAGATGTGCACGCTGACTGAAGCTCTTCCCACATTCCATACATGTATATGGTTTTTCCCCTGTGTGGAATCTTTGATGTGAACGTAGATGTCCACTCTGACTGAAACTCTTTCCACATTCCACGCACTGATATGGTTTCTCCCCTGTGTGGGTTCTTTGATGTGAGCACAGATGTGCACGCTGACTGAAGCTCTTTCCACATTCCATACATTTATATGGTTTCTCCCCTGTGTGAGTTCTTTGATGTGAATATAAAGTTTGACTATGAGAGAAGGACTTTCCACATTCTATGCATTTATGTGGTTTCTCATCTGTGTGAGTTGTTTGATGTGAATGTAGATTTGCACTGTGACTGAAGGTTTTTCCACATTCAATGCATGTATATGGCTTTTCCCCTGTGTGGGATCTCTGATGTGAACGTAGATGTCCACTCTGGCTGAAACTCTTTCCACATTCCATGCACTGATATGGCTTCTCACCTGTATGGATTCTTTGATGTGAGCGCAGATGTGCACACTGACTGAAGGACTTTCCACATTCCATGCATTGATATGGTTTCTCTCCTGTGTGCGTTCTTTGATGTAAATGTAAAATCTGGCTATGAGAGAAGGTCTTTCTACATTCCATGCATTGATATGGTTTCTGCCCTGTGTGGGTTTTTTGATGTGAATGTAAATTTTGACTATGAAAAAAGGTCTTTCCACATTCCATGCATTTATATGGTTTCTCCCCCGTGTGGGTATTTTGATGTGAACGGAGATTTGCACTATGACCAAAGGTTTTTCCACATTCCATGCATTTATACGGTTTCTCCCCTGTGTGACTTTTTTGATGTGAATGTAGATTTCCACTCTGACTGAAGGTCTTTCCACATTCCATGCATTTATATGGTTTCTCCCCCGTGTGAGTTCTTTGATGTAAATGTAAACTGTCAGTACGAGAGAAACTCTTTCCACATTCTATGCATTTATATGGTTTATCTCCTGTGTGAGTTCTTTGATGTGAATGTAGATGTCCACTGTTACTGAAGCTCTTTCCACATTCCATGCATTTATATAGTTTCTCCCCTGGGGGGCTCTTTGATGTGCATGAAGATGCGCAGTCCAACTGAAGATCTTTGTACCTTCCATGCATTCATATGGTGCCTGCTCTGTGTTAATTCTGCAATGTGCTTTTAATTGAATTTTATATTTTTCTACAGACAAGACAGTTTATCCTTCTTTTCCCTTTGTACTTTTCCCAGGTGTATCAGAAGTTCAAAAATATGATCCCCCTGAGAAGTAAAGTTATTCTTTCCATTCTTCGTTTCCCTTTTCAGTCTCCTTTGATACTGAACTACCTCTTTCTCCACAACAATCTTGACTGTTTCCCATGACATCACAGAGAGCTCCACAAAATTCTCCTTCTCTTGCTTATTACATTCCTAAGACGATCTCATTCGGAGTGAAACACAGAAACCCAGGCACAAATTGGAGATCACTGTGTTTATCCAATGTTCTTCCATTTTGTATCAGCCAGGAATTTCTATTCCATTCTGGTTAATTTCTTCTGTTAATGACACCAGCCACAGATTCCTCTCCCTTCAACAACTATCCACTGAAGGCAGAAATGCTCCCTACACAGAGAGGCCATGTTTCCATCATCCTCCATCCCGACTTCTTTGTAGAGAGACACAGCTACTTCCTCAAATGAGACTGGGAGCCAAAAGGGAGAAAATGATAATGCTTCTCTAATCACAGATCATCTCTTTTGAAAGTGTTGCCCTACACACAGAAATAATTTGAGTGGATCTCCATAAGCTTTTTAGTTCAATTCTCAAAAATTCATTTTTTGGAGAATTCATGACTTCACATGAGCAAAAAGACAGATTCTGCAGTCTTCTTATGTTGTTCTCTCCAGATTAGGCCTCTGGTGCTACTGAACTGGCTGTGAAGGCAACAAAGGAGAGGAAAAATGAGGCCATTTTGTTAACTCTGAAGCCTTCTTAGGTGCTGTACTCTATATGTTGTATATTGTCCTGATGTCCTAGAGGTGTTGAGAGATGACACATAAATTCTTTAAGTAAGGCAAATGAATAGATATATAAACGAATAGATAGATAGGGTGTCTGAGTTTACTGGGAAATTGGGGTCTTCACCTTTGGGGAAGAGATGGCCAGTGGGAAAACTTTTGTCCTCCTGACTTATTTGGCTTCATTTAATATTTTCTGACTGCTGCTTTGTGAGTAGTAAATGGACACACACAAACAAATGGTTTTTCACCTCCCTGTTTAAAAAATAAGGCCTCTTCTGGTCTTAAAACTGCACAGGGGGAGCTAAAAACATGGCAAAAACACCCCCACACTGCCTAGAGGGCATTGTGGTACATCTGAGGAAAATAATTGTTGTTGTTTTTTTTGCAGTGGAGGGTGTGGTAATGGGGTACAGTCCACCAAAGTTCTGAAAGAGGGCTAATGCAGTACCCTAGACTCCCACAGTTGCCTGCCCCGGTCTATATGTATTTGTGTATGTGTGTACACAGACATACGCCTCCTATATTTCTCTTTCTTGGAAAAATCACATGCAGCAGTCTCCCTCTCCTCCTACCTTATATTTTTTTGGGGGGGAACAGTTTATTCCTCCTATGTCCCCCCACTTCTTTTACTTCCTTCCTCTATACATTTCCTGCCTCTCTAAGAAGCTGATTCTTTTAATCCTTGGAATCAGTCAGCAGTGTTACCCCAAAACTTGGGTGACTCAGGGACCCACCTGCAATGCCAGTACCTCCAAGAAACAATGGGAAATCATTAGCACAAAATAGGAGGCCTGTAAGACAGGGGAAACATAGCAAGTTTTTTCCACTTATGTTTACCAGAACTTCTGCAGGGAAGAATCAGTCAGAGATCCAAAAGTAAGCTTTACTGAGGGAACTGCAGGCACACACACAAGATCCAAGCAGTCACGCAATCATGTAAGGCTAACTGAAAGAAAAAGGGGGAAATTTTGGATAGAGAGATTTCAGGGCATGCTGGGTGATATTTACCAATCTAGAAAAGCAGCGAAGAAGGCAATGTGGCTTAGACTTCCATCTAAAAACAATATACAGTCGGGAATTGGAGTAGCAGAGTGGTGACCAGCAACTGATGAACTGTGAGTCAAGTGGACAAAAACAGGAATTTATTTCTCCAACTTCTTCCTTGAGGGCAAGGGTGTTAATAGTTCTCTGGCGGAGTCAACAATGGAGTCTGCAAAGTGGACAATGAGGTCTAGAATGAGCTAATGGTCTTACTGTTAGATGACAAAAGGCTAATGGCTGTCCTGATAGCTCAGTAGTTGTCGGACAGGTTTTAGGACAAAGGAGAGGTTTGCTTGGTCAGAGAAGACGAGTTAAGACAATCAGCCATTCTGGGGGAATCTCCCAGATGCTATTCTCTAAAAGGTAGAGTCATTAAGGCTAACTGCAAGCCCATTATCTCTGGAGTTTCCTAGTGATTTCCTATGCTCCCTGTTCTGTCTCTGGAGTGGGTGGTGGTACTGTCTGCTCTACAGGTTCTGCTGTTACGGTCTCTGCACCCAGGCTCAGTGCAGGTTCTGCTGTCTCAGAGTCTGAGTCTAGGTCCTGGACGCCCATGGCAACAACTTTCTCTTTCTCTCCTCCTCTCTTCACTATTTTTAAAGCTGCCTTCCCAGAGGAGAGAGCAGAGGAGAGCTGGATCTGTGAAGACATCCTAGACCAGGTGTGTTTACAGGCTTGTGGGGCTGTGTTTGTTGGTGTCTTTGTTTGCTTGCTTTTGTCTGACTAAAGAGGAGTAGGAGCCAGCTGGGGGGAGGACCCTTATTAGGAGCTCCCAACGGCCCTCTAGCTCATTTCCCAGATGAGAGAGCAGAGGAGAGCTGGGTCTGTGAAGGCATCCTAGACCAGGTGTGTTTACAGGCTCGTGGGGCTGTGTTTGTTGGTGTCTTTGTTTGCTTGCTTTGTCTGACTAAAGAGAGGGAGGAGCCAGCTAGGGGGGAGGAGCCTTATTAGGAGCTCCCAACGGCACTTGAAGTCCTCTACTTCAATCCTCCAAGTTCAACCCTTGGCAATCAGTAGAGCAGACCTAGCTTATACCACTGAATTTCAGAAAGAAAGCCCAGTTATTCTTTCTAGAACTACGTCCTGTACTACTCTCTGTAGTTCCAAGGATGGAAGGGGAGGGAGCTGCTGCGGTCACCTGTAACACTTGTGGGATGTTCCTTTTCTTGCCACAAGATGTTCTCAGGTACACCTGCACCAAGTGCAAGCTGGTCACCTTCTTAGAGGAGAATGTTCGCCAGCTGGAGGCACGAGTTTCTGATCTTCATCTTATTAGGGAAGGGGAGGACTTTTTGGAGAGGGCAGAGAAGACCTACCGGAAGACCGAATGCACGGAGGAGCTGCCAGATCAGGAAGTCAATACACTGTGCCAGGAAACGGAGGCTTGGGCGAATGTCACACAGAGGAGTAGAAGGACCAGGAAGGTAACAGAGACTCTTAACCTACACAATCACTTCAAAGTTCTTGGCCTTACAAACAATGAGGAGCACCACGCAGAGGGAAAAGAATGTCAACAAGAGGGAATCCAACTTTGGCAACAGTTACTAGATCAACATTCCCAGCCTCAACAGAATGGCCAGGCAGTCCTAGTAGAACATGCTCGTCCACGAGCCCAGGACAAGCCTCAGAGGAGGCGAGTTCTGGTTGTTGGGGACTCTTTGTTCAGAGGAACCGAAATGGCAATTTGCAAACCGGACAAGCTCAATTGAGAGGTCTGCTGTCTTCCTGGGGCCAGGATCAACCACATAACGGAGAGGCTAACCAGGCTGGTAAACCCACTGACCATAAGCCCCTCATTTTGGTTCATATCGGAACCAATGACACTGTGAGGAGCAGCTTTTACCACATCACAAAGGACTACGAGCTTCTGGGGACAAAGCTTAAGGACCTTGGGGCGCAGGTGGTCATTTCGTCTCTCCTCCCTGTTCAAGGATATGGTTTAGGCTTTTGGAACATGGTCTGAATTTCCATGAATGTGGACTACAGGCGAGGGATGGGCTGCACCTCCCAAAACTTGGCAGGAATGTTTTTGCTAACAGTCTCGCAAGGAGGATTAAGAGGTCTTTAAACTAAGTTCCGGTGGGGAGGGACACAATATTATTCAGAGCAAGGACTTGCCGAGCACAGGGGGGAAAGGCCCAAATGATACTGGACAAGTAGTACAAGCGGCCAATGATGGGAGGAGTAGAAACAATAGTACAGGACATGCAGGAAGGGCCCGGGGACTTAAGTGTCTCTACACTAATGAACGGAGTATGGGAAACAAGCAGGATGAACTTGAACTCCTAGCACAACAAAATAAATATGATTTGATAGGCATCACTGAGACCTGGTGGGATGAGTCTCATGATTGGAATACAGGAATAGAGGGGTATAGCCTATTTTGTAAAAATAGACCAAACAAGAAAGGAGGAGGAGTAGCCTTGTATGTCAAGGATGTTTTCACCTGTGAAGAGATCCGGGACTTAAACCCAGAAAGCCAGGTCGAGAGGATTTGGGTAAGAATTAAGGGAGCGAGAAACAATAGGGATATTCTGGTGGGGGTTTACTACAGACCTCCAACCCAGGCTGAGGACTTGGATGACGCCTTCCTCAACCAAATGACTGCACATTCAAAGAGGAGAGATACAGTAATAATAGGAGATTTCAATTACCCAGATATATGCTGGCAGTCAAACTCTGCCAAAACAGCAAGGTCCAGCAAGTTTCTTGCTTGTCTTTCAGACAACTTCATGGTCCAGAAGGTGGAAGAGGCCACAAGGGGATCAAATATTCTAGATCTGGTCTTGACCAACAGGGATGACCTTGTGAATGAGGTAGAAGTGGTTGGATCTTTAAGGGGGGAGTGACCATGCCCTACTGGAATTTGGCATTCAGTGGGAAGGAGAAGATAAAGTGTAGCCAGACACTCATCTTAGGTTTTAAAAATGCAGACTTCTGTAAACTTAGGGAGCTGCTGGCTGGAATTCCGTGGTCAGGAATAGTGAAAGGGAAAGGAGTTCAGGAGGCATGGGAGTTCCTTAAAAAGGAGATACTGAAGGCACAGTCTAAAACTGTGCCAATAAGGAGGGAAAATGGAAGGCATCTGAAGAAACCAGAATGGTTGACTAAAGAACTCTCAGCTGAGCTAAGTGTTAAGAGAAACATGTATAGGAAATGGAAGAAGGGGGAAACCACCAAAGAAGAATTTAAGCAAGTAGCCAGGAGATGTAGGGAGGAGGTCAGAAAGGCTAAAGCACAGAACGAACTTAGGCTGGCCAGGGACATTAAAAACAATAAAAAGGGCTTTTTTAAATATGTCCGCAGCAAAAGGAAAAAGAAGGAGACGATAGGGTCGCTGCGCAGAGAAGATGGCGAATTATTCACAGGGGGAAGAGAAAAGGCAGAACTACTTAACACCTTCTTTGCCCCAGTTTTTTCCCAGAAGGATACAAGCACTCAACCTGGCGGTTGGGGAGCAGGGGAGGAAGCAGAGGAAATGAGGCACATAATAGGTAGAGAAGTTGTTACAGGAATACCTGGCCACACTGGATGAATTCAAGTCTCCAGGGCCAGATGAATTGCATCCTAGGATATTAAAAGAGCTGGCAGAGGTCATTTCAGAACTGCTTGTAATAATCTTTGAGAAATCTTGGAGGACAGGAGAAGTTCCAGCAGACTGGAAAAGAGCAAATGTTGTCCCCATCTTCAAGAAGTGAAAAAAAGAGGACCCAAATAATTATCGCCCAGTCAGCCTGACATCAGTACCTGGAAAGATCCTGGAGCAGATCATTAAGCAGTCAGTTTCTAATCACTTAGAAAGCAACGCGGTAATCACGAGAAGTCAACATGTATTTCTCAAAAAGAAGTCACGCCAGACTAATCTTATCTCTTTTTATGATAGAGTTACTAGCTTGATAGATGAAGGGAATGCTGTGGATGTAGCATATCTCGATTTCAGTAAGGCCTTTGAAAAAGTTCCCCATGACATTCTTGCAACGAAGCTAGTAAAATGTGGGCTGGACAGGGCTACTGTTCGTTGGATTTGTAACTGGTTGACCGATCGAACCCAAAGGGTGATCACGAATGGCTGCTTTTCATCTTGGAGAGAAGTGACTAGTGGGGTGCCACAGGGTTCTCTCCTGGGCCCAGCGCTGTTCAATATTTTTATCAACAACTTGGATGAAGGAATAGAGGGCATGCTCATCAAATTTGCAGATGACACCAAATTGGGAAGGGTTGCTAATACGTCAGAGGACAGGATCAAAATTAAAAATGACCTGGATAGATTGGAGCTGGGCCGAGGCTAACAAAATGAAATTCAACAGAGAGAAGTGTAAGGTCCTACACTTAGGTAGAAAAAATGGAATACAGAAATATAGGATAAGGGACACGTGGCTGGATAGCAGTACGTGTGAAAGGGATCTAGGAGTCTTCATAGACCACAAGCTGAACATGAGTCAGCAGTGTGATGTGGCAGCCAAGAAAGCCAATGCAATTCTCGGCTGCATCAATAGGAGTATGGTGTCTAGATCGAGGGAGGTACTGGGACCACTCTACTCTGCTTTGGTTAGACCTCATCTTGAATACTGTGTCCAGTTCTGGGCACCCCAATTCAAGAAGGATATTGACAAGCTGGAGGGAGTCCAGAGGAGGGCAACCAAAATGGTGAGAGGCCTGGAAGCCATGCCCTATGAGGACAGACTTAGAAAGCTGGGTATGTTTAGTCTGCAGAAGAGAAGGTTAAGAGGGGACATGATAGCCATGTTTAAATATTTGAAGGGATGCCATGTAGAGGAAGGAGAGGGCTTGTTGTCTGCTGCTCCAGAGAACAGGACAAGGAGCAATAGATTCAAGCTGCAGGAAAGGAGATTCCACCTGAACCTCAGGAAGAACTTCCTGATAGTCAGGGCTGTCCGGCAGTGGAATGTGCTGCCTCGGAGTGTAGTGGAGGCTCCTTCCTTGGAGATGTTTAAGCAGAGGCTTGATGGCCCTCTGTGGGGAGTGCTTTGAGGGTGTTCCTGCATGGCAGGGGGTTGGGCTGGATGGCCCCCGTGGTCTCTTCCAACTCTACATTTCTATGATTCTATGATTCTATGACCCAAAAGAGGACTTTTTTTCTTATCCCTCAATTTTGGTCCCTCTGTGTGTGGCCCCTGTTCTCCATATTCTTGGAAGCAGAGGGAAGGGTTATGCAAAGGATACCACCCACCCATTTCCCCCACTGCCAGTGCCCCAAAATCAAGGAGGAAGAGGAAAGCTTTTGGCTGCAAGGGAATGGGAGAGACAGAACAAGCAAATTTGATCCCCTGCATTGATATTGCTGTTTTTACTTTCTTGACTTCATAGTCTATGAGATGTTACTGGCTAAAGTTTACCTGGCACCCCTAAGACTTAAGATTTAAATACATACATTTATATTTTAATATTCAAATATTTATTTATTTAAGTCTTCTGAAGACACAGATTCAAATCTCTGCTCAGACACAGAGTGAGCTTGAGCAAGTCATATTCTCTTACACTCAGAGGAAGGCAAAGGCAAGCCCCCTCTGAACAATTCTTCCCCGAAAAAAAACCATGATGGGTTCACTTTATGGCTGCCTACGTCAGAAATGACTGGAAGTCACACAGCAACAACAAACAGGGTGGTGCTGACAGAGGAGGCTCTTTGTAAACATCACATCTCTCCCCTTTCAAAAATGACTTACATTGACCCTAAAGTGAACTTATCATGGGGGTTTTCTTGGCAAGATTTGTTGCCCTTACCTTTCTCTGAGAGAGTGTGACTTACCTGAGGTCACCCAGTGAGTTTTCATGGCTGAGAAGGGATTCAAACCCTGGTCTCCAGAGACATAATTTGGCCGCGCGCACACACCCGCCACTGTGTCCTTTTCATCGAGGGTGTTGGCACAGAGCGACACAGTGGCAGCATGTGCGAGTACCCAAACTGCTCCCTCGTTTGCAAATGAGGGAGCAGTTTGGATGTGTACACATGCCTGCTGCTGTGTTCCTTTCATCAGGGACGTGGCAGCAGGGTTGTGTGTGCAGGTACCCAACCTGCTCCCTCATTTGCAAATGAGGAAGAAGTTTCAGCACCACCAGCACCGCCACATCCCTGTTGTTGTTGCTGCTGTTGGTGGTGTCCAGCAGCAGGGCTTTGCAGACCCCTTGTGAACACTCCTAGGGCTCTCAGGACCCCAGATTAAGAACCACTGTTTTACAGGATAGGTACAGGTGTAAGAACAGCTCCTTCTCTTCTTTGAACAACTATTTAACATCTTTATCACTCATTTGGAAGAGAGACTAGAGAGCATTCTAATCAAATTTGCAGACAACACCAAATTAGGAGGGGGAGCTAATACCCCAGAGGGCAGGATCAGAATTCATAATGACATTGACAGATCAGAGAGCTGTGCCAAAACTAACAAAATGTACAGGGAAACATGCAAAGTATTAGGCAGAAAGAATTAAATCCACAGATATAGGAATGGGAGGGGGGACATCTGGCTTGATATCTGTACATGTGAAAGAGATCTAGGAATCTTAGTAGATAACAAACAGAAGATAAGTCAGCAGTGTGATGTGGCAAACTAAGAAGCCAACATGGCTCTAGGATGCATCAATAGGAGTATAGTCAAGGGAAGTAATACTATCACTCTATTCTGCTTTGGTTAGACCTCATCCAGAATACTGTATCCGGTTCTGGGCATAACAATTCACGGAGGATATTGGCAAGCCAGAATGTGCCTAGAAGAGGGCAACTACCATGGTAAAAGGCCTAGAAACCATGCCCTATGAGGAATGGCTTAGGGAGCTGGCTATGTTTAGCCTGGTGAAAGAACTGATCTGATAGCCATGCTTAAATATGTGAAAAGATGTCATGTTGCAACTGGAGCAAGCTTGTTTTCTGTTGTTCGAGACTAGGACACAAGGCAATGGATTCAAACTACAGGAAGGAATTCCATGTAATCATTAGCAAGAACTTCCTTATGGTAAGACCTGTTCGACAGTGGAATACACTGTCTCTGAGTGTGGTAAAGTCTCCTTCTTCAGAGATTTGCAAACAGAGGCTGAGAATGCTCTTGCTGAGTATTTTATTTTTTTATTTTATTTATTTATTTATTATTTATTTGTATCCTGCCTCTCCATATGGATCGAGGTGGCGAACAACTTACAAATAGCATGTATTTCGAAACATTTCTATACATGCCCCCAACAAGCTGGGTACTCATTTTACCGACCTGCAGAAGGATGGAAGGCTGAGTCAACCTTGGAGCCCGGCAGGATCGAACTCACAACCTTGTGGCTTGCAGTACTGGCATTTAACCACTGCACCACCAGGGCTCCTGGTATTCCCTTATGATCTCTTCCAACTCTATGATTCTATTCTTTGAATGGTCCTCCTTGTGTCTGTCTATTCCCCTTCGATCTCTAAAGTCGTTGGTTTTTTGAGTCCTTCAAATAGAGACCCTTAGAAGGTGTGTCTGTGTTAGAGTGGTTAATTCTCAGTGGAGCCTAGTGAGAGGCAGCAGAATTTGTTATAAGAGGCTTCCACAATTGGCTGCCCATAGAGCTCATTCTCCTGCTCATTAGTTGCTTGAGAGAAAATCCATTTACCTTCTCTTTTTCTAAGATTTTTTTCTTTCCTCTTCATATGTCATGCTAAAATCTGCTTTCCTTTTCCTATGTCGTAGCATCTCAGCCAAGAACAACAATTAAGGTCAATTTCCCCATTAACTCCACCAGGCAGAGATGTGTCTCTCCATTTCTTCTTGTGGTACAAGACTGTAAAAAGTGAGAGAGAAGCAACAGCTGTACCAGAAGAAGAACAGAAGACTACCCAGCTGGGAAAGGTCAAAGTTGACTCATGAATTGGATTCCAGAGCAGACCCTGCTCTGTGCTTTTGAAACCAATGACTTTTCAGGTACATAATTTCTCTAGGTGTGAAAAAGGATTTGCCCCATTTGAAAACACCATAACCCAAAACAAGGTTGTCAGTCTCTTCTGATGAAAGAAAATGGACTGTGGAAAGATGGCAACATTGTACTTCGGAATACGTAACGTCTGATTTCATATTAGAAAGAAGAATGAGGTATATGGTTCAGTTTAATGAAGGTGATAGGTTAAGGAACAGGAAGAAACTAATAGAAACAATTAAGAAAGGAGGGAGTATAAAATTATACAAAATAAAGTTAATATGATTCTCCACATCATAGGAAAGGGGAAATTAAATAAAATTGACTTTGTTCCCAGGGTGGTGGGGTGGGATGGAGGGCACGATAGAGCAGCCTGAAAGCAGGTTGCCAGCCAACCAGAATGGCTCCTCAGGAGAGAAACCCAGCCCAGTTGTGAGTAGGAAGGGTTGGTGGATAAGAGAAAAAGTTATTAAAAAAGCACATATCAGTCATTGGTTTTTTGAGTCCTTCAAATAGAGACCCTTAGAAGGTGTGTCTGTGTTAGAGTGGTTAATTCTCAGTGGAAGCCTAGTGAGAGGCAGCAGAATAATTGAACCTTAGTAGAATGGGGTCAGAGAGTGTAACCTTGATTGGAGATTGAGCTTTTGGCAGGAGTGTAGTCAAAAAGCTGTCACGTGATATTTATGTTTTATGCGAGAGTCTAACATACAAGTGAGCTGTCTAAAAAAATGCTCTGAAGAAATGTATTAACTTTGAGCTCCAAATGAACTGTAATACAGTAGGCCCTTCACTTTCGCAGGGGATAGGGAAAAAGAACCCCCGCGGAAGTGAAAAAACTGTAAATAACCACGGGCCCCACGCACTGGGGGTAGGGTGGGTAGAGGAGAGAGCCAACGAGGACAGAGCTTTCTCTTCACCCTCACCTGTGCGATTGGGATTGTACGGATGGGGGTGAGGTATAGGAGACAGCCAGCAAGGAAAGAGCTTCCCTACTGGCATTTTCTTTGCTCCAGCGCGGGTGGAAGTGGGTGCAAGAGACAGCGAGTGGGGAAACAGCTTCCCTGCTGGCTTTCTCCTCGTCCTCACCCATGCAATCAGGATCGTGCGGGTGGAGGTGGGTGCAGGAGACAGCCAGCAGGGAAGCAGTTCCCCACTGGCTGTCTCCTGCACCTCCCCACACCCGTGCCATCAGGATCAGGCAGGTGGGGGCAAAGGGAAAGCCAACAGGGAAGTTCTCAGGCAGCAGCGAAAGGAGCGCAGGGAACAGTTAGTTGCCTTCCCTGCATCTTCCTGCCACTGGCCCAGGCCAAGGAATGGGAGGAAGAGAATGGGGGCTTTAAGGGGCAACTCACAAATAATCAAGTTCGCAAACATGAAACCTGTGAATGTGGAGAACTGTACTTTATTCTTATTGCTATCTAAATAAACATTACAGGTTATTTTTATAAATACTGATTCGGCTGAGTTGTATACAATGACCTGGATAGACTGGAGAGCTGAGCCAAGGCGAACAAAATGAAATTCAACAGAGAGAAGTGTAAGGTCCTACACTTGGGTAGAAATAATGGAATACAGAAATATAGGATGGGGGACACGTGGCTGGATAGCAGTACATGTGAAAGGGATCTAGGAGTCTTCATAGACCACAAGCTGAACATGAGTCAGCAGTGCGATGCGGCAGCCAAGAAAGCCAATGCAATTCTTGGCTGCATCAAGAGGAGTATGGTGTCTAGATTGAGGGAGGTACTGGTACCACTCTACTCTGCTTTGGTTAGACCCCATCTTGAATACTGTGTCTGGTTCTGGGCACCCCAATTCAAGAAGGACATGGTCAAGCTGGAGCAAATCCAGAGGAGGGCGACCAAAATGGTGAGAGGCCTAGAAGCCATGCCCTATGAGGATAGACTCAGAGAGCTGGGTATGCTTAGTCTGCAGAAGAGAAGGTTTAAATATTTGAAGGGATGCCATGTAGAAGAAGGAGAGGGCTTGTTTTCTGCTGCTCCAGAGACCAGGACAAGGAGCAATGGATTCAAGCTGCAGGAAAGGAGATTCCACCTGAACCTCAGGAAGAACTTCCTGATGGTCAGGGCTGTCCGGCAGTGGAATATGCTGCCTCGGAGTGTAGTGGAGTCTCCTTCCTTGGAGGTTTTTAAGCAGAGGCTTGATGGCCATCTGTCGGGAGTGCTTTGAGGGTGTTCCTGCATGGCAGGGGGTTGGACCGGATGGCCCCTGGGGTCTCTTCCAACTCTACATTTCTATGATTCTATGCTACCATACAACTATTAAGGGGTTCTAAATAGACACTGGAAAATCTCACCCTTTTACACAAGGCGGTATTACAAGGGGGAAGGCAGAGCTGTGTGGTAAAGACAGGGTGCTTATCAGATTGGGGAAATGCCATACCAATCTGTGAGAAGTAAGGGCCTGTCATACCTGGCTATTTTTATTCTGCCTAAGAGCCCTATGAGGGAGAAGAGGAATTCTCTGGACACTTGAAATGACCCAGAACAAAAGGAGATGGGTCTGAAGTAGCCCAGTGGCTAAGGAAACAAGCCGGCTCTTCCTGGTTTTTTATAAACAAGAGACAAGAGGATGAACCTTTGACAAACCTGTACTCCTTCAGGCTGCAGGTGAGGATCTCTTATTACAGATTATCCTTCCTCCAAAATAAAAAGACTCTCACATGCAAAAATCCAGAATATTAGAGAGTTAAATACTTGGAACTTTTCTCCCTATTGACTTTTATTTTTTTAAGAAACCCTAAAAGCTTCATACAAGCACAGATCTGGCACAGTGTGGACAGAAGGCAATGTCTGGGGCAGGGATGGGGGGAGGCTACAGCTGCCCTTCTCTACACTGGCACCCTTACAGTGCAGACCAAGACCAAGCACAGAAAATCAGCCCTTTGGGATTGATCCAAAGAAGGCAAAAAGGATCCTTACCTAGAGAGGCCATGTTCCCATCATCCTCCATCCTGACTTCCTTGTAGAGAAGAGCCCTCTGGACCAGATCCGGGAGATCCTGCTCCTTTTCCCTAAAAGATACAGAGCCACTGGCTGGAAAAAAGGAAAAAGAACATTCCCTATTCAGAAATAATCTCTCCTTAAGAGATGTTCCCTTCCACAGAGAGAGAGAGAATCTCTGCGTACACCTTTGGTCCCACTACTCTAAGCATAGCTTTAGGAAAAAAAGAAAGAAAGAAAGAAAGAAAGAAAGAAAGAAAGAAAGAAAGACAGAGCAAAGAAGCAGCAGAGCGAAAATGCAAACTTTCTTCTTATCTTACAGTGAGAACTTACTTCAAATTCATCAGTGGCTGTTTTGCGCAAGACCTACTCTAAATGTCAACATTCAAAAGTGTCAGGAATCTCAGGTAGACTTTGGCCATTTTCACCCTACCCTGTTATAGTGCTATTATTCCACTTTCAACATCTTGTTGAATTCTGGGGCTTGTAGTTTGCTGAGGCCAAAATGATCTCTGGCTGAGGATTCTAAAGGTCCCTCCCTAAACTGCAAACCCCAGGATTCCACAGGATATTGTAAGTGGAATAACAGCACTATAACAGCATAGTGTGGAAATGGCCTTTGTGACAACTGCCAATTAGTTCCCCAACTGTTGATTTGTCCACTTATTGCTGGGTACATATTGATTTCTTATTCCTGCTTCCTTATTTTTGTGAAAATTCAACAAATAGTTAACTCTCATTCAGATGAGTAAAGATGCACAGTTTGAATGTCCTTACACCCCCTAAAGCATCTTTTAAACACCCCAGGTTATATATATGGGAACTGGGAACAAGGAACCAATTTCAGCCTCATGAAAAATGCTTGCAAGGAAAAAGGAAGAGAGAGAATCACCTCCTTCACCTCGGTCCTCCAAGGATTAAAGGAAGAGAGCTGAGTTTCTAAGAGAAGCCTGTGAGGCTCTCCTCCCCTTATTCTACCACTTTCTGCACCAGGATGTGTGGTTCTGCCTAAATCTCTGCTGCCACCATATGTAAAGACTTCCACAACCTCACTTCTACCACTGAGATTGAGGGCTTCCCTTATCCCCACCTCTGCCACCAATTTAAGGACTTTTCCACTTCTGTGGCCATCAACTGTGGGGACTCCTACGTACCATCAAGGTTCTAAACCAATTGGATACAGGCTTTCCTTATCCTTATTCTCGGCTGCATCAACAGGAGTATGGTGTCTAGATCGAGGGAGGCACTGGTACCACTCTACTCTGCTTTGGTTAGACCTCATCTTGAATACTGTGTCCAGTTCTGGGCACCCCAATTCAAGAAGGACATGGTCAAGCTGGAGCAAGTCCAGAGGAGGGCGACCAAAATGGTGAGGGGCCTGGAAGCCATGAAGCCCTATGAGGATAGACTTAGAGAGCTGGGTATGTTTAGTCTGCGGAAGAGAAGGTTAAGAGGGGACAGGATAGCCATGTTTAAAGATTTGAAGGGATGCCATGTAGAGGAAGGAGAGGGCTTGTTTTCTGCTGCTCCAGAGACCAGGACAAGGAGCAATGGATTCAAGCTGCAGGAAAGGAGATTCCACCTGAACCTCAGGAAGAACTTCCTGACAGTCAGGGCTGTCCGGCAGTGGAATCTACTGCCTCAATGGAGTGTAGTGGAATCTCCTTCCTTGGAGGTTTTTAAGCAGAGGCTGGATGGCCATCTGTTGGGAGTGCTTTGAGGGTGTTTCTGCATGGCAGGGGGTTGGACTGGATGGCCCCTGGGGTCTCTTCCAACTCTACATTTCTATGATTCTATGATTCTGCTGCCACCACCATGTGTATTGTTGCTCATTGTCTTTACACATATAGTATTTCTGGAGCCTAAAAATGTATACAGTCCAAAAAGAAATACTTAATACTTTAACACATTTAAAACAGGTATTCCACTCTCACTCACACTCTTCTTTTAGCTAACTTAGATTCTCCAACCCCACTCCTTAATTCCTAAACCTGACTGACTCTCATAACCCTCATCCACACTCACTCACTCACCCCACGCTCCGTTCCGCCACCTCCAGACCGACTGCCAATCACTAGCCTTATTCAAATCCCTTCAATCACCTTTCACTCTCAACATCTCATTCTCTCAGCTCTTCCCGCCAGCTCCTTCCCTGATTGCCTTTATTATACCAAAC
Source organism: Ctenosaura bakeri (assembly GCA_948474755.1). NCBI lineage: Eukaryota > Metazoa > Chordata > Lepidosauria > Squamata > Iguanidae > Ctenosaura > Ctenosaura bakeri. Next base: position 133,073 of record CAOLHI010003364.1, on the reverse strand, counting down.
ATCATCAAATTGCCTCAATACCTGATACAAACTTAAAAGCATTTTTCACCCAAAGCCTGTGACATTGTAGCCCACTATTTAATAATAAGTAGGCAGGGTTCATTCAGATAAGACACTGGGCCTCCCATTCATGGTGGTGTTAGTATTTCATAGAATCATGGAAATGTAGAGTTGGAAGAGACCCCAGGGGCCATCCAGTCCAACCCCCTGACATGCAGGAACACCCTCAAAGCACTCCCAATAGATGGCCATCAAGCCTCTGCTTAAAAACCTCCAAAGAAGGAGACTCCACTACACTCCAAGGCAGCAGATTCCACTGCCGGACAGCCCTGACTGTCAGGAAGTTCTTCCTGAGGTTCAGGTGGAATCTCCTTTCCTGCAGCTTGAATCCATTGCTCCTTCTCCTGGTCTCTAGAGCAGCAGAAACAAGCCCTCTCCCTCCTCTACATGGCATCCCTTCAAATCTTTAAACATGGCTATCATGTCCCCTCTTAACTTTCTCTTCTGCAGACTAAACATACCCAGCTCTCCAAGTCTATCCTCATAGGGCATGGCTTCCAGGCCTCTTACCATTTTGGTCGCCCTCCTATGGAATTGCTCCAGCTTGACCATGTCCCTCTTGAATTGGGGTGCCCAGAACTGGACACAGTATTCAAGATGAGGTCTAACCAAAGCAGAGTAGAGTGGTACCATTACCTCCCTCGATCTAGACACCATACTCCTATTGGTGCAGCCAAGAACTGCATTGGCTTTCTTGTCTGCCGCATCACACTGCTGACTCATGTTCAGCTTGTGGTCTATGAAGACTCCCTTCTGTACAAATATGAACCAGAACAACTAATAATTAGCAACAATTGTTTTCCTAGTGTGTTTCAGACCATTTCTGTGCTAGAATGTTATAGTCCTATTACTCCACTTTTAACATCCTACGGAATCCTGGGGTTTGCAGTTTAGAGAGGGGCCTATAATCACCTAATAATGCAATTAATGTTTTGACATAAATATAAAACCCAAAGAGCAACTCCTTGAGATGACCCCCACAGTTCTTCTCACCGCATGGTGTCTTTTTGGATCCTCTTGAATGGTGTCTGTAATATTTAAAAACAGATCAGTACTGTCCTGCCTAGGAGAAGCCCAGAATTCCCGGCTGACAGCTTCATTCTGAGGGAAGACAGTCAACTGAACGTCCATACATGTAATAATATTAAACCTAGTTGCAGTGTTATTTAGCAATTAACAAATTGCCATCATTTGATCTCTCCCTTATTGAGCTGTATGCCAAGCCATTTGGAAAAATTCTATGTAAGATTCCAGTTGGAGGACATATGTTTGAACCCCATCAGTTGTTAAATTTCTGTCATCAGCTATTAAGATCAGAGAGAGAGAAGTATCAAAACTATGTCATGATACTGGCAATGCACTTTAAGATCAATCCAATTCTATTGTTTTAATGAGATGGAATTAATGAACACCTATTTATATTTTATCTAATAATCCATATTGTTTATGGTTTTCATTTACTTCATTATTTTCATACTATTTCATGCATTTATGTCCTATTTTATGCTTTTATATCCTGTTTATAGTCTATCCTATTTATACATTTATATCCATTTATAGTAGGTGCATTTTCTCTATACCGTACAACCAGATGGTTCGCTACGTTGGGTCTACGGACCATAAAATAAAGTTAGATTTGAATTAGCAAATCTAAAAGAGCTTTGCAACAAAACTTTCTCCTTATTTTATAAATTTAGTTTTAATTTCTGAAAAGAAAATTGCTACCCTTCCAATAATCCATGTCTTCTACCTGAACATTTACAGATACCTCCATTATTTAAAAACAGATTGGTTCTCTTCTGAAGCCCTGCTGACAGGCCTGGTGCTGGTCTCTTCTCAGGGAAACCAGTCATAGAATCATAGAATCACAGAAATGTAGAGTTGGAAGAGACCACAGGGGCCATCCAGTCCAACCCCCTGACATGCAGGAACACCCTCAAAGCACTCCCGACAGATGGCCATCCAGCCTCTGCTTAAAAACCTCCAAGGAAGGAGACTCCACTACACTCCGAGGCAGCAGATTCCACTGCCGGACAGCCCAGACCGTCAGGAACTTCTTCCTGATGTTCAGGTGGAATCTCCTTTCCTGCAGCTTGAATCCATTGCTCCTTGTCCTGATCTCTGGAGCAACAGAAAACAAACCCTTTCCTTCTTCTACATGTCATCCCTTCAAATATTTAAACATGGCTATCATGTCCCCTCTTAACCTTCTCTTCTGCAGACTAAACATACCCAGCTCTCTAAGTCTATCCTCATAGGGCATGGCTTCCAGGTCTCTCACCATTTTGGTCGCCCTCCTCTGGACTTGCTACAGCTTGACCATGTCCTTCTTGAATTGGGGTGCCCAGAACTGGACACAGTATTCAAGATGAGGTCTAACCAAAGCAGAGTAGAGTGGTACCAGTACCTCCCTCGATCTAGACACCATACTTCCATTAATGCATCCGAGAATTGCATTGGCTTTCTTGGCTGCCGCATCACACTGCTGACTCACATTCAGTGTGTGGTCTATGAAGTCTATGTCCTCTGAGCATGTGCAGTGTGCTTTAACAGAAGAGAAAAGGGGAGGGGGCAATTGAGAGACCCTCCCTTGGGAGCAACCAGGGTCTGATTTTATAGCCAATTCCAGTCACCTCTGTCTCTTATTAGTGGCTTGAGTAACAGTGTTGGTTACTAGATATGAAAAGGCTGGGGGAAAAAGCCAAAGCAGAATCTGGAGACTGAAGGAGGGAGAAGGTCATTTCAGGGGAGAGAGAATTGGGTAAAGAAAATAAAGGGTCCCCCATTTTCACCTTATTTTTCTTGAGGGGGGGAGGTTCCTTATCCAGTGAAATACTCAATCTGCTTGCAAAGCGCCCCCCATCTCTCCCCCCAAGAAGCCAAGTTCTCTTCTTGGATTTAAAATCCGTTCAGGAAGAATACAGAATTTAAAAAAAATAAATAAAAATTAATTAAAAAAAAAAACATGGAGGGATTTGGCAAGTGACAAACAGCGTTAAAAAAATCTGAAAACAATGGCACACCCTTCCATTTTGGGAAGATAAAAATCCAGACTGCCCGCCCCCCTCCCCCCAAAAAGGGCTACTAAAAAAGGGGGGGGGAGGGCCAGGGAAAGGTTATTCATTGCAGCGGGCCTTTATTTATTTTGGGAAAGGGTCTTACTTTTTTAAATCCCTCCCTCCCCCCTCCCTCCCCCTCCTCCCTCCCTCCCTCCCTCCCTCCTCCCCCCCCCGGGGGGCCTTTACCTGAGCTCCTCTTTCCTGAGGCGAATCCGAGGACTCTGCAGGAAGAAAGGAGGGGAGAAGCGCCGCCTGTCCCCCTCAGTCCTCCGGGAGCAGCGAGCGCCGCTTCCTAGAGAGGCCGGAAGTGTGTGTCAGTGCGGGCAGGGGAGGGGGGAGAGTGACGCCCGCTCCGCCCGCTCCGCCCCGCCCCCTACGGAGAAGGGAGGGGGCCCTTCCGGACATCCTCGGCGGGAAGGGGAGGAGGCGGGAGGAAGCAGGTAAGGGGGGGCGGTTCGGGGGACTCCAAATTCACTTTTTAGGCGGGGGGAGGCGTCCCCTCCTTTGGTGTCCCGACTGGGGGGGTGGCTGGAGGGTCTCCTGAGGGAGGGAGCCTTGGCGGGGGGGGTCACTTGTCTCCCCCTTCCCTCCCACCCCCCCAAAAGGCCCGAGGCTCCACCTCCAGGGGGTCTCGGTGGGGGCGAAAGATGTGGGAGGGGGCGCGAAGGGAAGAATCCCAGCCTTCTTGGCCGGGGGAGGTTTTGGGGTTTGGAAACCAAATTTTTTCTTCCCCCCTCCTCCTCTCCTTTCCATTCTAGGGGGTTGGGTGGGAGGACCCTCAATTAACTTCTTCCACGGGAAAGGAGGCCCCACTTTTGGAGTCCCGGTGGAGGGGGGAGGCTGGAGGGTCTCCTGGAGGGGATCATAGACTCATAGAAATGTAGAGTTGGGAGAGACCCCAGGGGCCATCCAGTCCAACCCCCTGCCATGCAGGAACACCCTCAAAGCGCTCCCGACAGACGGCCTTATTATTATTATTATTATTATTATTATTTTATTTGTTACCCACCTCTCCCCAGGGCTCGAGGCAGGATACATAAAATCATAGAATCATAGAAATGTAGAGTTGGAAGGGACCCCAGAGGCCATCCAGTCCAACCCCCTGCCATGCAGGAACACCCTCAAAGCACTCCCGACAGATGGCCATCCAGCCTCTGCCTAAAAACCTCCAAGGAAGGAGACTCCACTGCACTCCGAGGCAGCAGATTCCACTGCCGGACAGCCCTGACTGTCAGGAAGTTCTTCCTGAGGTTCAGGTGGAATCTCCTTTCCTGCAGCTGGAATCCATTGCTCCTTGTCCTGGTCTCTGGAGCAGCAGAAAACAAGCCCTCTCCCTCCTCTACGTGGCATCCCTTCAAATATTTAACCATGGCTATCATGTCCCCTCTTAACCTTCTCTTCTGCAGACTAAACATACCCAGCTCTCTAAGTCTATCCTCATAGGGCTTCATGGCTTCCAGGCCCCTCACCATTTTGGTCACGGGAAAGAAAGGAAGGAAGCAAGACCCCCCTTCTCGTCCCCCCCGAGGCTCCTCTGGCTGCAAGGCCCCCTCTCTCCCCTTTTGGGGGTCTCCATGGGGGCTGAGATTGAGGAGGGGGATTGAAGGGAGGAATCACAGCCTTGCTGGCCGGTTGGGTAGGGGAGGTTCTGGGGTCTGGAGACCACAAGTTTTTCCTTTTTTTCTCCTTTCTGGAGATCGGGGAGGTGGTGAGGGGGATTATTAAGGGATACCAGAAGGCAAAGGTAGCATCAAATGACAGGAAATGCTGTTTGAAGGGGGCGGGAGGAGGATTGGGCCCTAAACAATTTACTTTTTATTTTATTTTTATTTTTTTATTTTTTATTTAAACATATCTTTGATAACCAAACATAAACAAACACAATAACAAAACTATATACTACAATACAATATAATAAGACAATACACTAACATATAACATCCACCCCCTCCCTTTCCCCCCTAAACAATTTAAACCCCCCCCCCATTTTCTTCCCTTGTTTAGCAAAACGTGCCTTTTTGACAGGGACCCTTCAAACCTTCCAAAAGCTGTTGCAGCCACGGAGGGACATTTTCCTGCTTCTCCTCGCCCTGAAACAAACATATGTGGTGTGTGTCTCTTTCTGCCCTCATCTCCCCGCTCCTCTTCTGGCCCCCTCATCTTTTTCTCCTGCCTCCTCCACCTTCCTTTCCCCATTAAGGGAAATTAAAAGGACAGCCACCTTCTCCTTCTGGAAATGAAGACAAAGTGTGTGGTTTCTCTCTGTTCCCCACATTAACATTTCCTAACTCTCTGGGAAGCTGAGCTTGCTTTCTGTTTGAGCCTCAAAAGGGGAGGTAGGCAGCACTTCCTCTTCCTGCCTACAGTCCTTGAATATGCTGCCCTGGCAGAAACCTCAAAGAGGATCCTACAGCAGAAAGACTTTCATTAGCTAAGCAAAAGCCTGCCTGGCAACCCCAGCTCCCTTCTAGAGAAGACTGGGAGACACACTTGAGAGGTGTGTGTCTGTACATAAAATTTATTTATATCCCGCCTCTCCCGACAGATCGAGGCGGTACTACAACAGTACATCAAATACATTAAAAGCAATTAAAACAACCCATCCTCCCCACCCACCAACCCATTTAAAGCCCCCTAAAACACATTAACTATTAAGAACAAGAGGACAGGTGGTGGAACATATGTAGACGTAAAAGAAGACCAGCTCTGGTGCTGAAGCTCTTTCCATTCTCCGTGTCCCAGGCTGTTCTTAGAAACCTGGAAAGAGGAGGGTACTGTTTGCTTGTAGTTTGTTTTCCATGGGCAGGGATGGGCATACTGTGGCCCTCCAGGAGTTGGCTCCCATCAGCCCTTTGGCTGGCATAAGCAATAAATGAGGGATGTCCATAGTGTTATAGTCTCAATTTAGTTATTTTGTTTTCTAGAGAGAAATGCACTTGATTTTGCTCTTAGATCTATTTATTTGTCTTTTGCGCAGTCTATGGAAGACCTTATAAGTGCGTGCACATGTAAAACACCTCCATTAGTACCTTTTGCTGAGAGGTCCAGGACAACTCGGCCTGCTTTCCAACTTTGAGGAGAGTCTCGATTGAATTCCCCGTCCATGGAAGAAACTGCAGAAAAGAAACCCTTGGGACAGGTAAACATTTATCTTTGCAATCAACTCATTTGGAGGGCTCTGCAACAGAGAGTCCCAATCTGTTGGTACCAAGGACAGAAAGATTCCTCCTTTCTCTTGAATGTTGTCTAAAGGTCCCTCTCCCAAAGAACTGATATTTGGTTTGTCAGTCTGGGATGCGACTGATGTTCAGATTTCATTGTCTGACCAGAGGTGTGGCTCAGTTCATCAGTGCTTCTGCCCTCTTGTCCTTGGATTTGTCCTATCAGGGCCAGGGGTGATGGGAATGAGCTCCCTGCCCGATGCTGGCCATGCAGGGATAACTCAAGACTCTCAGCAGTACTTGGTCTATACCTGTGTTAACATTATGTCCATGACTTTTAGACAGGGATGGTGCCATCACTTTGGTGCAGGAAGGCAGCTCTTTCGAGCCTCATGAAAGACAGAAATTGCTATTTTTTATAATTTGTTATTCCTTTGTTTTTACTGCCAGCGCTGGAAAGAGGTCCTTGCGGTATTCTCCGCCTTATGCATTAAAAGAACATGACCATGTAGACTGGAAAGCCAGAACATTTGCAGGACAGTAGATTGGACAAAGCTACCTTCAACATATACCAATTAATAGTGTAGACTGGGATGATCTATGTGGAAAAGCTCCTACATGCATAATAAAATCACCCCTCACATGAGAAAGACAGGTATCAGGGAACCAGGTTGTAACCTTGTCTACTCCGTCATGAGATATTTCTTCAAGATGCAGAGAGTTTATGAAAAGAGATGGTGAAGTAGTCCAATATGTCCCCCTCTATGTGTATTCTGGAGTGATCAAATCCTGTTGGGAAGGCCCCATGTGTTTTCCTCCAAATTTGAGGAATCTTTCTAGATGAAGGCTGTTTTCTCTTGCAGGTGACCTTTGAGGATGTGGCTGTGTACTTCACGGAGGAGGAATGGGACCTCTTGGATCAGAACCAAAGGTCTTTATACAAGGAAGTAATGATGGAAAACTATGAGAATGTATCCACTCTGGGTAAGGAACTTGAACCTATTGCCCTTTGCTTGGAGACTGGGACCCTTTCACACTACACAGTTATAGGGCTATGATTCCACTGTAATTGCCATGGCAACATCCTGTTAGATCCTGGGATTTGTAGTTTGGTGGGGCACTAGACCTCTTTTGGCTAGAGATTCTAAATAACTGTCCCCAAATTGCAAAATCTAGTTCTCAGTCTTGCCTTGGTGATTTTTTTTCACTGTCATTTTTGGAGTTTTGAGAAATGCTTGCTGCAGACCCAAGAGTTTTGTGTCCCTCTTTTGTGGGTCTGAGCGGAGGTGGTTGTGTCAAAGGATCTGGCTGTAAATTGATTTGGTAGCGTGTTCTGAGTGGATGCTGGAGGCATATAGGTATGTATAACAATTAAATATTTTCTGGAAGTGAATTTGTTCTGTTGGGTGTTCCAGATTGAGGTTCATGGTAGGATGGAATTTGTTGAAATCCCGGTAAAGTTTCTCAAGTGATTCCTTTCCGGTGTCCCTCAAGTAGGGGAGAGGTTTCTGAGCTGGGTGCTCTTCCAGGTCAGTCACGCAAATGTTTCTGTACTCTGGTGCCATATGAGGGTCCATAGCAGCGCCACTGACTTGATGGCTAGATGTGTTGTAGCCCCATTCAGAATGGCATTCCTGGTAGCTTGCGGTCTATCCTTATGTGGAATGCTGGTGTGTACAGATTCTACATCGAAATGGCTAGAGTGGTCTTTTCTGGGAGGCTGAGGACAGACTGTATTTCCTTCAGGAATCAGCTGTATTCTTCACATAGCTTGGGGTATTGGTGGCGTATGGTCTTATTGAGTCTATATATCCAAATATTTCATGATTGAGGATACAAATGCTTGAGACAGTGGGCCTTCCTGGATTGCCTCGTTTGTATATCTTTAGTAGTAGGTAGAAGGTATCAGTGGGGAATTCTTGGGGTAATTTGTATAGTTCCTTCTGATATTCATCACTGAGATTGTGAGAGAGGATTGTGTAAACAAGTTTAGGTAATTCATCAGATAAGACAGCCAAATAATACAGTGTGCTCCCAAAAACCAACAGGCACTTGGAAAAATACTTGTGTCATTAATTCAGTCACTGTAATGTTTTGAAACAGAGATAGAAAGTGCAGGTAGTTGGTGGCTGTGTGGGTGTCTTCCCAAACAACTGGGCCAGGGCCTGTGCCTCACACCTAGAGCTCCACCACCAAATTACTGTGGTGGGGATGGAAAAAGACACCCAGTTTCTTTTAGAACAACACAGGAAGTCCTTGTGTACCTTGATTCCAAACAGATGCCTCTGTCCCAGAGTGTGACTCTACCTGGAAGCAAGGTGCATATACTCCCTGGAGTGATGGATATTTTGCAGATGAAGCTGCAAATTCAGCAGCAACATGGGAGACATGGGGGGACAAACAGCAGGATACCTGTTTACTGTTCTCTTGTCTCTGAGGAGGGAGGCCATGTGCTCCACAGCAGCCCCCAGCGCCAGTTGTGTGGACTTTTGTTTCCCCCAGTTTTGAGGGGCTGGATACAAAATGCTTACTTGTTTTGAAAATTGTTTTTGAAAAATGTTTGTCCCTGAATGGCCCCAAATGCATCCCAGGGCAATTTTGCCACACTTTAGGTCCCTCCTTCAGCCATGTTAGGCCCTGCAGAGACCTCTTAACTTCCTGTTTGGAAAAAAAACAAGGTGCTCCTGGGCCTAGAAATGGTTCAGAAAGGGCCAAAAAGGTGACAAAATTGCACCCCGTCCCCTAGAGGGCAGTGAAGATGCTTGGAGGTAAAACAGTTTCTTTTCTGGGGGTTCCACAAGAGATACGGATATTTATTAATTTATGTCCCACCTTTCTCTTCAAATGAGACTCAAAGCGATTCACAGTAAAGCTGCTATTTCTTATTTCAGCTTCTGTTACATATAGTCTAGCACTCAGTGGACAAGGAGCCATTCTGGGAAGGTGGAAAACAGGACAAGAAAGAGATGGCCTTCCAGGCAGCTCTTTGGGAGACAGGGTCCTTGTCTTCAGCCATACCTAGGGCTTTCCTTTAGTTGTTGTAACTAATACTCATGAAAGGAGGAAATGGGACACAGTTGCTCTTCTTTCCCTGCTGTTTTTTTCCCTTCAGATTTTTCATCTTGCTTAATTTCACTGCTGCTATCTAGGGTTCTTCCTCTTTGAATCTTGGGATTCATTCTTTCTTGTGCTTGCTCTTCTTCATAGGAGAACCCTGGAGGGAAACAAATGTGTGCAGCAAGAGCGGGAAGTGTTTCAGGCACGAACTGGGTCTTTCCAGAGATCTGCAAACCTGTATGGAAAAGAAACGTGATCTTCCCAAGCATCTGGACCAATGCACTCTGTCTGGGAAATGTTTTGCCCAGAAGATGGAGCTTAGTCTTCACAAGAGAGACCACACTGGAAAGAAACATTTTAGATGTGAAGTGCCTGGAAAATACATTGGCAGAAATTTGGACCTTGAAAGCTGCCAGAAAGTCCACCTACCAGGCAAAGCGTGCAAATGCCAAGAGAGAGGAGAATGTTTTGCTTGCAATTCACATCTTGTGAACTACTTAAGAGTCCAAACAAGAAAGAGGCCACACAAATGCCAGGAGTGTGGAAAAGGTTTTACTAGTCATTCAAACCTTGTGACCCATCAAGTAGTCCACACAGGAGAGAAGCCATACAAATGCCAGCAGTGTGGGAACTGTTTTTCTCACAAGTCAAGCCTTTTGAAACATCAGAGAACCCACACAGGAGAGAAACCATACAGATGCCAGCAATGTGGAAAATGTTTTACTCAGAAGTCAAGGCTTTTGAACCATCAGGTAGTCCACACAAGAGAGAGTGCTTCTGAAAGTGCTCCCAAAAGGCAAAACAGAGTGAAGACCTTACAAGAAAAGGTTGAATTATTAGATGTACTTCATACAGTGAAGTCAGCTGCTGTGGTTGCCCGTCATTATGGCATGAACAAGTCTACTATAAGGTATATCAAGAAAAAAGAAAGGGAAATTCGTGAAGCTGCTGCAGCAGCTACACCAGTGGGTGCAAAGGCTCTGTATCAAGTGCGAGATCCATATATGTCTCATGTAGAAAGTGCTACTTTTATGTGGGTGCAGGATTGCTATAAAAAGGGCATTGCTATAAATTCATATATAATAAGAGAAAAGGCAAAGTCCTTATATCTTTTGGTAAAAGAAAGAGAAGGTGAAGGGTCTAGCTCTACAGAGTTTCATGCCAGCCAAGGCTGGTTTTATAATTTTAGGAAAAGGTTTGGCTTACGTAATGTGAGAACTACAGGAAAACAGACCTGGGTGAACGAAGAGGCAGCTAGTGAGTTTTCTGACACTTTAAGGGAACTTTGGCCAAAATGTGTGAATGAGTTCACCAGCTTTACTATAACGCCAGTCCAAGAGATTAAGGAAGACATTGTGGAGTTGGGTGGGGAAGAGTTTAAGGATATGGATCTTGGGAAAATTCAAGAGTTAATCAACACCAGCCCCTATGAGTTAACAGAGGATAACATAATGGAGCTGACTGTTCCTGAAGCAGAGACAATACCAGAAAAAGAAGAGGAGGAGGAGGAGGAGGAGGAAGCAGAAGGAGAAGGAAGAGAAGAGGAAGAAGAAAAAGAGGACAAAGAAGAAGAAAAAGAGGACAAGTTTACATTGGACAGTATTGCAGAGGGTCTGCATAAGTTCAGGGCTGCAACAGACTATTTTTATGACATCGACCCATCTATGGTGCGTTCTTTGAAACTGAAGAAATTGGTAGAAGAGGCATTGTCTATGTACACTGACGTTTTTATAGAAATGAAGAGGCAAAAAAACCAAACAGAAATCACAACGTGTTTTAAGAAGATAACGCCGAGTATCCCTGCTTCCCCTTCCACCTCTGCTGCCTCTGCCCTACCTGAGGCACCCCTTTCTCCTCCTCTTCATATGGAATACACAGGAGATGATGACGTCCCTGAAGATCCACTTCCACTGCTCCAGTAAATGACAATATAGGTACTGTAGTGCCGTACTGTATAGTTACAATAAACATTGGCTGAATGTGTGTATCTTTGTGTGTGCTGTAAGACTCATAATGGTACACCAAGAACTATGTGTCAGAATGGGGACCTCTTGTTATCTTTGCCGGTCTCTAAGCCTTCCCTCCTCCGCCTTCTCCCTGCCACTCAGACAATGGAGAGGTGGGTACCCTGGCTGCTGCAAAAATTTCCTTCAGTGTTGTCATCCTTCTCCTTGAGAAGGAGACTGAAAGAGATTTTTACAGCAGCAACTGGGAATTGTATTCTGTAACATGCAGGTTTGGATGGCCTAGAGATATTTGCCTGTTTCCCAGGGTACCTGGTCCCCTGTAGTCAAGGGGTGACTGTATAGAATCATAGAATCAGGAGAGACCCCAGGGGCCATCGAGTCCAATTCCCTACTATGCAGGAACACCCATCAAAGCGTTCCCAACAGATGGCTATCCAGCCTCTGAATAAAAACCTCCAAAGAAGGAGACTCTACCACACTCCGAGGCAACATATTCCACTGCCGGACAGCCCTGACTGTCAGGAAGTTCTTCCTGAGGTTCAAGTGGAATCTTCTTTCCTGCAGCTTGAATCCATTGCTCCTTGTCCTAGTCTCTGGAGTGGCAGAGAACAGGTCCACTCCCTCCTCGAAATGACATCCCTTCAAATATTTAAACATGGCTATCATGTCCCCTCTTAAACTTCTCTTCTGCAGACTAAACATACCCAGCTCCCTAAGCCGTTCTTCATAGGCAATGGCTTCCAGATCCTTCACCATTTTGGTCACCCTCCTCTGGACACGTTCCAGCTTGTCAATATCCTTGAATTGAGGTGCCCAGAACTGTTCACAGTATTCCAAATGAGGCCTAACCAATGTAGAATAGAGTGGTACCAGTACCTCCCTCGATCTAGACACCATACTCCTATTGATGCAGCCGAGAATTGCATTGGCTTTCTTGGCTGCCACATCACACTGCTGACTCATGTTCAGCTTGTGATCTACCAAGACTCCTAGATCCCTTTCACACATACTGCTATCCAGCCACGCATCCCCCATCCTGTATTTGTGCCTTCCATTTTTTCTGCCTAAGTGTAGGACCTTACATCTCTCTGTTGAAATTCATTTTGTTAGCTTTAGCCCAGCTCTCCAATCTGTCAAGGTCTTTTTGAAATTTGATCCTGTTTTCTGATGTATTATTAACCCCTCCCAATTTGGTATCATCTACAAATTTGATCAGTATACCCTGTATATGTATTTTAGATTGTATGCCTTTAGCAGGACCCTCTTTTTTGGTAGATTTAGTTGTAAAGCACCATACACTTTGATGGCTCTATATAAACATAATCATCATCTAGGAAGAAGCTGGAAGGTAAGACTGCAATTGATTTTTAATTAATCCTATTTCTCCTCTATCTTGCCTCAATAAGTTTGGACTTTTTCCTTACAACAACCCTGCAAAGTAGAGTGAGGCAATGAAAGAGAGAGAGAAGCTGACCTGAAGTCTCCCTGAGATTTCCTGTAAATTGAACTTTCTTCATGGCTCCCTGGTGACTTGAACATTTCGAGGTTTCCCATCTTCTCAGCAGTTGTGGCTGCACTGTTGGCTGTGCCTCTTTGGGCTCCTTGAATTGTCAGTTTACTCTTCCTTCAGTCCGGCAAATTCAGAGAAGGGGAGCTTGCATGCTGTTTGAAAAACCAAATTGTCCTATATAAACCTGTTAGAAGCCTAAGATTTGCAGGGGAAGGCTTTCTCTTGGTCCTGCCACCATCCTAGGCTCAGCTGGTAAGAACATGAGAGAGAACCTTCTCAGTGGCCGCTCCCACCCTTTAGAACTCCTCCATGGGAGGCTAGGCTGGCTCCCTCCCTGCTTTCCTTTTGTATTCTTTTTAAGCAGGCCTTTAATGGGTGAGCTAGAGATTTAAGACTACGTATTTATTAGTTGTTTTGTAATTTTGTGTGTCTTGTTTTTTTTAACCTTTTGGAAGCTGCCTTGGGTTCCCTCTTGGGAAAAATAAAATAAGAAGTACTGCATGTGAAAGACCTCTCTCCCCACCCCCACATTCCCCATTTTCCCCCTTTGCCTCTGTCTGTCCTGCCTCCTCCGTGTAGAAGTCCTCCATCCTCCTCTCCTCCAAAAAGGAAGCTCAAGGGACCCCCTTCCGGGAAAATGGGGAGGATTTTTGTCTCCCTTCCCAAAAATAAACCTGCAGCTTCCCTGGCCTCTCCAAGAATCACAACTCAGCTTTTTTCCATCCTTGGAGGACCCTTTCATGTCTCCACCAGTTTGTTTTGATTTATATCACTTTAGTACCACAATAAAACCACTTTGCTCTTTCATGGTGTTGAATTTCTTGTGTACCTCAAGTAGTAAAAATGCCAGTTAAATCCTGTTCAGTTCCAGTTTGTAACACAACCAAATGGCGAGAAGTCAAAAGAGGATGGATGCTTTTGCAAGGCCCAGCAAAAACCCACATAGACATTTTTCTTTATACCAGGGCTGTCTTTCTGCTCCACACCACTTTCCCCCTTGGGGAAGGGAAGGGCAGGTAAAGTGGAATCATGTGAGAACCATCAAGGTATAGGGCTTTGAATATTGGATTATGGCCCTTCAGACCATGATCTGAATCCCTGCTCAGCCATGGAAAACTACTGGGTACTCTTGGGAAGGTCAGACACACTTAGTCTCAGATGAAGGCCAAGGCAAACCTCTGCTGAACAAATCTTGCCAAGAAGACCCCATGATGCTGTTATGGCCCCACATAACCCCCAAGACTGATATGGTTTAATTGGCAAATATTATCTAATTGGCACTACATCAATTGGCAATGGTATAAAATGGAACCTGAGGTGAGTGGAAGATCGAGCTGGAAAGAGGAAAATTACTGACTGTAAACGTCAGATTGCAAGGTAGGTCAGCCACATCCCCTTCTAGGTGAAACTGAAGTCATTGTCAGGCAGGTTGTGAGGCAACCCTGGAGACAATAGGCTTATGATAAAACTGGACATCTTTGAGCAGAAAAGGGAAGTTCCCACCAAACCGTGATTGTTCCAACCCTGCTTTCTCACACCTGGATGTTTCCCTGCTTAGTCTTCCCAACCTTTCCACAATACAGAGCTATTACAAAAGCCATTACCCCTTTATCATCTAAACACTGAGACCATTAACACTGTCCAGACCTCATTGTTGGTTTTGTAATTCCCATTGCCCACTTGGCTGGGAGTGCAATTCACACTCATACCCACAGGGTAGTTTGGGGGCATAAAAACCCTCAATTTTGAGCAGTCTCTCACAGTCTAGTTTTGCTGAATGCCGTGCTGTCTGATGCCAAAATGAGAATTGTCCTTAGGTGCCTACCTAAGCCACATCACCACTTTTCCTCGCTTCTCTCCAGATCGGTAATTAACACCCAAACCGTAAAAGTTCTCTGTCCATGACTTTCCTCCCTTTTACCTTAGTTCTTGTGTGAGTGCTTGAGTGTTCAGATCTTTTGCATGCGTGCATGATAAAACACATTTTTAGTTTACATTTTTAATTCTCTGGCTGATTCTTTCCTGCATGACCCCATAGACATTGGTGGAAAGATCTTGTTAATTTACTCCCCTCTCACAGGCCTCTTAATTTTGAGCTAATTAATTCCCCTCTGTCCCACGAAGGTATTGGCATCGCAGGTAGATTCCTGAGTCACCCACATTTTGGGGTAAAAACACTCCAAACATAGCCAACCCCCCCTCCCTATCATCATCATCATCATCATCATCATCACTACTACTAATATTATCCTCCTCCTCCCCCCTCCTCCTCCTCTCAAGACAGCCAGAACTCACTCTGAGCTTTAGATTTTCCACCTTTCATTCTACAAGTATTGGCTATTAATTTGTATTCTTCTTTAGTGGTTTCCTCTTTCTTCAGTTTCTTATACATGCCTCGTTTAAATCTCAGCTCATCTGGATGTTCTTTGTAGAATCATAGAATCATAGAAATATAGAGTTGGAAGAGACCCCAGG
The DNA here is from genome assembly GCA_948474755.1 of Ctenosaura bakeri. NCBI lineage: Eukaryota > Metazoa > Chordata > Lepidosauria > Squamata > Iguanidae > Ctenosaura > Ctenosaura bakeri. The sequence continues at coordinate 117,784 of CAOLHI010003364.1, read as the reverse complement.
GGCCATCCAGTCCAACCCTCTGCCATGCAGGAACACCCTCAAAGCACTCCTGACACATGACCATCAAGCCTCAGCTTAAAAACCTCCAAGGAAGGAGCCTCCACTACACTCCGAGGCAGCACATTCCACTGCCGGACAGCCCTGACCGTCAGGAAGTTCTTCCTGAGGTTCAGGTGGAATCTCCTTTCCTGCAGCTTGAATCCATTGCTCCTTGTCCTGGTCTCTGGAGCAGCAGAAGACAAGCCCTCTCCTTCCTCTACATGGCATCCCTTCGAATATTTAAACATGGCTATCATGTCCCCTCTTAACCTTCTCTTCTGTAGACTAAACATACCCAGCTCTCTAAGTCTATCCTCATCGGGCATGGCTTCCAGGCCTCTCACCATTTTGGTTGCCCTCCTCTGGACTTGCTCCAGCTTGTCAATATCCTTCTTGAATTGGGGTGCCCAGAACTGGACATAGTATTCAAGATGGGGTCTAACCAAAGCAGAATAGAGTGGTACCAGTACCTCCCTCGTTGACTTCTCATGATTACCGCATTGCTTTCTAAGTGATTAGAAACTGACTGCTTAATGGTCTGTTCCAGGATCTTTCCGGGTACTGATGTGAGGCTGACTGGGCGATAATTGTTTACATCCACCCTAGTTTCTTTAGACATCTCTGTATTTTCTTTCTCTTTGGAATTGTCTGCAACTGTATCTTCAATATCTCGCCTTTAAGGAATTCCTGTGCTTCATGACCCTCCTTCCCTTTCAGCTTTTGTAGTCATGGCATCTAACCTAGTATTTCCCTAAGCTCACCAAAATCAGCATTCTTGAAGTCCAGAGTACATGTCTGGGTTTGGCTTTTCCTTTCCTCTGTATAACAAATCCCAAGATGACACCGTCACTCTCACCCAAGGATCCCGCTATTTCCACCCATTGATTAGTTTATCTCTGGCCATTTCCGCACTAGAGTGTTATAGCGCTATGATTCCACTTTCAACATCCTATGGAATCCTGGGGTTTGCAGTTTCGGGAGGGGCCGGCTCGCCTCTCCCAAAACTGCAAACCCCAGGATTGCATAGGATGTTGAAAGTGGGATCATAGTGCTATAACACTCTAGTGCAGAATGGCCTCTGTTGGATCGAACTGAAAATAGCTGATGCCCTTATTGAAGTGGATCTTAACACTGGAGGTCCACAAAGTCCTGCTGCTGAACAGCAGCAATAGGAACATGGCGTTGTGTGTGTGTGTGTGAGGGTGCTGAAACTGCTCCCCCATTTGCACATGAGGGCACAGTTGGGAATATGCATGCAGATCCCCACTGCTGTGTGCCTGACAAAAAGGACATGGCAACAGGCATATGCCCAAACTATGACTCTGGAGATCAGAGCTTGAATCCCCAGTCAACCATGGAAACCCACTGAGTGACCGCAGGTAAGTCACATTCTCTCAGTCTCAGAGAAAGGTAAAAGCAACGGATCTTGCCAAGAAAGCCCTCATGATAGGGTCACCTTAGGGTCACCATAAATCAGTTTTCAAAGGGGAGAGGCATGATAGCTAGAAAGACACCCCCTGGTCAGTGGCACTTTGCTGTGTGTTTTCACATCACTTCTGACTTGCGGCAACTGAACCTGTCACTGGGTGGGTTGTGTTTTGTTTTGTTTTTTGCAAGATTTGTTCAATGGGAGTTTGCCTTTGCCTTCCTCTAAGGCAGAGAGAATAGGACTTTCCAAAGGTCACCCAACGTCTGAACAGGAATTTGAATCCTAGTCTCTAGAAGCCTTTAATAAATACATGAATATTTGAAAATTTAAATAAATACTTGAATAAGTGTAAATAATATTTAAATCTTGAGTTAAGTCCTAGGGGTCCCTGGCAAACAAAAGGTTAAGAACCACTGCCTTATTGCTTCCCTCATTTTTTGTATAATAACATTTTATGCCAGTCCAGTGAGAAATTTGTTGGACCTTACACTACTGGCACAGTGTGACTTCCAACAAATATTGGTTACTATATTCTTTGAAAAATTGGTCATTTGTTGTAACAAGACATCTTCAGTCTCATTTGTGGGTCTATAGTAGACTCCTACAATGAGATCACTGTTGTTTCTCCCCCTTTAATTTTAATTCAAAGGTTCTCAACCTGTTTTCCATGCTCTAAGTCATGGATCTACTCATGGGTGTACATATCCTTGACATACAATGCTTGTTCTTCTCCTTTCTGATTTGGTCTGTTTATTTGGCATAGGTTATACCCTTCCATTACCACCTTCCAATCATGAGACTTGTCCCACCAGGACTGTTTCTGCACTAGCCTGCCCCTCCCGAAACTGCAAACCCCAGGATTCCACAGGATGTTGAAAGTGGAATCATAGCACTACAACAGGCTAGTGCGGAAATGGTCCAGGTCTCACTGAGCCTGTTAAAGTAGATTTGCTTTCCTGTGTTAAGGCTTCAATTTCATCTTCTTTATTTCCCATGCTCTGTTGTTGTTATGTTACCGCGGCCCAGGCCTACCCAGTGATAGCACTCGATATCATTTTTGATATCAAAACCATTTGGCTTCAGGGACCTCTCCTGCAAACACCTTTTTGCTTAAGCACGACCCTAACAAAGGTGCCCGGGCTCTGAGCCGATAGTCTTACAAAGCCAAACTGAGCACCTTGCATTTGCATACTGACTACACTATTGTTGATTCAGTGCTAAGCCAATCATTTTTTTATTCTTTTATTTATTTGTATCCCACCTCTCCACATGGATAGAGGCAGCGAACAACTTACAAATAGCATGTATTTCAAAACATTTCTATACATGCCCCCAACAAGCTGGGTACTCATTTTACCGACCTGAGGAAGGATGGAAGGCTGAGTCAAATTTGGAACCCGGCAGGATCAAACTCACAACCTTCTGGCTTGCAGTACTGGCATTTAACCACTGCACCACCAGGGCTCCTATCATGTTAAACTTGACCTTTTCTAAAGCTTTGTCCTGCTCCAAACTCGCATTGTTCTCACCGAGTAAGGCATGCCCTGCAGTCACAATTCACCCTATATAACCCCCCCCCCGATTCCGAGACCACTTCGGATCGCTCCCGAGTTCCAGACCGCCTTGCTGCCGCTTTGTTCGGTCAGCTCCCCTCAGCGAACCGCGCTGAGCCTTCTTCTCTGCACCCCAACGAACTCAAACTTCAAACTTCTTCAGGACTATGAGACAGGTGTCGTATCACCCATTTTCCCCGAAAATCCCTATTTCCAATTCTTCCGTTACCTGTGTGATTGTGGTGTCTTTACTGTTTGTTTGTCTTTCAATAAAAACATTGTTTTTGCTATTTTAAAACTGCCTGACTGCTTGATGACCTGGCCCCGTAGACGCTGGGTTGCAAGATCCCTGCTATGTTACCCTGCCTCTCGCTAGCTTTAGTGAGTGCTCCAGCTAATTTTCCCTAAAGTTGTGTTATAGTGGTTTGGTATTTTGGGTGCCACTCCCAGGACCCCCAGAGAACAGGGTAACAGTTAGCTGCCATCAAATTGACTTCTGGTGACCTTATGCACGAGAGATCTCCAAGTCACCCTATCCTAAACCAACCTGCTCATGTCTTAAATAGTGAGGGAACATGTCTTCCTTGATTGAGTCTATCCCTCTGTAATGTGGGCTTCCTCTTTTCTTACTGATTTCTAGTTTACCAAGAATGTCTCTTCTACTGAGTTGTTACCAAGACATGCACCCCCACATTTTTATATGGTTTAATTGGTGTATGTGTGTTGCAGGGGGGCAATCCTGCTTTCCTTATAACTCAGACTGGAGAGGGTAATAACTTCCGAGCCTCTCTATAGCACCCTGCCACTCTCCACCATTCTTATTCAATCCTGCTTTCCTCCCTAAATCCAGCACCCTAGTAGAAAAGGAGTGAAGCCCTTCTGCTTATTATTCAAAAGGATTTGAATATCTGTGGTAGTGTATCTCTATACCATTAGAACTGAAAAAAAGTACTCTGCCAAGTCAGAAATTATAAAAGTAGAATGCTATCTTTATTAAAATAACAAGCAAAGGTATTGGGGTTTATAAGTATATCATAGAATCATAGAATCATAGAAATGTAGAGTTGGAAGAGACCCCAGGGGTCATCCAGTCCAACCCCCTGCCATGCAGGAACACCCTCAAAGCACTCCCGACAGATGGCCATCCAGCCTCTGCTTAAGAACCTCCAAGGAAGGAGACTCCACTACACTCCGAGGCAGCAAATTCCACTGCCGGACAGCCCTAACCATCAGGAAGTTCTTCCTGAGGTTCAGGTGGAAGCTCCCTTCCTGCAGCTTGAATCCCTTGCTCCTTGTCCTGGTCTCCAGAGCAGCAGAAAACAAGCCCTCTCCTTCCTCTACATGGCATCCCTTCAAATATTTAAACATGGCTATCATGTCCCCTCTTAACCTTCTCTTCTGCAGACTAGACATACCTAGCTCTCTCAGTCTATCCTCATAGGGCATGGCTTCCAGGCCCCTCACCATTTTGGTTGCCCTCCTCTGGACTTGCTCCAGCATGACCATGTCCTTCTTGAATTGGGGTGCCCAGAACTGGACAGGCAAATTAGAATTTCCAAAATGTCTAGCCAAATTACTTAGCTCAACTCAGTATTTAGGCATAAGATTTTCAAACCCCAGCTCAAAGTCCTAATCCTTAAGTCAGGATTTCACTTTCTAAACCATTCAGGAATAATTTGCTCTTTCCTTGGCCTCTCACTAGGCCCCTAAGAAAAACAAACTTTCATTCATCAAATCCCTCCCTCTTTCCCACTTCTGGAAGGAATCTGCCTCATAAATGCAAGTAATGTCCTTATATCGGGCTGCTTCCCAGAAAGCTCAGTTCCTCCCATACACCAGTGTGCTGTTCCTCTCTTACCCAGAACACTTTGGGTTCCTTGGGAACCTGTTGCTTCTCAGGCCTACCACATTTCCAAGCTTCATCACAGCAATATATAATTTCATTGGCAAAATATATTAATATAAGATGTACTCTAATGTGACTGTATGGCCAAGCTGGACAAGAGGAAGATGCTGGCTGAACACAAGCACAGCAAAGTCAGAAACCCCTTATAGGTATTGCCAGGTCATAGGAAATTCCCAGGTAGCTCTAGAGCAGCGGTTCTCAACCTGTGGGTCGTGACCCCTTTGGGGGTCAAATGACCCTTTCACAGGGGTCACCTAAGACCATCGGAAAATACGTATTTCTGATGGTCTTAGGCTCCATTCCCTCCTCGGTGGTGGTGCGCAAGCGCGAGCCACACGCTTGCGTCCTCCTGCTCCCTGTTCAGAAGGGACTGAAATCACTCTCCTTCTCTGCTACTGGGAGAACCTCCCGTCTGACGGGCCAGCTTGGGGGGCGGCAGCAGCATGGGGGGCAGGCCCCCTCCTCGCCACGGCCCCTGCCCCACTCGCCATGGAGGGGGGCACTGCGGAAGGGCCAGGGGGCCACAAGGTGGCACTTTTCTGGGGGGCGAGCTGCGCCTGGAGCAAAAGAAAAAGCCGCTGGGATTCCTCTGCCCCCCCCGGCCAGGGTCGACACTCTGGAAACTTTTCCCACACTGCCCCCCCAGCGGAAATGAGAGCGAAGCAGAAGCAGAGCCCGGAGGGGTTGACGGAGTTTTTTCCCCGGGGAGACGTGCAGCTCCTCTTTTCCTCCCTGCCTGCCCCTCCGTTCCTGGCCGGCAAGGCAGCCTTTGCCAGGGGGGAGGCATTGTAAATAATAAATAAATAATTCTATGGTTGGGGGTCACCACAATATGAGCTAGCCTTAAGCTAGCCTTAATGACTGCTTTTGGACAATAGCAACTGAGAAGTTCCCACCAAACTGCTCAACACAGGTGTTGACATAGGTTTTATCAGGGGACTTTGAAGGCAAAGCTCAATTTTATTTTTTCCAATTTGACTCTCTAGATTATCCATTATGGAGGGTGAGAGAGCTGCTGCGATCACCTGCCGCAGCTGTGGCAGATTTCTTTTTCTGCCGCAAGACATCGTTGGGTACACCTGCAGCAAATGCAAGCTGGTTCCTCTCTTGGAGGAGAAGGTTCAACAGCTGGAGGCCTGGGTTTCAAATCTTCGCATTATTAGGGAGGGTGAGGAGTTCTTGGATAGGGCTGAGAGGACCTTTTTGAAGACGGAGTACACAGAGGAGCTAGCAGATAAGGAAGTCTGTTCATGAAACCGGGAGACAGATGCTTGGAGGAATGTGACACGCAGGAGTAGAAAGACAAGGTACCAAATGGAGACTCTTGAGCTACAGAATCACTTCTAAGTTCTCAACCTTATTAATGACGAAGTGGAACAGCAAGAAGAGGTAATGGAATGTCACCAAGAGGAAATCCAACACCAGCAACAGGAATGAACACCAGCAGAATGAAATCCAACAGCAGCAAGACCAACAGTTCTCAGCTTGAACAGAATGTTCAGGTGGCCAAGAGACAACCTGCTCATCAAGTAAGCTCGGACAAGCCTCAGAGGAGATGAGTTCTGGTGGTTGGGGACTCCTTGCTGAGAGGAACGGAACCAACCATTTGCAACCCAGACAGGTTCAATTGTGAGGTGTGCTGTCTCCCTGGGGCCAAAATCAATGATGTAATGGAGAGGCTAATGAGACTGGTCAAGCCCACTGACCATAACCCCTTCCTTTTGGTTCATGTCAGAATCAATGACACTGTGAGGTGCAGCTTTCACTGCATCACGAAAGATTACGAACTTATGAGTGGGAAGCTGAAGGACCTTAGTGCGCAGGTTGTCATTTTGTCTCTTCTCCCTGTGGAAGGACATGGCCCATGAAGGGAGAGAAGAATAGTGAAGGTCAACAACTGGCTTCGAAGATGGTGCTGCTGGGAGCAATTTGGGTTTTTGGATCACAGTCTCAATTTCCATGAAGATGGTCTTCTGGCAAGAGATGGCCTGCATCTTACAACCATCAGCCGGAATGTTTTTGCTAACAGTCTCGCAAAATGGATCAGGAGGTCTTTAAACTGAGTTCAATTGGGAGAGAGACAGTATTATTCAGGGCAAGGATTCAGTGAGTGCTGGCGGGGGGGGAGCCCAAATGATATAGATAGAGCAAGCCCAGTAGTACTAGAAACCAACAGAGGGAGGAAAAGTAACTTTAGTACAGGACTTCCAGGAAGGGCACATGGTCTTAAGTGTCTCTGCACTAATGCACAGAGCATGGGAAATAAGCAAGATAAACCTGAACTCTTAATACAACAAAATAAATATGATTTAATAGGCATCACTGAAACTTGGTGGGATGAGTCTTATGACTGGAATGTAGGAATAGGGGGGTATAACCTATTTCACAGAAATAGACCAAACAAGAAAGGAGGAGGAGTAGCCTTATATGTCAAGGATGTTTTCACCTGTTAAGAGATCCAGGACTTAAATCCAGGAAGCCAAGTTAAAAGCATCTGGGTAAGAACTAAGGGAGTGAGAAACAACAGAGATGTGATTGTGGGGTTTCCTACAGGCCTCCGGGCCAGCCTGAGGACTTGGATGAAGCCTTTCTGGAGCAAATGACCACACATTCAAAAAGGAGAGATGCCGTATTAATGGGAGATTTCAACTATCTGGATATTTGTTGGCAGTCAAACTCTGCCAAGACCGGAAGGTCTAACAGGTTACTTGCTTGCCTTGCAGACAATTTCATGGTCCGGAAGGTGGAAGAGGCAACAAGGGGATCAGCTGTTTTAGATCTGATTCTGACCAAAAGAATGACCTTGTAGATGAGGTGAAGGTGGTGGGATCCTTAGGAGGGAGTGACCCTGTTCTTTTGGAATTTGTCATTCAGTGGGAAGGAGACTTTAAAAAAAGCTGACTTCTGTAAACTTAGGGAGTTACTTGCCAAAATCCCGTGGTCAAGAATACTGAAAGAGAAAGAAGTTCATGCCAGATGGGAGTTTCTTAAAAGTGAGATACTGAAGGCACAATTAAAAACTGTGCCAATGAGGAAGAAAAATGGCAGCTGTCTAAAGAAAACAGAATGGTGGACGAAAGAACTCTCAGCTGAGCTAAGTGTTAAAAGAAACATGTACAGGAAATGGAAAAATGGTGAAGGCGAATTCAAGCAAATAGCCAGGATACATAGGGAGAAGGTCAGAAAACCTAATGCGCAGAATGAACTCAGGCTTGCCAGAGACATTAAAAACAATAAGAAGGGTTTCTTTTTTAGATATGTCTGCAGCAAAAGGAAAACCAAGGAAATGATAGGATCGCTGCATGGAGAAGATGGCCAATTACTAACAGGGGGAAGAGAGAAGGCAGAACTACTCAACACCTTCTTTGCCTCAGTTTTCTCCCAAAAGGATAGAAGTACTCAGTGTGCAGGCTGAACAGTAGGTGAGGAAGTAAGGGAAATGCAGCATAGAATAAGTAGAGAAGTAGTACAGGAATATCTGGCTAAACTAGATGAATTCAAGTCTCCAGAGCCAGATGAATTACATCCAAGGATATTAAAGAACTGGCAGAAGTCATTTCTGAGCCACTTACAATAATCTTTCAGAACTCTTGGAGAACAGAAGACTGGAGGAGGACAAATGTCCCCATCTTCAAGAAGGGGAAAAAAGAGGACCCTAATAATTATCGCCCGGTCAGCCTGATGTCACTACCAGGAAAGATCCTAGAGCAAATCATTAAACATTCAGTTTGTAATTTCTTAGAAAGCAATGCCATAACCACTAAAAGTCAACATGGATTTCTCAGAAATAAGTCATGCCAGACTAATCTTATCTGTTTTTACGATAGGGTTACAAGCTTGATAGATGAAGGGAATGCTGTGGATGTAGCATATCTCGATTTCAGTAAGGCCTTTGACAAAGTTCCCCATGACGTTCTTGCAATGAAGCTGGTAAAATGTGGGCTGGGCAGGGCTACTGTTAGGTGGGTTTCTAATTGGTTGACCGACCGAACCCAAAGGCTGATCACCAATGGTTGCTTTTCAACCTGGAGAGAAGTGACTAGCGGGGTGCCACAGGGTTCTGTTCTGGGCCCACTGGTATTCAACATCTTCATCAATGACTTGGATGAAGAAGTGGAAGCCATGCTGATCAAATTTGCAGATGACACCAAATTGGGAGGGGTTGCTAATACGCCAGAGGACAGGATCAAATTTCAAACTGACCTTCACAGATTGGAGAGCTGGGCTAAAGCTAACAAAATGAATTTCAACAGAGAGAAATGTAAGGTCCTACACTTAGGCAGAAAAAATGGAAAGCACAAATATAGGATGGGAGACACATGGCTGGATAGCAGTACATGTTTTTTTGACAATTGAGACATACATTTGTTTCTCCAGCTACTCATATAGGTTTATGGAAAGATGTTGTCATATGCTGTACCATCTCTTGTACTTATTTCTTCAGTTGATTTTGATTTTCAGAGGACTGATAATCCTGTTCATTTTTTTTCCTGTTCATGCTAAAACCAGTAAAAATTATTACAGGGGGGGGGATTAAGAGACAGCATGTCTTTCTCAAAAACAAATCACACCAGACTGAGCCTATTCTTTTTTTTAATGACTTACGAGTTTTGTAGATGAGGAGAATGCTATGGGTTCGGTGTGCCTTGGGAAGTACATCTTTGGAAAAGGTCCCGTTAGATATTTTTTCAGACTGTGAGTGTAGGTGGACTTGTACTTGACTTAGGGACCAAACCCAAAGAGGGCTCACCAATGGTTCCATCATCCTAGAGAGAAGAGACAAATGGGGGGGTACTGCAGGGCTCTGGCCTGGGCCCGGAATTTTTCAACATATGGCTAAATGAGCAGGATGGTGGAGTAGCGGAGATACTCACCCGATCTGCAGATGTTGCCAAGGTAGGAGGGGTGGCCAATGCCCCAAAAGACAGAGCCAGGATTCAAGACGGCCTTACCTACTAGCACTACTACATGTTCTCTTGGCAGGACATCCACCCACTACAAACAGAAGAAAAAACAAACTTTAATCCCAGCCATTTTTATTATGGGGAAGGGTGTGGGTTGATCTCAGACAATATATGCAAAACTACAGGATATTAAACCACAGATGATTTTTTTTGCAAGTTTTTTTTTAAACATTTTCTATTTCAAAGTCAGCATTAAACAGAGTTCTCTCTAATAGGCTGGCAAATTTCAGATCCTCTGTTCCTGAGGATCACCTGGAGAAACAATGGCCATAGAGTTGTGGCATACAACTGTGGCATGTGCTTCATCTCACTTTCCCTTTTTCAAAACCAGGTACTATTCTATTTGAAAAGTAAAATGCATTGAAGAGATTTTCCACTTCTGACTTTGGTTTTTCCATAAGCCTTCTCTGTTGCGGTGGCACTTTATTATTTTTTTAAAAAAATATTTTGTATTTTATTTTATATTTTATTTTTAAAAAAATATAAGCATACCTCAGGTAACAAAGTACACATGTCTCTGGGCATGACGACTTTAACAGAAAATTTGGAACCAGAGGGAGAAATAGCATGGAAAGAATAGGGATAAGTTTACATCACAAAAAAGGAAGACCAGTTCTGCAAGTTTCAGTACACATTTTATTCCAAATATGAACAGGTTCTATCAACATATTTGGAAAGATAAGTAATAGAAGTATATAAACTGTACTTAAAATCAGAGAAATGATATATTTATGCATTATCATCATTAGAACAGTTGGAAGTCAAAGGTAAATTCCTTCTTCATTCTTTACTATTGTCTTTACTATATCCTTGTTTTTGGTTTTCCCTTTCCTGTTCAGCCAGGAACACTTATTCCATTCTGGTCACTTTCTTCTCTTAATAGCACCAGCCACAGATTTTTGTCCCTTCAGGAACCATCCACTAAAAGCAAAAGTGCTCCTTACTTGTAGCAGCCAAGTTCCCATCATCCTCCATCCTGATTTCCTTGTAGAGAGCCTTATGGCCCTGATCCAGGAGATCCCACTCCTCCTCACTGTAATACACAGCTATTTCCTCAAAAGGGACTGGAAATGGAAGGAAGAAAATGAAAACACTTCTATAACACTTTCACTTAGAATCATAGAACCATAGAAATGTAGAGTTGGAAGAGACCACAGGGGCCATCCAGTCCAATCCCCTGCCATGCAGGAACACCCTCAAAGCACTCCTGACAGATGGCCATCAAGTCTCTGCTTAAAAACCTCCAAGGAAGGAGACTCCACTACACTCCATGGAGGCAGCAGATTCCACTTCCGGACAGCCCTGACGGTCAGGAAGTTCTTCCTGAGGTTCAGGTGGAATCTCCTTTCCTGCAGCTTGAATTCATGGCTCCTTGTCCTGGTCTCTGGAGCAGCAGAAAACAAGCCCTCTCCTTCCTCTACGTGGCATCCCTTCAAATATTTAAACATGGCTATCATGTCCCCTCTTAACCTTCTCTTCTGTAGACTAAACATACCCAGCTCTCTAAGTCTATCCTCATAGGGCTTCATGGCTTCCAGGCCCCTCACCATTTTGGCCGTCCTCCTCTGGACTTGCCTCAGTTTGACCATGTCCTTCTTGAATTGGGGTGCCCAGAACTGGACACAGTATTCAAGATGAGGTCTAACCAAAGCAGAGTAGAGTGGTACCAGTATCTCCCTCGATCTAGACACCATACTCCTATTGATGCAGCCGAGAATTGCATTGGCTTTCTTGGCTGCCGCATCACACTGCTGACTCATGTTCAGTTTGTGGTCTATGAAGACTCCTAGATCCCTTTCACACGTACTGCTATCCAGCCACGTGTCCCCCATCCTATATTTGTGGATTCTATTTTTTCTACCTAAGTGTAGGACCTTACACTTCTCTCTGTTGAATTTCATTTTGTTCGCCTTGGCCCAGCTCTCCAATTTATCCAGGTCATTTTGAATTTTGATCCTGTCCTCTGGCTTATTAGCAACCCCTCCCAATTTGGTGTCATCTGCAAATTTGCAGATGCAAACACTTCTGAAAGTGTTCCCCTAAAATCAGAGATAATTTAGCTAGCTCTCCATATGCTATTTATTTCAATTTTTTTTTTTAAAAAAAAATACTTTTTGAAGGATTCATGACTTCACATGAGCAAACAAACGCAGTCTGCAGTTTTCTCATGTGGTCTCCTCCAAATTAGCCTCTAGTGCTACTAAACTGCCTATGGAGGAGACAAAGGAGGGGGAAATGAGGCCATTTTCTGGACTCTGAAGGCTTCTTTGCTAGCACACACCATACATTGTACATTGACTTGAGGCTCTAGAGGTGTTAAGGGGTGACACAGAAATGCTTTAAATAAAGCAAATGGATAAATAAATAAATGGGTATCGGAGCCTGAGTATACTAGGAATATGGGGTCTATATAAACTCTCTTGGGGAAGAGATGGCGGATGGGAAAACTTTCACTCTTTTGACTCACAATAGGCTTCGTTTAATATTTTCTGACTCCTGCTTTTGGGGAGTGTTGAACTGAACACACACACAGATGGTTTTTTACCTTCCCGTTTTTTAAAAAGCCCTCTCTTGGCCCTAAAATGGCCCATGGGTCCTAAAACATGGCAAAAATATTCCCACAGCCCCAACAGGGCATCGGGGTATATTTGTGGAAAAATCTGGATTTCGGGGGTTAAGGTTATGATGGTGAGGTTCAGGCCAGCCAAACATTTGATGGAGGCCAATGTTCTACCCTGGCTTCCCCTAGTTGTCCACCTGTGGTGAAGATGCTCCTGTTTTTTTAGTGTTTTTTTTACTGTTTTTTTAATGTGGTTAATGTGTTTTAGGGGGTTGGTTTTAGATGGGTTGATGGGTGGGGAGGATTGGTTATGTTTTAATGCTTTTAATGTATTTAATGTATTGTTGTAGTACCGCCTCGATGCATGGGGAGAGGCAGGATATGATGATGATGATGATGATGATGATGATGATGATGATGATGATGATGATGTGTGCAGGGGCATACACAGACATACACACACTCAGAGCCTTTCCCCCTCATGTATTTGTCTCTCTTTCCTGGAAAAATTACATGTGAGAGTGTCTCATTCTCTTTCTGTTTCTTCCTGCTTACATTTATTTGGGGTGGGGGCAATGGGAACAGTTCATCCTTTCCACGTCCTCCCCTGCTTCCTTCGTCCAGGCATTTCCTGTCTCTCTAAGAAATGGAACCTGTTCATTTTAATCCTTGGAAGAGTTGACTGACTAAAGACACAAGTTCTCTTTCTCCCTTTCTATTCACCTCACCCCGCAATTCTTTTAAAGCTGTCTTTCTGGCACTTGAAAGACATCTTTCTTGCTTTTAGTATTGCTGCAAGGGTATGGGTGTGTCTCGCTGCTACTAACTCGATTCTCTCAGTTCACCACCTGCTTTCCATATTCTTGGAAGCAGAAGGATGGTGTTACCCTGATTTCTGGGGTCCCGTGGGGGACACCTCAGTGTGCTCCAAATAATGGGGAATGGGAATTAGCAAGAGCACAAGCTATAGCAATGCAAGAGGCAGGGCAACCTAGCGAGATCTTGGACCCAATGTTTACGGGGTCGGGCCGAGTCAATAATCAAGCAAGAGTAAATAATAATTGTTTTCTTTATTTTTAAACACAGTCAAAACGTATGTATGCAATCACTCACACAAACCCAGTGAAAGAAAGGTAGGAGTTTGATAGAGGATTTTAAGAGGGGTTTTTCAGGGGAAATACTGCACCTGATCCTGAAGCCCGGGTAGTCAGAAGAAAAGTCAGTTGGAGCGGAGATTCTCAGCACGTGGAAGCTGAGGGGAAGGCTCGGCAAACGGAGAGGCAGCAGGGCAGGATGGAAGCCAGGAGCGATCCGAAGAAACGTTCGAAATCAGGGGGTCTCATAGGGGAAAATGTGCCTGTAGGCTAGTCCGTTCCCAGGGAAAACAATGGGTTTCGGGCTGGAGACAAAGTCTCCAAAAGGTCAGTATTTTGCATGATTGAATTATGACAGCATTGTCAATAGCGCAGACAGTATGCAAACAAGGAGTGCTTGACAGTTGGATATTTGGCTCGTCAAGCTGCCTGCTTGGGGCAGGGGATCTTTTGTACGCTGCATGCATACATAATGTGGTTTTAAAGTGAACTTGCCTGGAGGTCTCTTGAAGCAGCATTCTGGTGATTACTGGCCTGCCTGGATTTATTTTGTATTGTTCAGCTATCTTCGGCCATGCCTGTGTGCGTGCTTGTCCGAGGGCCTCGCAAGCATGTGGAGAGGAATGGGTAGTGAAGGCCAAATCCTTGATATCAAATGATATCTAATATACCAGAGGCCTGGACTAGAAACTACAGTAACAATGGGTACGCCAAAGGATTCCAGCCCTACATATTTCTCCCATTGCCTGCCCCCCATAATCCAAGAGGGAGAGAAAACTCTTTGGCTATAAGAGGAATGGGAGAGATGGAACAGGTAAATTTGACCCCCCTGTGATGATGCTGTTGTTGGAAATTTTGTTTTCTTGACTTTACAGTCTGACAGATCTTACTGGCTGCAGTTTGAGAATATCAATGCTTCTTGATCATGTTTTTGGAGAGATCCACCAAATTGACCAGGTCTGTAATTGTCTAATTACCCAAATTGATAGTGGGGTTTCTATTTCTGAACACCTTCAGAAAGAGGCTGGATAGCTACCTGCAGGAGACTGTTACCACACCATACACCTCCATTCTGTGGATTGTGCTGTTTTCATAATTGGACCTATTTTATGGCTGAAACACATAGTTGAAAGTGCACTGGCTATAAGCATATGCAGGTCAGGATGACCTCAAACATGAGCAGGTCATAAGTTCAGAGAGGATTAGGCAGAAAGCCTGATGCTGATGGGCTTGGGATAATCCTTTCTAAAACTGTAAGTTGCAAGCACTCCTGAAAACAATAGCAGGCGAAACTGCCAAGGTGAAGCAACGAGGACACATACTGTGATCCTATCCTACAGAGACCTTCCCCATCATACTACCTAACGAAAACATGGTTTACACAGAAGACTACCAATCCCACGTGGAACTGGTGAGGATGGCTCTGAGGAGACTCTGAGGTAATCAGCTATATGTGAAGTTATCCAAATATGAATTCAACAAAGGCGAACTGGACTACTTGGGGTATTGCATTGTTACCCTGTTCTCTGGGGGTCCCAGGAGGGGCGCCCAAATAACCAAGCAAAAACACAAGATGGGGAAATTAACTGGAGCACTCTCTTAAGCTAGCGAGAGGCAGGGTAACTTAGCAGGGATCTTGTAACCCAATGTCTAGGGGTCACGTCAGAAGAGCCGTCAGACAGGTTTTTAAAAAAGTAAAAACGATTTCTTTATTAAGAGACAAACGACAAATAAGACAACGCAAGCACACAGCTAACTGGGAATTGGAAATGAGAGTTTTCAGGGGAAATGGGTGATACAACACCTTTTCTCGTAGTCCTGAAGAGATTGGAGGTTGCAGGGAGGAAAGCTCAGCGTGGTTCGTTGAGGGGAGCTCATCAGACAAAGCGACAGCAAGGTGGAATGGAAGTCCAGAGCGATCCGAATGGGAGGAGAGGTCTGGATGGGGTGAGCGAGCGATCCGAGGTGGGCTTGGAATCGGGGAGTTTTTATAGGGTGGATTGTGCCTACAGGCCATGCCATACTCGGTGAGAACAATGCGAGTTTGGAGCGGGACAAAGAGTTGGGAAAGGTCAAGTTTTACATGATCGGCTTAGCACAGGTTTGACAATAGCGTAGTCAGTATGCAAATGGCTTGGCATTGTAAGGGCGTCGGCTCGTGGCCGAACGTCTTTGTGTAGAGTTGCGCTTAAGCAATGGGTCCCTGAAGCAACGGAGTGGCGTTAATCTGCCTGCCTAAGTGGGAGTTGGAGTGCCCGACACTTACTGGCCGCGCCTGTGTACGTGCCTGTCAGGCGGCCTCGCAAACACGTGGAGTAGGGTGGCAGAGAAAGACCAAATGATTTGATATCAAAAGGAGATATCTAGTGCTATCACTGGGGTAGGCCTGAACCATAGTAACAGCATTTTGGCTGAAAGGGTTGAAATGGACCCTATGAAGGTCCAAGATGTGGTGGGCTAGGACATCCCAAAAACAAGGAGACAACTCCAAAGATTCCTGGGGTCTGCCAATTTCTATAGACCAGTGGTTCTTAACTTAACTTAAGGGACTAAAAATGTTCCAGCCAATTGATTCCTCAAAGGTGGTAGGATGCTGGTGGCAGCAATGTGCTCGCAGTTGTCTCATCCTGCTCTGGAGACTCCAGGCACTACTAGGTGCACCAGAGAGCCCAGAGGGCAAGAAGGTGAGAGGAGAGTCCAGAAGATAAGGCAAGACACCCAGCCCAGGCCTTGTGTGGTGAGTGTGGCAATATTGCTTGAGCTCAGGGCCAGGCAGTGTGGTGGAGCTTTGCTTTCAATGACCATGAAAACAGAAGGGACTCCTTTTACTCTTGTGGCTGCGTGGAAGCAAAGCAGCAAGGGTCTCAGTGCTCCTTTGGGAGAAAGTGCAAAAGAAACACCATTGCCCTCGGAGCAGTGAGAGAGTAGAGCAGTTAGGTGCCTTCAAAAGAAGCACTTACCCCCAAAGCAACACCAGGACCCTTACTTTCCAGGCACTGCTTTGGGAGAAAGGGCAGAAGAAATTATCCTTTAGGTCTGCCTTGCTTTCATAACCTTTGTTTAGGAAATTCCAGTTTATTCTCTCCTGGCACTTGAAGGATTCAGCATCCTACTCCACAGACTATTAACAAACCTCCTTTCCTTTGCACTATCTACTGGAAAAAGAAGCGATAAAGGTGAGCAATCTTAAAGATGAGCAATCTTAAAGAAATAGTTGAATATTTAAAATCAAATATTTAGTTTTTCCATTTCGATAATGTCCATCACTTTTATTTTCCATTTTTCTTTGGGGGAGGGTTCTTTTTCCTCTTTCCAATATTTTGCATAATTCAACCTGAAAGGTAACTCAACTCAACAATTTGAAAAGCAGGGGAAATATAGAGGGGAAAAAATTATTAATCAAGGTAGAATACAACAACAAAAAGAGATTTCACATGAAGGAGGTTTAGTATAAGAAAGAAAATAAAGAGTTTGGAGTGGAGAAAATGCGGAATAAGGATAGGAAGAAGTGGGGAGGGAGAAAGGGGGAAGACTGGGAGGGAGGGGAAATGGTTATACAAAGGGAAGGGAAGAGGGAGGGGAGGGAAGGGGAAGATAAGGAAGGAGAGAAAAAGAGGGATTGAATATATGAAATAATAAGAATACTTGATAACAATGTCTGGGAAGAACAAACAGAGGACTTATGTAAGAATGATGTACAACACGAAATAAGTTAAATTATATGTATTGTGTATTAACTCCCTTGTTTTTATAAAAATCAAATAAAAAAATTAAAAAAATAAAATAAAATATTTAAATCATGTGTGTTGCCAGCAATAAATTATATTTACAGGGGTCCCCTGTAAAGAAAAGGTTAAGAACCACTGTGATAATTTATCCCAAGTTCACCTAAACAGCCCTGCCACTGATTGACCAGCTAAAGACAAGGGGAAAAGGAAAAAACAACTCCTGAATCAAGTGACACTCAGACCGTCAGGTGGCATTTGAGTAACTGAAGGAGTTAATCACCTCTGGGCATAGTTTGAAACACCCAAATTCTTAACAATCTTTCATGGCAGTATGTGTGAAAGGGATCTAGGAGGGAGGGAATAGATCTAGTTTGGCCCTTCTTTTCTTGTTCTTATTATTTTATTTTTCAGTTCAGTCTCTAACATTAAGCCTCCATTTGCAAGGAATATCTGGATGGCAGAGGTAGAGAGGCATCTGCTCCTTCACTCCCGTCATCCTTTGCCTCCAGACTTAAGCTCTGGAAGGCAAAGAGTTTCATTAACCCCTCACTCACTCACAATCGCCCTAAACTAATTTCTTTTTTGGGTCCAGGAAACTGTGGGGGTATCTCTTCCTCCTTCTCTTCCCACAGCCCCCCCCAAGATCAGCTCTTCCCACTAAGTTGCACTGCCCCTCTCCCATAGCAAAGGTCTCTCCCTTGTGGAAGGCCACTTTGGGGAGAGGGAGGAAGGGACAGAGAGGAGGTGGCATTGCCAGTGGAAGAAGGGTCTGGACAAGTGGGGAAGGAAAGGGGGGCTTTCCAAAGGGGAGGGCAGGAATCATGATCCTCCTCAGCTAAGACATGGGGGCTCTCTCCCTCCCCACCTTTTTGCCAAAACACAATTCAGGGCACCTCTGCTCCCTTCCCCCAAATGTTCCCCCTTACTTCCTTCTCTCCTGCCTGCCCCATCCATTGGGCCTCTTCCTCCTCCTTGCCAAGAGAGGTAAACAGAAGGGTCTCCCATCCCCGCATCATGCTTCCCCTTCCAGGCATGTGAAAGGAAGCTTTTTCTTCTCCCCTTGGGCATTTCCTGCACCTAGGAGGCTGGGCGCCCTCCTCTTTAATGCTTGGAAGACTGAGGGGAGGAAAAGAAACTCTTTCTCTCTGCAGCCTTCCTTTCCCTTGGACTCCCCACCAGGCAAAGACTGCCAGAGGGTGATAGACTGGGCCGCTCGACCCCTCACCCTGCTCTCCCTCCTCCTTTTTCCCCAGATAAGGAGGATCCTCAAAGCAAGGCAGGTCTGGGGTGTGTGCTTTGCATTTAGATTACATCTTACTATCATTCCTCCCTTCATTTAGGCCAGTCCCAGGCTTCTTACACCTCCCCTCCCACAAATCCCCTAAGTCTGGCTCTTTCCTCCTCCCATCTGTCTCTCTTCCCTTGTCTTCTCTCTCCTCCCATCAAGAAAAACAGAGATTGTTGCTTTGGGTGTTGTATACAGTTGTCGGGAAAAGGAACTTTTACAGTTCCCACCAGAAACCATTTCCCTCGCATCTTTGCTCCTTGAATTTTTTCCCAATCTTCTACAGTGCTCTATCTGACCTTTTCTTACCGCCTTTGAAACCCAGTTCTTGCCAAATATTTAATTCCACTGGAGTACATGTCTCAAAAGTCAAATGAGCTGGAGTTAGGGGTTATTTTCCTTTCCCTTCGCTGTGGCACATACTGACTTGATATTAAAGGTGCATGACACTGTCTCGCTGCCAGGTGTCTGGATACCATCCAAACAAAAAACAGTGTAATTATGGTAGACACAGTTTTGGGTCAGTCTAGATGACCTCTGGGTGTGAGGGAGAAGCAGTTAATTTCCTCTGCAATTGAAGTCCCTCTGTGTTTGAAGGAAAGACAAAGGAACCTTGTATAATGGAACATTATCAGTTTGGATTGATGTGCTAGCTCTTGGCAGAGTTACAGAAGATTTGCAACATTTTGTAGACACTGGTGGGAACCTTTGTACACATCAGATTCCTGTCTTAAACATGTGATGTATTTGCACTGGAGATGTATAAATTGCTGTGAATGTAAAGGGGCAGGGCTCAGTCTTTGGGAATGATCCCACTGAGACCATAAACAATTTTCCTTAAATCCATGGGTCTCTATCTCTGTTCTGCTACATAATCACAGAGTTGACAGTAGTTATCCACAGGGATCTGGAAAGTCATTACTTAGGCTAAAAACAGCTTGGCAAACATTGACCTTCTCACCTATTCTTTTTTAATCCAATAGCAGACAACCAGCACTATAGCTATTAACAAAGGCAATTCCCAGTAGCGTGGGAAGGTATTATTTGTGTTTAGTAGGCTTTGCTTTAGCTGGGCAGTTCAAGGGTGAGAAGAGAATGAAGGCTGAGAACAGAGCAAGGGAATAAGCTTTCTCAATAGCATCTTGCTAGTACAGTTGTCATTGCCATTGGGATGGGAGGTGGTTCATCCACTTCATTTTTCGTTGCTTTCCTTGGGAATCCATCTTCCACGCACCTCACCCTGAAGAGAGTGCACCCCAGCTCAGGGACCACGTTTAACCAGCTGCAGGGAACTGGAATTGCGCAGGGAGCAAGCCATAGAATCATAGAAATGTAGAGTTGGAAGAGACCACAGGGGCCATCCAGTCCAACCCCCTGCCATGCAGGAACACCCTCAAAGCACTCCCGACAGATGGCCATCCAGCCTCTGCTTAAAAACCTCCAAGGAAGGAGGCTCCACTACACTCCACTGAGGCAGCCTATTCCACTGCCGGACAGCCCTGACTGTCAGGAAGTTGTTCCTGAGGTTCAGGTGGAATCTCCTTTCCTGCAGCTTGAATCCATTGCTCCTTGTCCTGGTCTCTGGAGCGGCAGAAAACAAGCCCTCTCCTTCCTCTATGTGGCATCCCTTCAGATATTTAAATATGGCTATCATGTCACCTCTTAACCTTCTCTTCTGCAGACTAAACATACCCAGCTCTCTAAGTCTGTCCTCATAGGGCATGGCTTCCAGGCCTCTCACCATTTTGGTTGCCCTCCTCTGGACTTGCTCCAGCTTGTCAATATCCTTCTTGAATTGGGGTGCCCAGAACTGGACACAGTAT
Organism: Ctenosaura bakeri; assembly: GCA_948474755.1. NCBI lineage: Eukaryota > Metazoa > Chordata > Lepidosauria > Squamata > Iguanidae > Ctenosaura > Ctenosaura bakeri. The sequence continues at coordinate 97,403 of CAOLHI010003364.1, read as the reverse complement.
TCAAGATGGGGTCTAACCAAAGCAGAGTAGAGTGGTACCGGTACCTTTCTCGATCTAGACACCATACTCCTAATGATGCAACTGAGAATTGCATTGGCTTTCTTGGCTGCTGCATCACACTGCTGACTCATGTTCATGGGAGAGTCTGGGCAGAAACAGTTGCTTCGTTAGTTGATGGGTAGAATTAGCAGCTCAGCAAGGAAACGCTGGACCCCACTAGTTAAAGTGCTGGAATACTTTCTCTGCCATATACAAGCTGCTGATAACCTAAGGACTCCCTTTGATTTAAACATCTGAAGTATCACATGGAGCATATAGTTTCAGGAATAGTAGGGCTACCAAAACCTCTATATCAGCAATAAGGCTGTGTGATTTTAATAAGAATTTATATATACATATGACATGTTTAAATCTCACACCATTTCCGCACTACAGTGTTAAAGTGCTGCTATTCCACTATCAACCTCCTACGGAATTCTGGGGTTTGTAGTTTAGGGAAGGGCACTTTGAATTCTCAGCCAAAGAGCTCTTTGGTCTCAGTAAACCACATTCCATAGGAGGTTGATAGTGGAATAGCAGCAGTTTAACACTGTAGTGTGGAAATGGCATCAGTCTCTTCTATCAAATTTTAAACCTACTTTGTTTCTAAATTACATTTGTACGTAATTAATTATATCCTGTTGTTCTATTGCACCACAGATAGTTTATATTTTTACTTGTGTGTAGAATGTATATGATTATTTATTTGCGTGCAGAGTGCATATGACTATTTTATTGCCTCGTGGTTTGTGGACTGCAATAAAGGCTTGACAGCTGCTGCATCATTTACCATTAATAAACAAAGCTTATTTTAAAAAGAAAGAAAGAAAGAAATACGGAGACTGGGGAGATTCCCCCCTCCCGGCCTCAAAATGCCCACCATTTCCAGAATGTGGAAAAACCCAGATACACTGAGTATGGACCAGTGGTTTTTTAAAGTCATGGAGTTTAAGGAAAGTGATCTATTTTCCCAATTTTTGAAGGGAAAGTCAATTAAAGAAGGAGAGAAGGATTGGGAATCAGTGATTAGCTACATTAGTAACAGATGGAAAATCAAAGTCTAATTAAGGCAGGAAATGTTGGAGATAAGATGGATAGTAAACTACAGATTTAAGAAGTGTGGAGGAAACGGGTGTAAGAAGAGATATGTAATAGACAGTTTTAGTGAAATAAAACAAAATGTGCAACAAACTAGAAAAATGAGATAGTAGGAAATTCCAATGTAATGTGTATATTATGCGTGGAAAGAGATGTCAGTGACATGACAAGGAAATAATACTTGTAAATTTAAGTGTATAGAAGTTTTATTATTGCTCAATGCATGTAATTAAATTAGCAATTTGAAATAACCAATGGTAATACAGTGGACTATTTGATGATGAAGACATGTATAGCAATGGTAACCAACAATGTAAAAGAGGATTGTAATTTTATTTATTCTATGAATAAAAAATGAAAATTAAAAGAAAAATGCCCACCATTTCCTGCCTCTCCGAAGCCTGAACCGTCTCTTCTGCCGCCCCCCTCTTTCCCCTCCCTGCTGGTTAAAATAGCTGGGTATGTTTAGTCTGCAGAAGAGAAGGTGAAGAGGGGACAGGATAGCCATGTTTAAATATTTGAAGGGATGCCACGTAGAGGAGGGAGAGGGCTTGTTTTCTGCTGCTCCAGAGACCAGGACAAGGAGCAACGGATTCAAGCTGCAGGAAAGGAGATTCCACCTGAACCTCAGGAAGAACTTCCTGACAGTCAGGGCTGTCCGGCAGTGGAATATGTTGCCCCAATGGAGTGTAGTGGAGTCTCCTTCCTTGGAGGTTTTTCAGCAGAGGCTGGATGGCCATCTGTCGGGATTGATTTGAGGGTGTTCCTGCATGGCAGGGGTTGGACTGGATGGCCCCTGGGGTCTCTTCCAACTCTACATTTCTATGATTCTATATTGTGGTATATTATATATTGTAAATAATAACAGGTCTTGTGAACAGGTCTTATGAACATGTCAAAAGAGTATATTATATGTTGTATATTCTGGTACGTTATAGCATATTTTATATTGTAAACATTAACAAGTCTTATGAGCTTAAGAATGAAAAATTTTAATAAAAATAAATTAAAAATAAAAAAAATAAAATAGCGCTCCCACCCATTCCTGGACACTCTGGCCTTCTGGCATCCCGTAATACTCCCCCACCCCCTGCAGGTACCCCAAGAGAACCCCCCCCAACCCAGGCCAAGAGCCAAACGCCCCCCACTCTCTCCAGCAGTGAGGCTGGTCTCCCCTCCCAGCCCCCTCCCAAACCCCCGAGAAGGGGGGAGAAGGCTTCGCAGTCGAAGGGGCCTTGGGGGGCCTTTTGGGGGGGCTTTATAGTTAGATACCCCTCACCCCCATCCACCCCAGAAGACCCCCAGTCCCCCAACTACGGGGGCTCCTCCTCCTTCCTTCCCACCCCCCAGAGCACATTGATGGGCCTCCCCCTCAGGATACCCCCCCTCCGGCCTCCTCCACCCACCACCAGAGAGACAGAGGCAGCCACCCCTTGGCCGTCAGTCCTCCAACCAGCGAGCGCAGCTTCCTAGAGAGGCAGAAGGGATGGTTTACCCGGGGGGAAGGGGAGGAGTGACGCGTTTCCCTGTGCTCACTTCCGGAGGCGGTGGTTCTCCTCAGTTGTCTTGGCCGGGGAGGAAAGGAGGTCTGAGGGGAGAGGTAACTGGAGGGCGGAGGGGGGGAGCCTGGGTGGGGGTCCGGCTGCGAGGCTTCCTCCTCGGGGGTCTCCGTGGGGCCCAGAGGTTTGGGAGGGGGCGCGAAGGGAGGAACAGCCGCCGCAGGAGCGAGAGGGAGGGGGCGGGTGGGAGTTGGGCTCTAGGCCCTCGTTGGAGGGGGTTTATTCTGGTGCCTGGAGGGGGTGGGGGACTATTATGGGATGCCAGAAGGCCAGAGTGTCCAGGAACGCTGTATTAATCGGCGGGGAGGGTTAAGAAGAGAACGGCAGAAGAGACGGTTTCTGCTTCGGAGGGGCAGGAAAGGGTGGGCATTATCTTTGGGGGGAGAAGACCCCCCCAGTCCCCGTATTTCTGGAAAGAGGGGAGCTCTTGATGGGAGGGAAAAGAAGAGGCTGCTGTAGGGCGGAGGAAGGAGGGGCCAGGCTCTAAGGAGGGGATTGTGAGAGTCCTCAGGCAGGCAGGATTGGGAGGGGTCGCTAATACGCCAGAGGGCAGGATCAAAATTCAAAATGACCTGGAGAGATTGGAGAGCTGGGCCAAGGCTAACAAAATAAAATTCAACAGAGAGAAGTGTAAGGTCCTACACTTGGGTAGAAATAATGGAATACAGAAATATAGGACGGGGGACACGTGGCTGGATAGCAGTAGGTGTGAAAGGGATCTAGGAGTCTTCATAGACCACAAGCTGAACATGAGTCAGCAGTGTGATGCGGCAGCCAAAAAAGCCAATGCAATTCTCGGCTGCATCAATAGGAGGAGTATGGTGTCTGGATCGAGGGAGGTACTGGTACCACTCTACTCTGCTCTGGTTAGACCCCATCTTGAATCCTGTGTCCAGTTCTGGGCACCCCAATTCAAGAAGGACATGGTCAAGCTGGAGCAAGTCCAGAGGAGGGCAACCAAAATGGTGAGAGGCCTGGAAGCCATGAAGCCCTATGAGGACAGACTTAGAGAGCTGGGTATGTTTAGTCTGCAGAAGAGAAGGTGAAGAGGGGACCTGATAGCCATGTTTAAGTATTTGAAGGGATGCCACGTAGAGGAGGGAGAGGGCTTGTTTTCTGCTGCTCCAGAGACCAGGACAAGGAGCAATGGATTCAAGCTGCAGGAAAGGAGATTCCACCTGAACCTCAGGAAGAACTTCCTGACAGTCAGGGCTGTCCGGCAGTGGAATCGGCTGCCTCGGAGTGTAGTGGAGTCTCCTTCCTTGGAGGTTTTTAAGCAGAGGCTGGATGGCCATCTGTTGGGAGTGCTTTGAGGGTGTTCCTGCATGGCAGGGGGTTGGACTGATGGCCCCTGGGGTCTCTTCCAACTCTACATTTCTATGATTCTGTGATGGGGGGATGGCAGCGGGGTGGCAGGAAGGCCCCGAAAGTGCTGTTTTGTTTCGAGGGCCACCACCGTCTCCCTTCCCCCCCCTTAACAGAGCTCCCTCGGCAAGGGTGGAAGGGAGGAGAGGATCTTCCTTTGCATCTTTGTAGGGCAGCAGAAAGGAGGTGGAGGGTTGAAACTGACTTCACTCCCCTTTTGCCTTCCCTGAGGAAGAAGCCACCCCCCCCCAAATTAATCTCTAGGGGTACACACAGAATTAGGGCTGGGCTGCAGTTTAAAGGAGGAAAGCCTTCGTGTTTGTTTGTTTATTTTATTAAAGAACTTTTATTCTTAAAAATTGCGCAAACAATAAACATCAAATTTCACACCACACTAAAGAGGTAAAAGAAGAGTACCTAAAAAAAAAGACATAAACAAAATCATACAATACACATACAAATTCGTACAAATATACAATTATACAATACAAATACTTACATAAACTTACATTATTATTGCTAACTCTGTAACATTTCCGTCTTTTACTTCCATCTTTGGCCTTAGAGTCGGTTATTCTTTATTCTATCTCCATATTGGGTTTTCTTTTCCTTCTCATCTAATTCTTAATCCCTAAGTATTATTCAAAAATCTATTTTGACCATTTCACTATCATACCATGAATTTTGGAAGTACTGCAGCATTTTTCCTCATTGCTTTATAAAATTTTCTTTACTCTCCCCTCTTGATATACATATTAGTTTATCCATTTGGATTATATCAAGTAATTTTATTTCCCATTCTTCAATCGAAGGCATCATATTTCCCTTCCATCTGTATGCTAAAACCAGTCTTGCTGCTGTCGTCATATAGAGCAATTGCTTCCTTACTTTTTTTCCAAGATCATTCTCCCACATCGATAGCATATATGTTTTCGGGTACATGTTAAATTTTATGCCCAACATCAATTGTATTCGACTATGAATCTGTTTCCAGTATCTCTTCACTATTTTACACGTCCACCATGCATGATAAAAGGAGCCTGTCTCCACTCCTTCGTGTTTAAAATACGTTGTAAAATAAAAACATGACATAGGAGACATTTCAAGAGAATTAAAACCAACATTAGGAGGGGAAGGAGCGAAGTGTTTTGCCTGGGGTCCTGGGAAGAGGGGAAGATGTATAAATCTAGGGTGTTTTGAAGGTGGAAAAAAAAAGAGCAATCTGAGAATGGAAAAAGCCCAAGGAGGCAAAATCAAGAACGGGTCCGCTGAGAGAGAGACAGAGAGAACCCACACCTCCTTTTCTGGCGATAAACCCGGAGGAGAAACAACCCTTCACTTGTGAATGTAGGCAGGGATTCTGGCAGCCCCACGAGATCCTAATGCCACCCCCCCGCACCTTTCCCACCTTCACAACAGTCCTGTGAGGGAGGTTTGGCTCAGGGAGCAACTGGCTCCACAAGATTGCTACAACATAATTCTGTGAACATCCAAAAAAAAAGCCTAAAATTCTGTATTTAGTTATCTCACAGCCTTTGCCTGGGATTCTCTTTATTTTTTTTAAACATAATTTTCATTGATTTTACATATTATTCTCTACTAAACTCTCTTATTCCTAACATCTTATCAAATTTATAACTCCTCTTGTGTTACTCTACTTTTTGTCTCGGTACTTATTCTTTACCTATGTGTAAATATATATGTATATATTTTTATTATCATCTTTTCCTTCCTTCCCCCTGGGATCTTCTTTAAGGGGCCTGTACATGTGAAATGAAGCAACCAGGTCAGGTGGTTTCTCTGCTTTCTCCTGTCAGGGCTCTGACTGATCTCCATTGGCCATGAAGATGCTTCCATGGAGATGATTTGCACTTGGATATCCTTAATAACCCACCAATATCCTTTTAGCAGTGATCCCCATTTTTAGGTATAAATTGTTACCCTTCTGTCCTGAACTCACCACCCCAACCTCTTTCCTCTAAACTTCTCTTAACAACCACTATTGTGACCACATCGCTAAGCCAGCAGGTTTTGCTTCTCTAGGATATTTCCCATCTCATCTGAGCCTTCTTGGGTTTAAAGATCTGCAGGTAAGGCCCTTTTTTCGATCTTACCACACTGCTCTTTAGTATGGAATGCCTTTCCCAGTGAGGTTAGGCTGGTTCCCTCCCTGTTGTCTTTCCACTTTTTCATTCAGAGAGACCTTTAAGAACCAACTGGGTCTAAAGGGAGGTGCTAGACTTGTAATGTTCAGTGTATATATTGGGATGGTGCTTAATAGAGCTTTGATGACTGTTTTCAATTTATCCATATGTTATAGCTATTCTGTTCTACTGGATATTTTAAAATTCTGTGTACTGCCTTGCATCCCATCATTGGGGAGAGGTGATATGTAAAATACATACACACATAAGTGAAACATCCAGATATTCAGGAATGCTCTTTGAATAAGGAAATGTTAAAGGTCTTTCAGGCCTGTAGGGTTCAACTATGTATGGAAAATGTGTCTGTGTTTGCAGGGGATAGATATGTAAGATAGATGGAGAATCAAAATATACAAGATTATGAAACCATATTAAACTAAAAGCGCTTTTATTCATTGAATAACTCCATTGCTGCCATCCCGCTGCTGGTGCCCAAAAGGGTGACTCTCCAGGCCAGAAAGAGGTGCAGATCTGGCCTCTCTTGGCACCCTAGCCTTCCCTCGCTCCCACCCCAACAGATCCTCCTGCCCCCTCGCAAGGAAAAGTCCTTTCAGTGCCCAGTTTCTTCTAAAGGAAAGCTGTCCAGCTCAGGCCAGAGGGGCATCCTGGGAGGGTCTGGTGGGCACAGACTGTCAACCTTGGGCAGTCTTTGCCTGGGGAGGATCCAAAGGGAGGTGGCAGAAAGAGAGGCTGCAGAGAGAGAGGGAGGGGGAGTGTTTTCTTTCTTCCCTCAATCCTCCAAGGGTTAAGAGAGGAGAATGCTCAGCTTCCTAGAGAGGCAGGAAATGTTCAGACTTTAGCTGAGACAAGAAAAATCAAGTTCTTTTCACTTGTCCAGAAGAGGAAAATGCAGAGAGGGAGGGGGAGACCTTCTTTATTTACATGGGCAAGGAAGAGGCTCTCTGGGTGGAGCAGGTGGGAGAGAAGGAAGTAAGAGGAACACTTGGGGGAAGGGGTCAGAGAGACCCTGAACTGTGCTTTGAGAGAAAAGGCGGGGAGAAGGAAGGGAGCCCCCAAGTCCTCGCTGGGGAGAGTCTCAATTACTGCTGTCCCCTTTGGAAAGGACCCTCCTTCTCTCCCCAGTCATCCAGACCCTTCTTCCAGTGGCAAAGCTGCCTCCTCTCTGTCCCTCCCTCCCCTGAAAAATGACCTTCCACAATGGGAGCCTGCAGAGAGAGACCCTTGCTATGAGAGAGGGACAGTGTTGCTTAGTGGGAAGAGCTGACCTGCGTTTGTTGGGTAGCAGGCTGCAGGAAGAGAAAGAGACAGGAACCCCCCACAGGCTTTCTGCACCAGAAAAGAGACTAATTTAGCTTAGGGCAATTGTGTGCGGGGGCAGGTGATTAATGAAACTCTTTGCCTTCAGGAACTCAAGTCTGGAGGCAGAGGATGAAAGAAATGAAGGAGTGGATGCCTCTTTCGTTCTGCTGCCCAGACATTCCCTGCAGTTGGAGATTTAATGTTATAGAAGATTAACGGCAAAATAATGTAAGAACAAAGGAAGAGCCACACCAGATCACCAGTTTTTATGGGGAAAGGAGGAAAGGTAATAGCACCTACACCTACACACCATCCTCTCCAACTGTCCCGATTTGGCAGGGACAATCTTGATTAATCCTCAGTTGTTCCACTTTTACACCTGCTTTAAAAATGCCCCAGATTCCCTCTTCCTTCCATTTTCTCCCTTTGTCCTCACCTTGCTTCTCTTGCTGCAAACTGAGTTCAAAGTGCCAGAGTGGTTCACACTTAGTTAACTCAGAGGGGGCAGAGGAGAGGAGGTGGTATCATCATCATCATCATCATCCAGTCAGCCCTCCACATTTGCTAGGTTTAGGGACACAGGACCCCCACAAAAGTGGAAAAGTCACAAATATCAAAATGTGTGTGAATCTGTGGGAAGGGGCCAAGGCATGGTGGGGAGAACAGGCACCTAGGGTCCAAACCAGGTCAGGGAAAGGAGAGGGAAAGGGAGTGGGTTGGCATTGTGTCCCCATGCTTCCTGTCTCCTGCCTTTCTCCTTCTTTGGGAGGGGGGATGCATTGAAAGAGGGTCTATGGTGCTGAGAAAGTGCACTGCATGCGCTGATCAAAGCCACCAAGGGGGAGGGACCCCTGGGAAACAAGTGCTTTAGGTGGGGGATGGGTTGGAGAAACTCACAAATAATCAAATCTGTGAAAGTCAAACCCACAAATGTGGAGGGTTGACTGTTGTTGTTACTATTATATTTATTTATTTATTGCCTGCTCCTCCTCAAGGTGGAGTACAATGTAGATTAAAATACAATTAAAAACACAGTATGTACTAAAATACACTAAAAACACATGAAATCATTTCAAATACGTTGATTTAAAATTCATAGTTAAAAAATTGACTGGGGAGGCTTGCTGGAAGAGATAGACCTTTAGTACATTTTAAAATTCAAGCAGCCTATTTTGTTATATCTCTTCCAGCAGGGCATTCCATAGCGTAGGGGCTGCTGACAAGAAGGTCCTCTGGGTTGACCGTTGCCTGTCTAGTCCTGGCTGATTTGAATAAATGGCTCCCAGAGGACCTGAGTATATGGGGCAGATTGTATGGGAGGAAGTGATCCTGCAGGTAACTTGGACCCAAACCATGTAGGGCTTTAAAGGTAATAACATGTTGCACTTTGCACAATTAGTTTCCAGGCAAACTAATTGGCAGCCAGTGAAGTGATTTTAATATCAGTGTGAGAATCTCAGTCCTCTAACCAATATGGCTCTAATATTTTGTACCAGTTGGAGTTTCTGAACTTTGTACAAAGTTAGCCCAATGTACAGCACATTGCAGAAGTCCAACCCTGAGGTTACCAGTGTGTGCATTACCATTTTTAAGTCTTCTAATTCTATGAAGGGGCACAGTTGGTGTATCAGTCGAAGCTGGACATAAGCACTCCTGACTGCCGCATCTATTTGAGCAGACATTTGGAGAGATGGATCCAGGAGCACTCTCAAGCTGCGAACAGTCCTTCAGAGGCAGCATGACCCTGTCCAGAACTGGTTGACACACCTCCAGATTAGGACCCTTGATAGTAAGCACCTCTATCTTATCTGGATTCAACTTCAATTTGTTTTTCTTCATCCAGCCCATTACCTCCTCCAATAATTCATTCAAAGGAAACATTCTGTTTAAGCTGAGACTGTTTGTGAAGGCATGAGGGAATAAGCGTTAAAAGTTTATAAGTTTATATACAAGTTTAAAAATAAGAAATATAGTGTAGGAAACATTTCAATAGAATTTAAAGCAACATTAGGAGGAGAGGGAGGGAAGTGTTTTGCCTGGGGTCCTGGGAAAGAGGGGGAGGATGGATAAGTCTGGGATGTTCTGCTGGGAAGAAACAGCAAACTGAGAATGGAAGGAGCCCAAAGAGGCAAAGCCAAGAGTGAAGCCCCCAGAACAGAGGAGAGGGGAGCCCAAGCTCCTCCCCTGTGGTGATAAATCTACTGGGCAAACAGCCTCTCATTTGTGAATATAGGCACGGATTCTGGGAGGCCCATAAGATCCTGATTCCACCCCCCATGCTTTTTTTCTCTTCACAGCAGCCCAGCAGGGGAGGTTCAGCTGAGGGAGCAGCTGGCCACAAAATGTCTACAACATAATTCTGTGAACATCCAGAAAGGTCTAAAAGTCTGCTTTTGACAACCCCATAGCCTTTTGCCTTTGCCTGGGTTTGAGATACCTGCAGGGATGCAAATTAAAGGAGGAAAGAAGGGGTTACAGCAAGAGGGAGGGAATGGGAGAGACAGAAGTGCCAAGCAAGGAGAAAGTTGAAGCTAGTAACTCTGATGCAACCTAAATGAAGAAAATATTCCCATGTTTTCAGCATGTTTCAGCAAACTTTTTATCTAAAACGAACAACATGCATGTGTGAAAGGAAGCAACCAGGTCAGGGGGTTCTCTCCCTTCCCCTCGGTGAGTTCTGATTGATCTCTGTTGGCCATGAGGATTTTCCAGAGAGATGATCTGCACTCAAATGTCCTTAATCACCCATCAATATCCTTTTAACAGTGCCCCTCCCATTTATAGATATAAATTTGGGAGTGGAAATTACTCTTCCACCCTGAATTCATCACCCTAGTCTGTGTCCTCTGAACTTCTCTTAATAAGTACTTTGGTTTTGCAGATTTTGCTTCTCTGTGACATTTCCCATTCTATCTGAGCCTATCTGGGTTTTCAGATCTACAGGAAAACCTCTTCTCGTGACCCTGCCACTGTTACAGGTACATTTGGTGGAGAAACCAGACAGCCCTCTCCAGTGGCTACTCTTAGGTTACGGATGCCTCTCTCCCTGAGATTAGGCTGACTGCCTCCCTGTTGTCCTTCTGCCTTTTCATTCAGAAAAGCCTTTAAGAACTAATTGGGTTGAAACGGAGGTGCTAGACTTGTAATGTTCAATGTAGTTATTAGGATGGTGTTTAAAGGGTTTTAATGGCTGTTTATGTACAGTGGGCTTTTGGTATCCACTGGGGTTTAGTTCCAGGACCTGCTGTGGATACCAAAATTTGTGAATGCTCAAGTATGTACAATAGTGTCATAAAATGGCATCCCTGGTATGAAATGGCAAAATCAAAGTTTGCTTTTTGGATTTTCCTTTTTTGAATATTTTTGACCTGTGGTTGGTTGAACTCGTGGATGCAGAATCTGTAGATATGGAGGGCTGACTGTATATGTTACATTTATAATTGATTCTGTTTTACTAGATATTCATAAATGCTGTAAACTGTCTTGCATCCTGACTTTAGAAGAGAGGTGTTGCATAAAGCAAATTAGTTTGCACTCAAGGAAGACATCCAAATAATTCAGGAGTGCCCTGTGAATAAAGGAATGAATCAGTTCTTTCTGCTGTGTGGGTTTCAACTGTGTATGCCTAGAAAAAGTGTGTGTGTTAGGAGGGATAGATACTTAATTTGAGTTTTTAACAAAAATTTATCTGGGATTAACAGTAAATGTGTAAATATCAACTTTTTATTTTATTCCATTATATCCCACCTTTTGACTTAAGATGACTTACAATGTATTAAGAACAGTGAGATTAAAAACTGCCAAAACTGTTTTTGTATAAATATATGTAATTTATAAATATAAATATTACCTAGAAAACAGTTGAATAATCTGTAAAGCTGTTTAAATTTAATTAAAAGGCTAGTTGTAAACCAACAAAACTGGACAGGCTGGTACTGAGAGCCCATCACAGAAGCTTCTAAAAGCTTGTTGGAATAAGAATGTTTCTGCTTGCGAGCAGAAGAACAAGGAAGAAAGCATCCAAGCTTCCTAAGCAAGGGAGTTTCAAACTCTGGGAGCAGCCACCAAGAAGGCCCTTTGTCTCTTGTTCCCACCAAACAAGCCTGGGAAGGCAATAGGACAGAATACCTTAGAGCTGTAATGGGATCATAAAGGGAGATAATACGATGAGAAATTGTTTGTCCTGATATAAGTGCTTTCCCACCCCTCTTTCAGGTCTAGATCTGCTTTGTGTATGTGCCTGTATAATTTCGCCCGAAGGAAGTGGGGTCTTCTGGACACAGGCCAGAGGGTTCTCTACAAGGAAGTCCACATGGGGAATGATGGGAAGATGGCCTCTTTGGGTAAGGAGCCCTTTTGCCTTTGTTGGATAAATGCTGAAGGAATGAATTGATGTTCTTGGCATTTGTCAGTCCCCTCTTGGGATGCCATTCTGGAAGTGGGATGCCAGGCCATGACACCTGAACCATGCTGTACCAGACCTCAGGTTGTCCAAAGCTGTTCCTAAAATGTAAATCTTCAGTGCTGGCTGGTGTGGAGCTTGCTGAGTTTCCAATGTCAGGAATGCAGTACCATACTCTTCTTTCCCTTCTGAGGCCCATTTGCCTCCAAGAGCAGAGGGAGGGTGAAATAAGAGACTCTTGGTGGAAACACGTGGGACTTAATATCTCTCTCATTATGCCATATTTCTGTGCATTGGTCAAAGTAAAAAGCTGTTAGGGAGAAAAGCCCTGGATATTTAACTCCCTGATGCTCTAGGTTTCTAAGTGTGGGATTTTAAAAAAGTGTGGATGAATAATACACAATGTCCACACCTCATCTGCCATCTCAGAGATTACAGGTGTGTGAGACAGGTGTGTCATTTTTATGCCTCTGTCTGGAAAAATCGGAATGGCTTCACTTGCTTCCTTAGCCACCGAGTTCCTTCAGGCCCAGTTCATTTTCTCCTGGGTGATTATATGTGTTGAGAGGATCCCTCTTTTCCCCATTGAGGTTTTTAATCCCCAGAACTCTGGGACTTAAGGAGCTCTGAACTAGTGATGCACAAGAGGAGATGCCTAATGCACTGCTGTTACACTCGTGGTGGCTTGTGGGAATCTATCTGAAGTGTTCCCCTCCCATCCATAGAATCATAGAGTAGGAAGAGACCACAGGGACAATCCAGTCCAACACCCTGCTATGCAGGAACGCACATCAAAGCACTCTTGGCAGATGGCCATCCAGCCTCTGTTTAAAAATATCCAAAGAAGGAGACTCCACGACATTCTGAGACAGCATATTCCACTGCCCAGCAGCTCTGACCATCAGGAATTTCTTCCTGAAGTTCAGGTGGAATCTCTTTTTCTGTAGTTTGAATCCATTACCATTGCAAGGATGGGCTGGTCAGACTGACAGTACAGACTTTCTCTTAAACAGGGAGCACTGTCCTCAGCACCTCGGGTTAGGAGGGGTGTTCAGGGGCTGCAGAGCTTGCCACAGGTCCTTATGACAGAGCACTGGGACTTAGAATACCAGAACCTCAGTCAGGATGGCTGTGATGCCTCTCTCTTGCAAATTGACAGGAGGTGTTTCCCTTCTTTTGTCTTTGGCATGGGTGGACATAACAACATATAGATGTGGAGCACCTGAATATTTTCATCATAAGGAATAATGGACTTGCTTCTTTTCCTTGAAATAATTTCTGAAACCCTATCTTATTTACTTGCTGAATGATAAGGTTCTGAGGAAGGGGAGAATTCAGCAAGTCTTCACTTCTGTAGGTGTTTGGAATGATAAAATGTCCATGGAGTAGGTTTCATAATGCAAGTGCCAAGACCAAGAAGTAAATTATCTATAAACCAGTTATTTACCTCTCAGTCCTGGCATTATTGGCCAAGAAAATAAGGTGCAAAGGCATACCGAAATAGCCACTCAGCAGTTAGGTGAGAAAAAATCAGTGATGGGGCCAATCTGATAAATCTGAAAGTCAGTTCTGCAAAACTTGGATTGTGGTTTCCAGTAAGCTGCCAATATTCATTCATTCATTCATTCATTCATTCATTCATTCATTCATTCAGTATTGTTACATTCTTACAGGATGCAAAACAAATTAAAGACACATTCATGAGGGATAGGGATAGAGAAGCCTTGTCAATGTCAAAAAGTTGCAAATAGGCAGACACCCTCCCTCTTGGCTCCTGCCTGCTGCAGGGAACTGGTGGGCCTCCTCTGGAGAGCCCATGTGAAGGGAGAACCCCAGGTGTGCAGGAAGGCTGCAATCATCAGCCCTACACGCCCTTGCAGACCTGCTCCTGATCCTGTGGGCCTTCTCTGGAGTGCCCACACAAGCGCAGGCCCCAGAGCAGGCAGGGATCGGGTGATCACCAGCCCTGCATGCCCCTGTAGGCATTTTCTGCAGTGCCTACCTGAGTGCAGGCCCTGGGGCGTGCAGGGAGGCGGCAGTCACTGGCTCTGCACAGTCCTTCCTTGCATGCTCCTGCTGCCCCCGCAGAGGGCCAATGAGGGCTACCAGGAGGGAGTGCAAAAGAGGGATGATCTTTGTTCCTCCCTGCGCCTGGCCAGAAGGCCAGGGAGTGTGAGGGGGAGACTGAGGGGCTGGCAGGCACTTCTGTGAATAATCAGATCCACGAAACTGAAACCCATAAATGTGGAGGGAGAATTGTTCTTAACATTCCACAAGATACAGAACTTAATACAAGATTAAACTGTTAAGAAAATTAAAACCAAATTTAACTTCATTAATTTTACTTCATTGAAGCATACAAAGACAGACAGAACAATTTGCAATATCTAGTGCTTGTGTTAGGTAAGACAAGACTTACATACTCATTTATCAGATTCCTGTCAAAACAGACAGATCTTTCTTTGTCTGCGAAAAGAAAGCAGGCAGGGTACCAGTCTAACCTTTCTGGGCAGGGAACCTAGGGGCAGGAGCCTGGGACAGCCACTAAGAAGGTCCTCTCCTGTGTTCCCACCGGAGGTGCCTGCGAGGGCGTTGAGACAGAGAGAAGGGCCTCCCCAGAAGATCTCAAAGCACAGACTGGTTTCATGGGGTGGTTTATCCACATTGGTGACCACTTGGGCTCTCCGAGGAGGACTATGCACCATTTCTTTATTCTATTTTTATTCTGTTTTACTTTATTGAAGGTTAATCCAGACAAAACAGAGGTGTTCCTTGTCAGTCAGAATGGAGATCAAGAGCTAGGAATTCAGCTTGTGGTCTACAGTTTGCCCATGGATTCAACCAACCACAACTTGGAAATATTAAAAAAAAAAATCTGAAAAGCAAATGCTTGAGTTTTCACCATTTTATATAAGATATGCCATTTTACTACACTATGTATAATGGAACTAAAATATCAATGGATTTTGGTAGCTAGCAGATACTGAGGGCCCTCTGTATGGGGTTACACTCTCCTGAAATTTGCAGATTTGCAGCTTGGCTGTCCTCCTGGACTCAGATCCAAGACTGGATGCCCATGTTTCAGTAGTGGCTGGGAGTATGTCTGCACAGTTTAAGCTATTGCCCCAGCTGTGCTAGATTCTTAAAATGTCTTTAGATCCTACCATAGTAGGATTCTTGAGATCCTAGCATAGTAACACTTACCTTGATTACCTGTTTAGAAACTAAACTGTATAGGGCTTTATAGGTGATGACCAGCACTTTGAATTGTCGCTGGAAATGAACAGGTAGCTAGTGGAGCTGTTTTAACAAGGGAGTTATGTACTCCCTGTAATTGGCCCTGATCAGCATTCTGGCTGCTGTGTTTTGAACTTGCCGAAGTTGTCAAAAATTTTTCAAAGGCAGCCCCACATAGAGCACATTACAGTAGTCCAGAGCTTTCTAAACTTTTCATGTTGGTGACACACTTTTTAGACTTGCACCATTGCATGAAACAGTAATTCAGTAAGTGGAGGCAGCCTCTCCACCTGAGCCTGGTCCACTGCCACAGCTACCTTTGCCGGGGTCTTCCTCGTTCTGGGGTGGCAGCAGCAGTGGTGGGAGAGACCGTCCCTCCACCTGGACCTGACCCACTGCCACAGCTACCTTTGCCGGGGTCTTCCTCGTTCTGGGGTGGCAGCAGCAGTGGTGGGAGAGACCGTCCCTCCACCTGGACCTGACCCACTGCCACCATCCTCGCTGGGGTGTTCTTTGGCCCTGGGTGGCAGCAATGGCAGTGGGAGAGGCATCATCTCCGCCTGGCCCTGGCCCGCGGCACACACACTGTAGGCGACACACTAACGTGTCATGACACACAGTTTGGAAAGCTCTGCAGTAATCCAGCCAAGATGTAATCAAGGCATGTGTCACTGTAGCCAAATCTGAGGTCTTAAGGAACAGGCACAGCTGGCACTCAAGTTTCAACTATGGAAATGCACTCCTAGCCACAGCTGAAATCTGGGCATCCAGCCTCAGAGTTGAGTCCAGGAGAACACGAAGACTGCGAGCCTGAGATTTCATGGGGAGTGTAATCCCATCCAAGCACAGGCAAAGTCCCTATTCCCTGATCCACATTTCAACTGACCAGGAGCACCTGTATCTTATCTGGATTAAGCTTCAATTTGTTTGCCCTTATCCAGTCCATTACTGACAATAGACATTGGTACAGTATCAAGAGAGCTTCCTTGGAAGCAGCTTCATGTACATAGGGGGACAAAACAGAACCCTGGAGGACCCCACAGACCAAAGGCCTGGGAGTCGAACAGGAGTCCCCTAGCATCACTTTCTGAGTTTTCGCTTCCGGGAATGACTGGAACCACTGCATAACAGTGCCCCCAAGTCCCATCCGAGAGAGTCAGCCCAGAAGAATGCCATGGTCGATAGTATCAAAAGGTGCTGAGAGGTCCAGCAGAACCAAGAGGGACACACTCCCCTATCTAGTTCCTGATGTAGGTCATCCACCAAGGTGAATAAAGCTGTCTTCATCTCATAACCAGGCCTGAAGCCAGACTGACATGGATCTAGATAAGCAGTTTCATCCAAAAACCCTTGGAGGCCACCACACACTCCAGAATCTTGCCCAAAGATGGAATATTTTGGGGCAATATTTATTAAAAGCTTCTGGAGACTAGGATTCAAATACAGTTGCCCTTCCACTTTCATGAGGGTTCGGAGAGCAGAACCCTCATAAATGTGGAAAAACCGCAAATAACTTCTGCACTCCCCATTCCTTTCTGGGGCTGCCCCTTTCACATTCTCATGCAAAAGGGAGGGAAATGGGAGTGTGAAAAGGTTCACATGAGCCTTCATTTCCCCCTCTGGAGTACATCCTGCCATTCCTATGCATTTTGCCCTGGTGCAGAGAACTCACTTGACTCTTCACCCCCCCATTCCTTTCCATTTTGCCTTGGCACAAGTTCTCCATACCAGGGCAAAATGCATATTAATGGTAGGGAGAGTTCCAGAGGGGGAAACCAGAGACTTGTTGAGCTTCACCTACCCTCCGTTCCCTTTGTTTCTCCTCAGTGTGAGTTCTTTGCACTGTGGCAAAATGCACGGAAATGGGAGGAGAAGAATGGGGGAAGGCACGTAGCCTTGTGAATAATCAAATTTGTGTCAAACCTGCAATATGGAGGTAGAACTGCATCCACTCTGACACTGGATGACCTTGGGCAAGTCACATTCTCTCAGCCTCAGAGGTAGGCAAAGTAAATCTCTTTGAACAAACCTTGCCAGAAGACTTCAGGATAGGCTTACCTTATGGTTGGCATAAGTCAGAAGTGACTCGGAAGGCACACAAGAAGGAGACTCCACCACACTCCGAGGCAGCATATTCGACTGCCGAACAGCTCTGATCATCAGGAGGTTCTTCCTGAGATTTAAGTGGAATCTCTTTTCCTGCAGTTTGAATTCATTGCTCCTTGTCCTAATCTCTACAGCAGTGGAAAACAAGCTCACTGACTCCTCAACTTGATATCGCTTCAAATATTTAAACATGGCTATCATGTCCACTCTGAACCTTCTCTTCTGCAGACTAAACATCCCCAGCTCCCTAAGCTGCTCCTCATAGGGTAGTGCTTCCAGACCCTTCACCATTTAGTCGCTCTCCTCTGGACATGCTCCAGCTCGTCAATATCCTTTTTGAAATGAAGTGCCCAGAACTGGACAGAATATCCCAGATGAGGTCTGACCAAAGCAAATAGAGTAGTACTATTATTTCCCTTGATCTAAACACCATCCTCCTATTTATGCAACCAAGAATCGCATTGGCTTTCTTGGCTGCCACATCACACTGCTGATCCATGTTCAGCTTGTGGTCCACCAAGACTCCTAGATCCCTTTCACACATACTATTATCCAGCCACATGTCCCCCATTGTATATTTGTGCATTCCGTTTTTTCTGCTTAAGTGTAGGATCTTAACATTTCTCTCTGTTAAAATTCATTTTGTTAGCCTTGACCCAGCTCCATTAAGTTTATTTTGAATTTTGATCCTGTTCTCTGAAATATTAGCAACCCTTCCCAATTTGGTATCATCTACAGATTTGATCAGCATGCGCTCTATTCCTTCATCCAAGTTGGGTAGTTGAAATCTCCCATTACTCCTACATTTCTCGTTTTTGAATGCGTGGTCATCTGCTCCAGGAAGGCATTATCCAGATTCTCAGTCTGGCCTTGGGGGGTCTATAGTAGACCCCAACAATGGCATCCCTATTGTTTCTTGCCCCCTTCATTCTTACTCATTTGCTTTCAACCTGGCTTCCTGGATTTGAGTCATAGATCTCTTCACAGGTGAAAACATCCTTATGAAGATATCCAAAATAATGACAAACAATGGGTTCCACAGCAGCTCTTTCCCCTCCAGTGCAAAGCAGAGAGGGTCTGAGTAGGGCCTCTGAAGTCTCTGTGCTACCTGTAAACGGGGGGAGGGGGGAGAGAAAGGAGGTCATTTCTGAGTCTCTTAACTGCCTGGACAACAGAGAAAAGAGAGCCTGAGTTTGGGTGGGGTGAGAAATGGTCTCCTTGCTCAGCCTTCAAGGGATAATGGGAGATCTAGAGTCCTTTCTACACAGTTGGATTTCTGGGCTTCAATCACTTCGATTGAAAAACCCTCCTGTGTCTTTGTGCTCCTTCTTTTAGTGGAAACTCTTCTCCTGGCACCTTTTTTCAGAACAACACAAATCCTTTTCTAGAAATGATGTCTTTTTGATTTCCAAGGCATTGGGAGTTTTGATTTCAAAGATGGATGTTTTACCAAAGACTTTCTTGGATCACAATCCAGTAGTTTTTATATTAAAAAAGAGAAAATCATATTTCTTCTTAAGATTGAATGAGAAGATTTTACAAAATGATACACTTGTAATAATGCAAAGAAGAAATTGAAATAATTATTTGAAAATCATGTAAACCAGTGGTTCTCAACCTTCCTAGTGCCGTGACCCCTTAATATAGTTCCTCATGTTGTGGTGACCCCCAACCATAAAATCATTTTCGTTATTATTTATTTAGTTAGTTAGTTAGTTATTTCCAACATCAAATAGATTGGAAACACTGCCCTAAATCACTGCTCTGGATAGACTTCTAATGCCTTAAAACTGGTAACCCTCCCCCTTTTTTTAAGCATAGAAAGCGTCCATCAATGCCAGAATTAAGGCAGTAGTTCTAATTTTGAATGTTGGGTTTCCACAGATCAAAAAGCCAGTCACTCCCAAAGGCAATGCCGAAACAGCCCACATTTTACACGAGGCACAGGGAGGAAAGGACAGGGAGAGAGGAAGGATGGCGGCGGCATAAGCAGACGTGTTTTGTTTCACTCCCTCCCTCCCTTAAAGGGAGTGTGGACGCTGAACATACAAAAAGCGAGGAAGGCAAGACAGTGAGGGCGAAGAACACAACACGTGTGTGTGGCAAGCACCAAGGGTCAACGCACAACAAAAGCGAGAGGAGAAAGTCATCCTGGCTATTTCTGCACTAGACTGTTATAGCGCTATGATTCCACTTTCACCATCCTATGGAATCCTGGGGTTTGCAGTTTGAACTGCAAACCCCAGGATTCCATAGGATGGTGAAAGTGGAATCATAGCGCTATAACACTGAAATGTGGAAATGGCCAAAGTCCACAGGACGGATCAGCGCAGCACTTTCAGATAAAAAAAAACAAAATAAAAAAACAACCAAGGAGCCTCGGGGGCTCTTGCTACACAAAGCGAAGCCCTTGGCTGACGCCCCCTGCTCCTTTCCCGACCGAGTTCTTGGTCTTGGAGGGACTGATCTCCCCTGTCGGATGGCAGATCCGCCACAGGAAAGTTTCCCCCTTTGCCTGCCGGACCAAAGGCGACAGCCACACCGACAACTCCCGTGGAGCAGCGTGCCCAGAATGAATGGGCGACTGGGCGATCGCCGCTGCTGCAGCCCCGCCACTTTGGGAAGCAAGCGGAGCCCAGCTGCTTGCTCGCCCCGGCAAGCAACTCTGTTCGCTGGCATGAATGAGCGTGAGGCGAAGAGGGTGAGGGGACAGGGTCTTACCTCCCAGACGTCCCGCTGCAGCTCCATAAACACTGAATGGGAAGCCCTCTGTGTGTGTGTGTGTGTGTGTGTGTGTGGTGCAGGTGTGAGCATCCAAGCAGCGCGGGGTCTCCTCTCCTCACCTCCGCCTTAACGCTCCGGCTCCAGCTCTCTTCTCTCGGTGTCCTCACCTCTGCCTTAACATTCAGGCTCCAGCTCTCTCCTCCCGCTCTCCGCACCTCTGGCTCCACCTCAGGCTCCTCCAGTGCTTTCCCACCAGGCAGGGAAAGATGGGGAAATGCCCAGCATGCCTCCTCTCCCCTCCTCCCAGCGCAGGGGTCTCTGAAGCACTGCTCCCATTGGCTGTGAGACCACCTTCTTTTAAAAGGGGGGGCAGGATTGAGGAGCGGCGACCCCTGTGAAATGGTCATTCAACCCCCAAAGGGGTCCCGACCCCCAGGTTGAGAACCACTGATCTAAACAAAGGAATTAGTTGAGAATGGAGTGGGATGCTAGTAAAGCATTTATGTGAGGTTTCTTTATACAACAAAATTCTGAGTTGAAGAAAATAATAATAAAATTTATTTATATCCCGCCTCTGCCCGTGGATCGAGGCGGTACTACAATACATTAAATACATTAAAAGCATTAAAAGCATTAAAACATAACCAATCCTCCCCACCCACCAACCCATCTAAAACCAACCCCCTAAAACACATTAACTACATTAAAAACAGGAGGACAGTTGGTGGGAGGTGGTGGAGTACTAGTCTGGGAAATACAATTCATTATGGATGAAATATGGAAGAAGGAAGAGAACTAAAGGTATTTCTGCCAGGAACAGGGGTGAAAAACCAGATTAAAATATTGCAGTTGTCAATGTTGATGGTAAAATGAGGTGAAGAGGAAAATGAAATACATGAAGATGAAGAATTTTAAGTCAGCGAATAAGCTAGGAAAGTGGCTGGCATATAAATTATGAAAGGAAAGAGAGAAAAAAAATGATATGCAAGATTCATGATGTGAACAAGTTGGTAACTACTAATTGGAAGATATTAAAAGTATTCCATAAATACTGTTTTGATCTTTTTAGGAAGGAAAATGTCCCAGGAAAGAATATTGTAGATTATATACAAAGACAAGATTTGCAACCAATTTGAAGCTTTCAGTAACAAAAATTGAACACTCTAATTTCCTTAGATGAAATTGTAGAAGCAATAGTAAGACCAAGAGTGGTAAAGTCTCTGGACCAGACCGTTTATCTGACAACCAGATAGTTTACCTGCCAAGCTTCCATGAATTTGTTATATCATTACAACTTTTTATCCAATCTTGCTAGAACATTCCAGGATCTTGAGAAGCAGTGTTAATAATCAAAGAAGGCCAAGACTTGATGAAGACCAGCAATTATAGACCTGTTTCATTTCTGAATAATAAGTATAAAGATGTTTTTCTCCATGTTATCAGGAAAAAATAAGAATGTCTTGCAAAAATTTTTTACATGAAGACCAATTTTTTTTTTCAAAATAGGCAAGTTACGAAATAAGCATTAGACATTATAGACTATTTGGAAAGTCCAAACAGGAAACAAGCAGTTTTAATCTTTCTTTATGCTGGAAAAGCATTTGATAATTTGAACTGGGACTTTAGAGAAGATGGAATTTGGGAATAACTTTCTGACTTGGATAAAAGTGATTTATAAAACCTATACGGCACAGATTTTGGTTAATGGTGAGTAAACCAATCCATATAAGATACAGAAGAAGAGGAAGATAGGAATAGTGAAGTAACATAATTATTAGACAAAGCCTTTGCAGATGATTTTATGATAGTCCTTGAGAATCCCTTGGCTAATATTGAACTGTTATTAAAGACATTGGAAAAGTTTGGGGAAATGGCAAGATTTAAGATTGACAAACAGAAAATAAAGTTAATAAAAATATGAGGAAAGAAGAAAAATTGAACTACCACAGTTATCTAGCTTCATGATTGAAAAGAAGATGAGATATTTGGGATTACTTAGGTCTAACAAAAACTACATTATTCCAGGACAACTACATCAGGATTTGGAGTGAAATGAAACAGAATTTGCAGAAATGGGATCAACATAAACTGTCTTTATTACGGAGAGGTTCTGTGATAAAAATGAATGTCTTGACTGAAAACACTATTTTTGTTTCAGCAAGTACTCATACTGTTAAATGATAACCTGTTAAAGATTGCCAAACAGATTTATGAAAATTTATTTGGCAAGGAAAGAGACCAAGAGGAAGGTTTAAAAGAGAGGAAGATTGAGTTTATCAGATTTAAAAGCCTATTTTGCTCTGCACGCTTTTTAGTCCAGTTAAAAGAACAGATAACATTTTAAAAATACCATATTGTTGTTAGAGGGTCATGATTTGAGGTTTGGATGGCATGGGTGTTTATGGTATGATAAAGTTAATGCTGATAATAATCATTATGTAAGATTATTATGAGGGTTTGGAGTAAATATAGACTTTGGCCCAAAATGCTTTTGTGGATATCAGTTCAGGAGGCTTTTTAGAGGGTAGAGAGCAGAGAAGATGAAAAATGGGTAACATACCAAGATTTGTTAATGTAAAAAAATGGTCAGTATAGATTTGTAACAGAGAAAGAACTCATGTCTCCTAGAGAGGCAGAAAATGAAACAGAAAGAGAATGAGAATGAAGCAGAAGGGAGAAAACCTAGAGGGATGAGCTCCCCCCACAAAAAGTTAGTGTAGGATAGGAGGAGAGGAAGGGGGACAGACTCCCCCAGGATTTTTTTGAGAAAAGAGACAGAAATATAGGAGGAGATTTGTGTGCATGTGTGTCTGTGCCTGTCTTGTGTATACATATACATATATATGCACTGTGGTAGGCAACTGTGGGAGTCTAGGGTGCCAAATTGGACCCCTATAAGACCTTAAGGGTGCACCCCAACACCACACCACACCACCACCAACCTCACAATTTGCACACCCAGTGTACAGCAATGCTGTGTTTTTAGGTCCCGCTGGCCTACTTTAGGACTTAGAAAGACACTTTTTCAAAACAGTAAGGTGAACACTGGTTTCCGTATGTTCCATTTATTGCTCCCCAAAAGCAGAAGTCAGACGATATTAAGTGAACAAAGTGAGTCAAAAGTTTTCTCATCGGCCATCTCTTCCCCAAAGGGACATACATTGACCCCATTTCCTAGACAATTCAGATTTAGTGTCCTCCCTTTATTTATTTTTTATCCATTTGTATTGTTTAAAGCATTTCTGTATCACCTCTCAACGCCTCTAGACCCTAAGACAATGTACGATGTATGGTCTATAACAGCTAAGAAGCCTTCAGAATCGACAAAATGGCATAATTTTCCCTTCCTTTGTCTACCTCACAGGCAGTTCAGTAGCACCAGAGGCCTGATCTGGAGGATACAACATAAGAAAATTGCAGACTCTATTTTTTTGGTCATGCGAAGTTATCAGTTCTCCAATAAATGGATTTTTTGTGATTCCATCATTCAGAGTGGAATATTTCCGTCATTCAGACTGGAAATCTTCATGCACATCAAGGAATCCAGATGGGGAAGAAACCATATAAATGCTTAGAATGTGGAAGAACCTTCTCTCATAGTCAAAATTTCCTTTCACATCAAAGAACCCACACAGGGGAGAAACCATATAAATGCCTGGAATGTGAAAAGAGCTTTAGTCAGCATGCAAATCTGCGTTCCCATCAAAGAACCCACACAGGGGAGAAACCATATCAGTGTACAGAATGTGGAAAGAGCTTCAGTCAGAGCGTACATCTACGGTCACATCAAAGAACCCACACAGGGGAGAAACCATATCATTGCCTGGAATGCGGAAAGAACTTCAGTCAAAGTTCAAATCTACATTCACATCAAAGAACACATACAGGGGAGAAAACACATAAATGCATAGAATGTGGAAAGACCTTCTCTAATACTCAAACTTTACGTTCACATCAAAGAACCCACACGGGAGAGAAGCCATATCAATGCCTGGAATGTGGAAAGAGCTTCAGTCAGCATGCAAATCTGCATTCACATCAAAGAACACACACAGGGGAGAAGCCATATAAATGCCTGGAATGCGGAAAGAGCTTCAGTCAGAATGTACATCTGCGTTCACATCAAAGAACTCATACAGGGGAGAAGCCATACGATTGCATGGAATGTGGAAAGAGCTTCAGTCAGAGTGCAGACCTACGTTCACATCAAACAACGCACACAGGGGAAAAACCATATAAATGCATAGAATGTGGAAAGTCCTTCTCTCATAGTCATACTTTACGTTCACATCAAAGGACCCACTCAGGGGAGAAACCATATAAATGCCTGGAATGTGGAAAGAGCTTCAGTCGGAATGAGCATCTACGTTCGCATCAAAGAATCCACACAGGGGAAAAACCATACAAATGCATGGAATGTGGAAAGAGCTTCAATCGGTGTGGAACTCTACATACACATCAAAGAACACACACAGGGGAAAAACCATACAAATGCATGGAATGTGGAAAGAGCTTCTCTCATAGTCAAAATTTATATGCACATCAAAGAACTCACACGGGGGAGAAACCATATAAATGCCTGAAATGTGAAAAGAGCTTCAATCGGAGTGGAAACTTACATTTACATCAAACAACTCACACAGGTGAGAAACCACATAAATGCATAGAGTGTGGAAAAACCTTCTCTCACAGTCATACTTTACGTTCACATCAAAGAATTCACACAGGGGAAAAACCATATAAATGCATGGAATGTGGAAAGAGCTTCTCTCGTAATAACAGTTTACATTCACATCAAAGAACCCACACAGGGGAGAAACCATATAAATGCATGGAGTGTGGAAGGAGCTTCAGTCAGAGTGGAAATCTACACTCACATCAAAAAACTCACACTGGGGAGAAACCATACAGATGCATGAACTGTGGTAAGACCTTTCGTCAGAGTGGACATCTTCATGCACATCAAAAAACCCACACGTGGTAGGACCCATATAAATGCATGGAATGTGGCAAAACCTTCAGGGATTATGAGACATGTGTTGAATATCAGAGAATCCATACAGGGGTGAAACAGATAAATGCATAAAATGCAGAAACAACTTCAGCCAGTTTGGGCATCTATGGCCATATCAGAGAATCCACACACAGAACAAAGCCTCACTGAAATCAAGGCAGACTACTTCTGCAGCATTCCTCTGGTCAGCCAAGAGTGTAAGTTTATTTTTTTAAAGAGGAACCATTACTGACAATTGTAGAATGTGAAGGGCAGACTTCCTGTCAAAAATGGTGGTGGGTGACAGGTTTTTTTAGGGGCACAAGGTGTCTGATGCCTCTTGGGCACACTGGAGTCTGACAAAAATTGCTTTCTGCAGACATAAAGATCAGGAGCTCATGAGTGCTCAAGAAAGCCCTATCCAGATGCCCAAGGGTTCCAGACAGATCAGATGAGACCAGAGTTGGCATTGCCTTGTCACCTTGATGTCAGTACTGTCTTAGCAGGCTGCTCCTGTCCTATTGATTTCTTAGTGTTCTGAAAGAAGCTTCAAAATGTAAGAAACTCCTTGCAGAATGGACAAGACTAACTACCGTAACATTCTTCTACTTAATAATGTGAATTTACTTCATTCCTAACCTATTACATATTAAGAGAGTAATTTTCTCTGCCTAGATTTGTCACCTGAGGCAAGAATAAAGAAAAAGTATTTGTCCTTTAACACTCTAGTGAGAACTTGGACGATGCATTGTGGGTAGATGACTGCCAGATAACTAAATTTAATGAGACATGCTCTAAAATTCCATATTGAAGATAATTAGAAAATGAGAGACTTTTTCAAATGGTTTCAAATTCCGTTACCATGAGAAACTGATAGTTCTTCAAGGCAATGTTGTTTGGAAGAAAAACGAGAAGTGAACCCATGTTCAACTTTTAAACTATTAATTTTCCTTTGGCAGAGAAGTGAAACTAGAGTTGCAGAACAGATGGTGCTGTGCTGCCATTTAGTAGCAGAAAGAAGAATTTTTCTGAAAGGGAATCTTGACATGTGTCAAGATATTTAAAGTGACACAGCAAAACCAGCAAAGACTATGTTGGAACAAAAAGCACAAGCTCCAAGGTGAGGTTCTATAGATCAGTCCAAAGAGATGGGTATGAATCA
Organism: Ctenosaura bakeri; assembly: GCA_948474755.1. Taxonomy (NCBI): domain Eukaryota; kingdom Metazoa; phylum Chordata; class Lepidosauria; order Squamata; family Iguanidae; genus Ctenosaura; species Ctenosaura bakeri. The sequence goes on along the minus strand of CAOLHI010003364.1, from coordinate 71,254 downwards.
GGTGCTGCTGGAGGAGGAGAAGATAAGCAGGATATGCAAACTTAAATTTAGAAGCATGACAAGAAGTGTGGGTGTGAAAGCAGAAATGTGGAATGTGAACACTGCAGTCAGGCTATTCTTGAAAATCAAAATCACCCTTGCCCAAGTAAGTAAGAAGATGAAACAGATGAGTGACAGGTAGGAAAATAATGAGGAAAAACCTCACACAAAAAAATGAAGGAATCCACTGAGAAAGTGGCCATGGCCACTTTGGAGATGAAGAGAGAGAAAAATGTTTGACGATAAGAGAACTAAAGGAGAAACTAAATGTGAACATTCGAGTTTGAACATGTGAAGCATTGGTGGATATTTTAACGATGCAAGGAGTAGAGGTAACGACTGTGAGTCATGGCTGTGAAGTTTCTATCTTAGAATCATAGAGCTGGAAGAGACCACAGGGGCCATCCAGTCCAATGCTATGCAGGTACACCCATCAAAGCATTCCCAACAGATGGCCATCCAGCCTCTGCTTAAAAACCTCTAAAGAAGGAGACTCCGGCACACTCCGAGGCAGCATATTCCGCTGCTAGAGACCTCTGACGATCAGGAAGTTCTTCCTGAGATTCAGGTGGAATCTCCTTTCCTGCAGCTTGAATCTGTTGCTCCTTGTCCTAGTCACTGGAGCGGCAGAGAACAAGTCCGCTCCCTCCTCAACATGACATCCCTTCAAATATTTAAACATGGCTATCGTGTCCCCTCTTAACTTTCTTTTCTGCAGACTAAACATACCCAGCTCCCTAAGCTGTTCTTCATAGGGAATGGCTTCCAGACCCTTCACCATTTTAGTTGCCCTCCTCTGGACATGTTCCAGCTTATCGATATCCTTCTTGAATTGAAGTGCCCAGAAATGGACACAGTATTCCAAATGAGGCCTAACCAATGCAGAGTAGAGTGGTACCATTACCTCCCTTGATCTAGACACCATACTCCTTGATGCAACCAAGAATCGTGTTGGCTTTCTTGGCTGCCGCATCACACTGCTGACTCATGTTCAGCTTGTGATCGACCAAGACTCCTAGATCCTTTTCACATGTACTGATATCCAGCCACGTGTCCCCCATCCTATATTTGTGCCTTCCATTTTTTCTGCCTAAGTGTAGGACCGTACATTTCTCTCTGTTGAAATTCATTTTGTTAGCTTTGGCCCAGCTCTCCAATCTCTCAAGGTTATTTTGAATTTTGATCCTGTCCTCTGGCATGTTAGAACCTCATCCAATTTGGTGTCATCTGCAAATTTGATCAGCATACCCTGTACTCCTTCACCTTGAAATATCTAGGGATTAAGTTCCGCTAGGAAACAAAAAGTCTTTTCATTGTTTGGAAAAATAAATTAAATCTGATTTGCCTGCAAGAAAGTCATATTAGGAAAAGACATAAAAAGTATTTGCAGAATTGGAAATTAGAAAGAGAATACACATTATCAATTGGTAAAAACAAAAGAGGGATTGTGATCTATGCTTAGGCAACACTATGCCCAGAAAAAATATTGAGATGTAGATTGATGAATGACAGGAATTCAAATTCTAATCCAAGGCCAAAAAGTTTTTTTGTGGGTATTTATGCAGCAGCAGATTTTTTTTTCTAGGCAATGCACAGAGTATTGGGAATTCCACACCATAAATTTATTATCCTACAGACTCAAAAATATGTTTTTAGGATAATTTTAAAAAGAAACTGAGCAATTGTCTGGGATGCAAGTAAAGCAGTAATGAAAGGATTTTTTATTGAACAAAATGCAGAATTGAAAAGGAAGAAAAACAATAGATGATGTTATGGAGGAGGTTCTTAAAAAGAAGAGTTGAAAATGAACTTAAATTCTACTTTGATGAAAGAAATAAAAATACAGCAGAAACAACCCTGTATGAGTAGTGTTAATGAGATTGAGAGAAAAATGAAGCACACTCATCAAAAATATTTTGAATTTGCACATAAATGAGGAAAATAGCTAGCCTATACACTGAAGAAGGAAAGAAGTTATTCTAGAGATCAAAGATGAGAATCCAGGAGGCTCATCATCTGTCATGTTAATGGGGAGAAACAGATTTAGCTCAGGCAGTAGATGAAAGGGATTAAAGACTGTTAGGAGGTGCAAGGAGGTGATCGGTCCTATGGCAACTATACTATAGCAGAGTAACAGAGAAAACATTTCCCTGTTTTGAATGTGGCTTCTTAATATATATCATGGCTGACTTGAAAGTCAAGACAGCAGAATTCAAAATATAAAAGACAATATGATGAATGAAACATTAAACTCATCAATTAATTAGATTACAGATATGCTTAGTGTAGCAGAACTGAGATAAGAGACCCACGGTTTTAAGGAAAATTGTTTATTGTGCACAATGTCCCAGTGAGATCCTTCTCAAAAGTCTGGGCCCCGCCTCTTTACATTCAAAGCAATTTATACATCTCCAGTGCAAATACATCACATGTTCAAAACAGGAAACTGACACGTGCAATGGTTCCCACCATTCTCCAGCGTTATCTTACAAATGTTGCAAAGTAAAGGAAGCATAGAGAAGCACATTCCACTATCTCACAGAGTTCTTTTGTATTCCTTTCAAACACGGAGGGACTTCACTTGCAGAGGTGCTGCTTTTCCCTCACACCCAGAGGTCATCTAGGCTGACCCGAAACTGCACGCCCACCATACTTAGCATATTTTAGAAGTTAAGAGCAGTTAAAATCAGCTGACATTTAAGCAGAGTATAGAGAGTAGAATAGATAACAGTGACAGTTAAAGGAGAACAGTGTTCTCAGAGAGAGAGAGGGAGGAGAGAATGCTACTGTAATTTCCAACAGAGATTTCTAGTGCTACAATGTATCCATTGCTAATTACTGTTTGCAACAGTGTATCAATTATCAATTGCTGTTTACAGCTTGTATCCTTGTACAGGTTCAAAAAGAGCTCAAGGTGCCTATGGAGATGATCTAAGCAACAATTGGTACCTGGAGGCATCCAGCACTGGGGTGAGGATTAGAGTGGGGAATGTGATACCAACCAGAACGGTCTCAAGTTCTTAAGGTGAAAGTATGTAAACATCAGCAATGCCTGAGAAAAATAGAGGTCTGGTGGGATGAAATGACGTTTATGACTTTCATCAGTCAGTGTCGTTTGTGCCTGAATTTCTACTGCGAGATATAAAACTGCTTACCATACAACATAGGCCAATCTTGGCAGCTTTTGAAAATTGCTTTGTTATTTGTCAGTTCGTAACTAAATGCTGTTAGAAATCCTTGGGAAAGAAGGTTAGCCTGCACATAACAGAAGTGTATGACTTCTGATAATGATATGAAAAAGAAGTTTTTCTGCAACTTTTCCCCCTAAACTCTTAATTTTTTTTCTAAATTCTAAAGATTACCCAGAAAGAATTAAATCTTACTTATAATAATAATAATAATAATAATAAAATTTTATTTTTATCCCGCCTCTCCCAGTAGATCGATCAATAGAACCTGCCCACAATTACTGAGGAACAGAGAACCTGTTTGAACTCTAGAATAACAGTGGCAGAAGTGGTCAAAGTAATCAAGACAATTAATTTGGGAAAAACACCAGGCCCAGATGGCCTATCAACTGGAAGAACAGTTATATTTACCATTGCAACAGCTAATGTATTCAATAATTGACACAGTTAAGGTGGCAGACAGACTGGTGAAAATATAACGTTGATTCCAAAAGAAAATAGAGATTACAGCTATTTACTCAAGACATAAGACACAGATTTTGATTAATGGTGAAAAGTCTGATATTTGTGATATTCAAAAAGGGACAAGATGGGGATCTCCCCTGTCATCTTTAATTTTATTAGGACCTTCTAAAGAGTACAGATGGGTTACTGAAGATTTTGATGGAGTATGAATCTCTGGTGGGCTGTGGCTGAACAAAGTCAAAACAGTGATGATGACTAAGAATATGTCATGTACAGGGTAACTGCAGTCCCAGAGATTCAGCTTAGAAGTTTGTAAAAGTTTTATTCAGGAATTTTAGAGTAATAGCAACACATTCTGGCAATTGCCAAAAGTAAAAGCTCTATTGGATTTACAATGTCTTATAAGCAGTAACATTACATATTTGTGTGTGCACCATCCCTATTTGACAGCTAATTAAAACAAACTCCTTTCCCAGGCTTACTTCCTGTTGGGAAGTATTAAAATTGAGAGATTGGTAGGTCCCCCAACCAGCAGAATGTTTAGTAAATGCACAAATGGAAATTGAACAGATTACCAGCCCTACTTCGATCAGTCCACCCCAGACACACTTACCGTAATTTAGCTAAAACTAAACACAGTTTGGTTAAAAGTATGTAAAAAAGATTTACTCACATAATCTTGTGCATAGTTTACACAGATTCAAATTCTTGAAAAGATAAGAAATTAAGCAGTCAGATGCTTACAGGGAAGCATGCTTGCTTGAGGATTGAAGAGCACATGTTTGTAGGGAAGTAGAAGAACAAAAAGGGAAAAGGAAGAGAACATGCAAGGGGAAGTGGATGTTGACCAAACAACAGGAAGTTTACTCTAGGCAGTCCCTTCTATGCCTACAATAGACGTGCAAACTAACTAGCCAGTTAATTAAACATACAAAGGTTACTGCTCCCAACACTTCCCACCTGCCAGCATCCTGATCTTGTAACTGCATTTATTCTCCTCGTATCAAGGTTTGTTAGAATGGCATCCCTACCTTCCCAAAACACTTTCCTCATTAATTTTCCATCATCCCCTTCCAGTCCCCTTTATTCCAAGTGTTATATGGCATCAAACAGCAAAGCACTACATGGCAAGTAACATAATATGAAAATGCATGATGAATTGCATGGCATTATATGATATCAAACATTAAAACACTACATGCCATTTGGAATGGTATTTGGATGGCATAGCAGGGAAGCAGAGCTGACCTGGCATGATATGACAAAAAAACAGCAGAATGTATTGGTGGAAAAACAAGTTTTAAAGGTGTGAAAAAAGTGGAATATTTGGCTGTGCTTTTTAAACTCAAAATGCTAAGCTATTTCAAAATTAACTGTGCCAAAATTTGGAATTAGATTAAGTAGAATCGGCAGAGATGGTCTAAACTGAAGTTGTCACTATTGGGTAGGATTTCAACTATCAAGATGAATGACTTATCCAAAATGCTTCCCTGGCCCAGACAATTCCCATAATAGTCAATGATGCTAAAATGTATGCAATGGCAAAAATACATTTCTTTTTTATGGAAAGGAAAAGGATCAAGCGTGAGAATGAAAATTTTTGCAAAATGCTAAACAAAGAGGAGATCTGGGTCTTCCAGACTTGAAATTATAGTATCATGCTTCGCGTTTGGTGTGGTTGAAAGACTGATTTGTGCTTTAAAAAGAGAGAATCACACAAATATAAAGTTTTGATTTGCCGATTTGGCATGGCTTTTTATGGTATGTTAACATGAAGTAATCACTTCATAAGCTGTGCCAAACTTAGAGTGGGGAACAAATACAAATAACATTTGTGTCCTAAAATGCCTTTGTGGGTTTCAACCCAGAAAGCTCCTTTTCAAGAGGGATAGTGGTTAAAGAATCTGCACTTGAAATCAAGTGAAGAGTTGAATCTGGATGGTTTTGATATAAGATGGTTTGCTTATAGGCAATTGTCTGAAAGGTTTAAAATGCATAATAAACTAATGGGTTTTGACACTGAAAAAACAGGTTTTGAAAGTCAATTGTGTAGTGATGACGAGCATTTAATAGGTGAAATGCATAAGATGTTGTTGAAATTTGAAACGAAGAAGTAACAAGTAAAAGAATGCGTGATTAAATGGGCCCAAAATATATAGGCTGCCTGATTCAATTGGAAAATAGGAGAAGATGTGGTCAAAGGTTTTGAAATTTACTTTGAGTTATGACTTGAAAATTTTTATAAGATGATGTATCATTGGTATCTTCTTCCTGAAAAACTTTCTAAAATGTGTTAAAGATTCAGTGACTATTTGTTGGAAATGTTTAAAGGACTTATTACCAAACGTGATGGACTTTTTAAAAATTGGACAATGATCAATGAATGGTGTAAAAGATTTTGAGCCTCAAACTTCAATTGAAATCTGAATTATTTCTGTTAGGAAATGATAGATGATCAAGCATGCACAGTATATGATGGTCGCAGTGAGAATACTCTATGCACAGGAGTGGAAAGATCAGGCAATTCCATCCCAAGAAAAGTGGGTGACCAACCTATTAGATATAACAGAGATGGACATGTTAACTTTATTAAGAGATGGTTCTCTTACTGATCATAAAACAGCTGTGGGAAAGATTCATAATATATTTGAAATCAACTGAAGGAAAGCAAGCAGTAATAGATTTTGACTAATAATTAAAGCTATGTATACTTGAGGTAGAATAACATTAGCATGTTTAATATTAATCAATAGAAATGGGAGTGTGATAAATGTTACTAAAAGCTGAATTTTATTTTATATATAAAAAAGAATAAGGAGGAAGTATATTCAGATGTTTATCCCTTTCCTTTCATGGTAGAGTAATGGCTTAGTAGCTTAGTTCTTAATGTGCTTGTGTAATAGATTAGAATAGTTCTGTGTTCGGTTGTTTGTATGTAATCCCTTATATGTTGTTTAATATTATAGTATAGGTCTTTTAATAAAAATATATTGCAAAAAAAGAAAGTGAACGTCTTGTGGCTCTGCTCGCAAGCTAAGTCAGTGAACTAGATGTGGGAGTAGCCAACCAGGAGATGGGGTTAAAATGGGAGTGAGTGGGGCTTTTTGTGAGGAAGACGGGGATAATTATTATTATTATTATTTATTTATTATTATTTATTTGTATCCCGCCTCTCCATATGGATCGAGGCAGGGAAAGAGGAAGCTATGAAGTTAGTTAAGTTCTGGCCCTTGAGAGAGATTGGGGCAAAGACACTGCACGCAGTGGTCTTCTCACTCCCTTTATCTGTTTGGTCTCCCTTCTGGTTTCTCTCTTTTTCTAGGACTTTCCATCTCATCTTGGAATAACTAGTAAAGTCCTAATTCATTCAGACATAAAGGAGATTGGTAGTTGCTTCACAACCAGGCAAATGTGAAACCATATAAATGCAGGGTGTGTGGAAAATGCTGCAGTGGTTATGGAACATACACTACACATCAAAGTCACACAGGAGGAGAAACTATATAAAAGCATGGAATGTGGAAAGAGCTTCAGTAGAGTGGAAAACTACACTCGCATCAAAGAACCCAAATGGAGGAGAAGTCATATAAATGCATGGAATGTGGAAAGCGCTTCAGCAGAATGGAAAACTACAGTCGCATCAAAGAACCCAAACGGAGGAGAAGCCATATAAATGCATGGAATGTGGAAAGCGCTTCAGTGATTGCAAAATATTGATTAAGCAGTGAGCAGTTCACTCAGGGTGATCTCTTGGTGCTAATATAAGGAATGTATTAATTTAAAAAATAATATACCAAATTAGAAATCGCTTCAGTCATTGAACTTTGTGGGAAGCAGAATCTTTATTTAGCTTCATTACACTGTCATTGCTTTAGAACAGTGGTTCTCAACCTTCCTAATGCCGCAACCCTTTAATACAGTTCCTCATGTTGTGGTGACCTCCAACCATAAAATTATTTATTTATTATTTACAATGCCTCCCCCCCCCCGCCAAAGGCTGCCTCACCAGCCAGGAAAGGGGGGGCAGGCAGGAGGGAAAGAAGAGCTGCGCATCTCCCCCGGGAAAAAACTCTGAGAACCCCCACCCCGGGCTCTGCTTCTGCTTCGCTCTCGTTTCCGCTGGGGAGGCAGTGTGGGAAAAGTTTCCAGAGTGTTGACCCTGGCCGGGGGGGGGGAGGAATCCCAGCACCTTTGTCTTTTGCACCGGGCACAGCTCACCCCCCCCAGAAAAGCGCCACCTTGTGGCCCCCTGGCCCTTCCACAGTGCCCCCTCCATGGTGAGTGGGGCAGGGGCCGTGGTGAGGAGGGGGCCTGCCCCCCGTGCTGCCGCCCCCAAGCTGGCCTGTCAGATGGGAGGTTCTCCTGGTAGTGGAGCGATTTCAGTCCCTTCTGAACAGGGGGCAGGAGGACGCGAGTGCGTGGCTCGCGCTTGCGCACCACCACTCCTGCTGTGGCGACGCTGTGGCCGCATGCGCTCCCGCCAAAGGGGGCAGGAGGATGCGAGCGCGTGGCTCGCGCTTGCGCACCACCACCGAGGAGGTAATGGAGCCTAAGACCATCGGAAATACGTATTTTCTGATGGTCTTAGGCGACCCCGTGAAAGGATCGTTTGACCCCCCCAAAGGGGTCGCGACCCACAGGTTGAGAACCACAGCTTTAGAATAAACAAGACTCTGTTCCAACTGGAAATGTCTCCCAACAGAGCACTGTGCAGGCATACCTCAGTTAACAAACCTTCTCACAGTAAAGTTCCTTTTATGCAGTCTTTTAACAGTCAGCCTCCATTTTCCTCCTTATCCTCTGTCTAGCTAGACATTATTTTAGCAGCATCACTATTGAGAAGATGATGAAGAAGGTCTGAAAGGAAAAGCCATCCCTGGATGCTATTTTGATGGCACCAGGGCATCCCTGAGGGTTGTTTTATTTCACATGTATCTTATCAAAGGCGATTGGCCAATTCACCAAAGGCAAAGAGGATCTCTCTATGGGATCCAGAGGCAACAAAAGGCATGAGTTGGAACTGAAAAAGCCTCAAATTTATTCAATTGCAAATAGTTTGAATAACATAAATATATTAGTGATAGCAGCAGACAGATGAAACCCACAGCATACTGGAAGTATTAGTCAGCAGTGTGATGCAGCAGCCAAGAAAGCCAATGCAATTCTCGGCTGCATTAATAGGAGTATGGTGTCTAGATCGAGGGAGGTACTGGTACCACTCTACTCTGCTTTGCTTAGACCTCATCTTGAATACTGTGTCCAGTTCTGGGCACCCCAGATCAAGAGGAATATTGACAAGCTGGAGCAAGTCCAGAGGAGGGTGACCAAAATGGTGAGAGGCCTGGAAGCCATGAAGCCCTACGAGGACAGACTTAGAGAGCTGGGTATGTTTAGTCTGCAGAAGAGAAGGTTAAGAGGGGACATGATAGCCATGTTTAAATATTTGAAGGGATGCCATGTAGAGGAGGGAGAGGGCTTGTTTTCTGCTGCTCCAGAGGCCAGGACAAGGAGCAATGGATTCAAGCTGCAGGAAAGGAGATTCCACCTGAACCTCAGGAAGAACTTCCTGACAGTCAGGGCTGTCCGGCAGTGGAATCTGCTGCCTGGGAGTGTAGTGGAGTCTCCTTCCTTGGAGGTTTTTAAGCAGAGGCTGGATGGCCATCTGTCGGGAGTGCTTTGAGGGTGTTCCTGCATGGCAGGGGGTTGGACTGGATGGCCTGTGTGGTCTCTTCCAACTCTGAATTTCTATGATTCTATGATCCTATGATTAGAATACAGAGGGAAACCCACATACAAAAGAAATCCACCTAAGCTTTTGACGCAGAGATGGATTTCTCACACAAGCAAGATTCCTCCAATCAGCTGTCCAGGAGCCTGGAATTAAGCAGTGGAGGAGGCCCTTCTGTGTAGTCACCTGCATGGTACTCCAGCTGTAGCCCATGCTGAGCTCCCACTGAGACCACAGTCCAGGGGGTATTTATACCTCTCGGTCTGGGAGGACATGGCCATCTGCAATAGAACTTTCAGGATTGCTTACAGGGTCATTAATTAAGTGAACACTTGGGATGATCTAAACTACTTTCAACTGTCAGGGCCATTAGTTAAGTAGTTATCTTTTGGGTTCCTCCCGGCACCTGTTGTCTAGCACTAACTAGCCAGGAATAACACACGAGTCTTTCAAAGCCAAAGTCATTTGTAGGCAGAACTGGAGGATTCAGTTTCACCCACATCCTTCGATTGAGGAGGAAGAGGAAGGAGAGAGGTTCTGAACTTCATTCTGCCATACACACACGCAAACCTGAGGTTCCTTGAGGAGAAAAGGGCCTGATTTGGCTTAGGCAATTTGGCACAGGGAAGGCATGATACTGCCCAAGCTCCTCTTTGACTTCGGAAGCGATCTAAGTAAAAGTTGGACCTCCTTGAACTGATGAACTGATTCCATATGATTTCCCCAAAGGTTGCCACCCCATCAAAGGGTTGACTGGCACTTGTAGGGAGGTGTAGCCCCTATCAAAAATAATTGATACCTATCAATCTGTTTGGTGCTCCTCCATAGGGCAGGTTATCCTGAATGGGTCATCTGTCCTGACCCATATGGTTCAAGCCATCCAATGGGGCCAACTTCCATTTCAGGGATCCAGTTGGAATTCTCTGCACCACCCCCTACCAATGGGAACCATTTTTGGACCCCTCAGACCCATGCGGTCTGAATTGTCCAGTTGGGGTCGGTTTCTAATTTCCACTCTAATTGGTCCCAGTGGGCCACGTGACCTCCCCTAGGAGCTCACCCCACTACACTTAACAAATAGAGATGGATTTCTGATCCCTCAGAATCACGTGGGCCAAAGTGGCCAATAGAAACACAGCCTGCAGAGAGATACTGTTGGGTAGCCCTCCATATTTTAGTAATGGGATATGTAGTAGGAGTTAAGTAGTAGCTTGCTTGTAACAAGTTATGAGAACCAGAGACAGTTAGATAAACAAAGCTAGGAATGTACTGATAAGCACAGCCAGGCTGCACCAAGACTTCAAGGTCTCCTATGGGTGGGAAGGTGTACTGTTTGTCTTTTATGTTTTGAATCTTGCTGATTGCTTCCAGTTCACTCACTGAAGTCCTGTACGATGTATCACGCTCCTAATAAATAGCATTTATGCACTGTTCTGTTTGTGTGTGTGAATTCAGTTCCTGACAGATGCATGGCAGGGAGAGAAGCAGCCATGTTTTGCATGCCCAGACACATTCTGTGGAGACAACGTGAAGGTAATGAGCACCCTTCAGAGGTTTACACAACAAAATTCAGATAAATGGAAGGGGGTGGGATGAAGCTAATACTTCTGCAAAGCCTTGTGACTGCTCATTTTCCAACAGATGTTTTCCTTTGCACCCCTGGCTGCATCTTTGCTTCATATCCAGCCTGATGAAGATCTCTGTGACACTTGCAGGATTGCCTTATAAACTTCTAAGGTACAGAAGAAACCCTTGCTGGTGAACTCCTGACTGAGAGGCTAAGGAGAAGGGAGAAGTCCCGGTCATACCTTCAGACAGTCTAAGGACACTCCAAAACGGGTAAGACCAATCATAAAGAAGACCAGCCAAGAGACACTGGCTGAAAGGGCCTGGATCCAAACCCTGGCCTTCAAAGCTGCATATGGGCTGTAAAGACCCAGATCTTGTCCTACATAATGCAAGGGAACAGATGGGCCTTATGCTTAGATATTAATCAGGAAACATAATTTCAGGGGCCATGAAGGAGGGAGGGCGAGTAAGACTTCAAATGTTGCAAACACATTCACAGAAGTCGAAGGCTTTCACGGCCGGAATCCATAGGTTGTTGTGGGTTTTCTGGGTTTTGAGGCTGTGTTCCATTAGTATTTTCTCCTAATGTTTCACCTTCATCTGTGGCTGGCATCTTCAGAAGCATATCTTCAGAGGAATATCCTCTGCAGATGCCAGCCACAGATGCAGGCAAAACGTCAGCAGAAAATACTAATAGAACACGGCCTCAAAACCCGGAAAACCCACAACAACCTATACATTCACAGAAGATTATATAGAAGGTTATATTACACCATACCTAATTGCAGGACTTTCTGCCACAACCAGCAGCCAAAGATTTCTCTAAATAAAAAGGTCTTTGCTTGCCAGTGGGAATAAAACAGAGGGCAAAAAAAGCATAGAAAACATGCAGAAGCACAGAAAAGGAAATATTAAAGTACAATTTATATTATTTAAAATAAATTCAGCTGTAGAGGGACTTCCTGTGTGATCCAACTACTTTATTCCAGTTCCATTTATACTTGGACAGAAGACTTTTCCTTCATCCACTCCTAAATCTGGAAGACCCTTTCTCAGCAAACTCCCCTCCAATCCAAAAATGTCCTTCTCTTCACATTTCAGTTCCTCTGAATGATGGAGGAGGGGAGGTGGTCTGCCGATCAGGAGGAGACTCTTCCTCTCTGGAGTGTGTCTTTCCATGCTAGGGAGGCTGGGGGTTCTCTGATGTGCTGAATCTCCCCCCAAGGTGAGGGAGAAAGTTCAGCACCTTGGAAAATTCCTTGTAAGGCAGTCCAGAGTCAAAAGCGGAAAGTCTTCCCTGCTCACGCCCCCATCTCAGAGCAAAGACCCCTCACTCTGGGCAAGGGATGGAGGAGACTCTTTTTGAAAGGCAGGAGAGCAGCTGGGTTGGCTCTTCTGGGTGGAACACAAGGGATGCCAAGGTGTCTGCTTTGATTTTGCAACCAATTTCCCTCCAATAGATCCTTTTAAAACATACTAGAGAGCATCACAGGCAACCTGAAAGAAGTGGGAACACTGAATGCATAATTAGATCAGAGGTCCACTAAAAGGCAAACTTGGAAGACTTCTATCCCAGTTAGTTGAAAGATTTTTAGAACTTTCTGTCTTGATCTCTACTCAGGCTCTCTACTCAGGCTCAGGTAAACTTCCTTTTAAAGTGTTGTTGAAAGTACAAATTTTGCTGATAGGGGATCCCAAGCCCCCTCCAACTTCTTCTCTCCCCACAAAGCAGAACTGCTCTTTCACAATTGGATCAGGAGGGGGTTGTTACCTTCATTCTCTGCCAGGCCCAGAAGAGCCGCCTTGACTGCCCTACAATGACTTCCCGTGAAATCTTTTCTTACAGGGAGGTTCTGACTTGCTCTCAACCTCCAGTAGGAAGGACACCCCCCAGGGCCACCCCCACCATAATCTCTATCATGACAAGGAACCCCCGAAAGCCCCTTGGAGGGAGGGACCCCAAGATTATTATCAACTTCTCAGGGGTCCAAATGGCAAGGATCAGCTGCAACCCTTCTTTTGTGTCCCAAGTCTTGACGGGGACTTTTTGGGCTCAGCCCCGTCAGGAGTAGCAACCCCTTTTGCAACCCAAGCATCGCCCCCACACCATGGGGATCCAATCAGCACCAGAGCCCCTCTGGCATCGTCAGTTGCTATGCAGGGAAGCCCAGAAACCTTCCTGATCAAAGAGACGATCTCCCCAGAACAACCCCCAGAACAACGAGGGGGAGAACTGGGGAAGGGGACCCTCTGGGCCACCCAAGCCACTGCCTAGGGGCTTCCTCCCTCCACCCAGAGGTGATCCTTCTTCCATCCTTCCCAATCCTACCCAAGATTCTGACTAGGAGGTACTCTCTTGCTTTGAATTGATGGCATCTCTCCTCCTCTGTCCAGTATTTCCTCCTCTCTTCTCTTTGCAAAGAAAGGCTAATATTGGGGGAAGGAGTTTCACAGTGTGTCTGGTTCTCTCTGTGGAAACCTAGCAAGAAGTGGTAGATATTGGCCACAGTCTTGGGTGGGAAGTAGGGTAGGGCCTTAATTACTTCCAAGATTGTCTTTGAATAACCTCTTGATGCTGAGAATAGAATAAAACAGACTCTTTTCCCCAAACTCTGGCTTCCCAGAGGATCAAAGCGAAGACATTCAGTAGCTAGATGGGAGGGAGGCCACACACTAAGACCCCCCCTCCGAGAAACCATCCCGGGCAGGGGACCTGATCCAAGCAGAATCCCCTCCCAGACTAAAAAAAAAAAAACCTGCTCAGGAAGGCCACAGCGTCATCACTGTTGCATCTCCCTGAGATGCTCCCAGAGAGTGGCTGGGAGGATTTTGGCTTGCTCTCCTCTGAGGTGTATGTTTGTTCCAGGCCTTTCCCTGGAAAGGGGGCTTACCACCCCCCACCCCCAAGTAAAGGTACAGACATGCACATGTGCAATTTCACAGCCTGAGTCTGCTCCCTTTATGGGGAGAGCACAATGTGTTTGCATATGTGTATATGTATGCACATACCTTACAAATCCAGATAAATAAAGTGCTTTCAGCTCTGTTAACTTCCTCGTAATTTTCACCTGAACCAAGGGCAGGACTTTTGTAAAGTTAATGGGACTTAACTTCTCACCCAGGTCAAACCCACCACAAAATAATTTTGTGTTCCAACTGGGTTGGCGGCTCCTGTTCATATATCTGGGAAAGCCCTCTTAATGGTAACTGGGTGTTGTGGGAATGCATCAGAACCTGTGCATATATGTGCTTTCAAGCCCCTAACTTATGGAGATCCCAAGAATTGTTCCATAGGGGTTTTTTTAGGCCAGGAATTCTCAGAGGTGGTTTTGCTAATTCCTTCATTTGAAATAGAGCCTCCAGCACCTGGTATTCATAGACTGTCTTCAATCCAAAGACTAGCCAGGGCCAAACCTGCTTAGCTTCCATGATCGGACAGGAACTGGTGCCTTTAGAGTATTGGGGGGGCAGAATTCTTCCTGGGGGGAAATGCCCTCATTTTTTGTGCCCCCTCCCCCAGCTGCACCCCTGCCTTTGCACACCAAGATCCGGAGTGGAGGACTGAAGAGAACGGCCAGTCCCGGTGATGGAGGGTGGCACCCCACTGCCTGGGAAGCAGAATCCAGGACCACCACCTCCGCCTTCTCCTCTCCTGCCGCACTCCCCTTCTCTGACTGATCTTCTATGCTGCCCCCCTCCTTGGGCTGTACCCCTAGTCTTTGTGGCTTCAGACCCTCTGGGCCAGCCAAGCCTCCTCTTTCTGCCCAGAGCTCAAGAAGTTAGAAGTCAGAAGAAGCAAGCTACACTCAAAAGAGACCTTGAAACTGACCACCAGCTGGGGAAATGTCACAAAAAGCCCTGAGCCCCCCCCCCACTAAGACTGGTCCCTCTCCACTTACAGGAAACTCTGCTCCATCATGTCTTTGAATCCTCTGTCTCTTTTTGGCTGGGGGAAGGGCTAAGGGGGGCAGGAAGGGGGTGAAATGAGCTCCCCAGAGCTGAGCAGCCCCAGTGGGCTCAGGGATGGTAGAGGATTCATGGAGAAGCAGGAGGGGAGGCTTGCGACTGGATGAGCCATAGGGGGGAGCAAGGAGCCCCCCATCTCCCCTGGCACCCCCTGTAAGGAGAGGGGCTCCAGTGGCCTGATTCTGACTGCAGTGGATGGGTCATGAAATAGTGCCAGCATCCCTTCCAACTCTCAGAGGCTCCATTGTGGGGTTGTCAAGGAGGAATGCGAACTAGAGGGAATGAAAGGCAAGCTGTGAAAAGGAGGGATAAAGAAAAGGTGAGGGAGGCAGAAAGGTTTGATGGTAGATGTTTGGGAGACGGGTCCCACTGCCATGGTTGAGGGACAGGGGAGGGGGAGAGGGTTTCTTGGGGCACCCTGTGTGACACGACTTTTCCTGACAGTTTGGGAGCCCATGCTCCCCAACTTATTTCCCTCCCCATCCAAGAAGAGCTGCTTTTTCACTGCTGGATTGCCAGGGGATTGTTATCTCCCTATACTCTCCTGGCCACAGGAAAAGCCCCCTTCGCTGTCCTACGCTGGGGGAGGAGGCATGAAAGCCATTTCCTCTTGCCGCCCTCTCTGAGATATTTGCTCACCAGGAGGCTCCGCTGTGTGCTCCACCTCCAGGAGGAAGAAGAGCCCCAGGGCCACTGCCAGCATCATCATCCCCACCACAGCCAGGGACTACCCCCCCAAAGCAAGTCGAAGGGAGAGATCCCACAATTCTAATTTAATTCCTAGGGGATAACGAGGATCAGCCATGACCTTTCCTTTATCCCGCAGCTCTGGATGGGGACCTTCTCACTAGACGGGGAAAGTCCAGCAAGGTTGATCCCCAGAGAGAGAGGGTCTCCCCAGAGCAATGAGGGAGAATGGGGGGAGGGGGCCCTCTGGGTCTTCCAAGCTACTGCGGGGGGGATTTCTCCGTCAACCCAAAGGAGGTCCCCTCCCTATCAGACCAGCTGTACTTAGGAAGTGCGCTTAGGAAGAAAGAATGAAATGCACACATAGAGGATGGGTGATACCTAGCTTGAAAACAGTACATGTGAAAGGGATCTTGGTGTCTTAATGGACCACAAGCTGAGTCAACAGCGCAATGGGGCAGCTAAGAAAGCTAAAGCGATTCTGGGCTGAATCAACAGGAATATAGTGTCAAGATCAAGGGAAGTAATAATACCACTCTATTCTGTTTTCATTAGACCTCACCTGGAATACTGTGTCCAGTTCTGGGCACCACAGTTCAGGAAAGATATTGACAAGCTGGAACATGTCCAGAGGAGAGCAAACAAAATGGTGAAGGGTCTAGAAACCATGCCCTATGAGGAGAGGCTTAGGGATGTTTAGCCTGACAAAAAGAAGGTTAGGAAGAGACATGATAGCCATGTTTAAAAATTTGAAGGGATATCATGTTGAAGATGGAGCAAGCTTCTTTTCTGCTGCCTCAGAAACTAGGACATGGAGCAATAGATTCAAAATATGGGAAAAGAGATTTCACCTAACCATCAGAAAGAACTTCCTGACAGCCAGAGCCATTTGACAATGGAATATGTTGCCTCAGAGTGTGGTGAAATCGCCTTCTTTGGATGTTTTTAAGCAGAGGCTGGGTAGCTATTTGCTGGGGGTGCTTTTAAGTGTTTGTTTCTGCATGACAGGAGGTTGGACTCGATGGCCATTGTGGTCTCCTCCCAACTCTATGGTTCTATGTTCTATGATGGCAACCCCACAACCTCCTCAAGCCAATATTTCCTCTTCTCTTCCCCAAATAATAGTAAATTGGGGGGGGAGATTCACATTCTGTCTGGTATCCCCCCAACTCAATTAATTTAAGACCGCTCTCCTAAACATACTCCAAAGGAGGGATTTGTGCCAATACCATTGGGAACTGGGGTGAGGAAAGAGACTGAAATACTTCTCAGATCCTTCTTTGATTAACCCCTTAATACCCTTAATGCCCAGGAACTCCCCAGAACAGAATTGTGATAATAAACAGGGACTGTTCCAAAGACCCTGCGAGTTCCAGGAGGTCTCCGTGCCTTGATTCTGCTGGAATGATCCTGCCATGTTTGAGGGTGTTACCCTGTCCTGATGATGAATGCTTCTTGATTATTTGATGCCTGTGGATACTGCATGCTGGAATAAAGCTTACCCTACACTGAAAATGTATACTACATTGTTGTAATGAATGATCATCTTGGAACAGCCAAATGCTTGAATTCCCATTATTGTGTTATGTGGCACCAAATGTTAAGCCTTGTGTCTAATCTGATTGCTTGATGAAGGGAAGGAGTACTGTGTTCTTACTGCTTTTGATATCGGGTTCGGTTAGAGCTGGTTCTGTTAGAGGTCTGTTATGTTATATGCCTTGCTGGAAAAATATGTTACATCTGCCTCTAGAATGTACAACCATGTATCATAGAATCATACAATCATAGAAATGTAGAGTTGGAAGAGACCCCAGGGGCCATCCAGTCCAACCCCCTGCCATGCAGGAACACCCTCAAAGCACTCCCGACAGATGGCCATCAAGCCTCTGCTTAAAAACCTCCAAGGAAGGAGACTCCACCACACTCCAAGGCAGCAGATTCCACTGCCGGACAGCCCTGACTGCCAGGAAGTTCTTCCTGAGGTTCAGGTGGAATCTCCTTTCCTGCAGCTTGAATCCATGGCTCCTTGTCCTGGTCTCTGGAGCAGCAGAAAACAAGCCCTCTCCCTCCTCTACATGGCATCCCTTCAAATATTTAAACATGGCTATCATGTCCCCTCTTAACCTTCTCTTCTGCAGACTAAACATACCCAGCTCTCTAAGTCTGTCCTCATAGGGCTTCATGGCTTCCAGGCCTCTCACCATTTTGGTCGCCCTCCTCTAGACTTGCTCCAGCTTGTCAATATTCCTCTTGAACTGGGGTGCCCAGAACTGGACACAGCATTCAAGATGGGGTCTAACCAAAGCAGAGTAGAGTGGTACCAGTACCTCCCTCGATCTAGACACCATATGTTGAATTTCTGCCATGCTGCGTGTGGTCCTGATGCTTTCAGGCTGTGTTATTGCTGTACTACAATGTGAATGAGCTTTGCTGTATGTGTGCATTGAGGATTGATTATCATTCGGTACTCTTATGTGTTGATGTATTACTGTTACTGTAGTTTCTGGCCTGGACTTGAGGGATATTAGATATCACTTTGATATCAATAATTTGGCCTTCTTTACCTATTCCCCTCCACATGCTGCGAGGTCCCCCAGACAAGCTGGCAGACAGGCACGGCCACTAATTGCTGTAATATTTCAAACGATACAGGCAGGCCAGAAATAGCCATGCTGCCTCTTCAGGAGACCTCAAAGGCAAGTACTCCATTATGTATGCACGCTACCTACAAAGAACTCTCTGCCCCGAGCAGGCAACTAGACAAGCCAAATACTCAAATGTCAAGCACTCTGCGCTTGCATACTGTCTACTCTATTGTCAATTCAGACTTAATCATGCTAAATTCTGACCTTTCGGAGGCTTTGTCTCCAGCCCGAAACTCATTGTTTTCCCCAAGTATGGACTAGCCTACGGCCACATTTTCCCCTATAAAAATCCCTGACTTTGAGCGCTTCCTTGGATCGCTCCCGACTTTCATCCCGCCTTGCTGCCGCTTTGCTTGGCGAGCCTTCCTCAGTCCCACATACTGAGACTTCATACCTACGAACTCAATCTTCAGACTACCTGGGCTTCAGGACAGGTGTAGTATCACCCAAACCAACAACTCCTCTAAAAATCCCTGTATCCCACTCCAACTTTTATTTCTATAGTTATCTGTGTAAGTGTGCTGCATACACTGTTTGATTGTATTTTAATAAAACTAATTATTATTTCACATATGTTTGCTCCTTGACTCGGTCTGACCCTGTAGACATTGGGTAAAAGATCTCACTCCGTTGCCCTGCCTCTCGTATTGCTAGCTTGTGCTCTTTGACTAATTTCCCAACGTACATAATTGAAAGCACATTTAGGTGTCCCTCCCGGGACCCCCAGAAAACAGGGTAACATTATCCCTTGCCTGTCTTTGCTATATATGCAGTAATGTCCTGCCATGTTGTTAAATGGGCCTCGTCAGCTCATCCTGTTAATCATGTTTATTGGGTTCTATTATATGCTAGGCTTAAAGGTTTCCATATTACATTACTTGTATGTTTTCCTGTTTGCATATAACATGTTTAATGCCTTGCTGTATTGTAGGAAGGATGCTGGGTTTTGATACTGTATACTTCACCTATATGCTTTGTACTTTGCCTGATGTATTATGGAGGACTCCTATGCTATAAAAGGATGATGGGATAAGTTGGGAATCTGTGTGTGAGGACAGAGAAGTTATCTGACAATTTTGACATGAAGCCAGGTGCTAAGCTAGCCTTCAAGGTTTGCTTGGACCTCGTGGCCCCGGCGAAAGGGATTAAGTTGGAAGGGCTGTAAATTGGAGGGAGGCTGTATAATAAGGACCATGATGAGTCTTTACTGTTAGCTCTTCAAAGGCCATGGCTGGCATAATGACAGAAGGAGAAAAATAGGGGAAAGTGGCTAGAGACATTTAGCTGGGAAAACTTGTTGTTACTGTTAGTGAATGAGAAATCTGCACAAACTTAATTCATATGTGGTCTACGTAATGCCTATATAAGCCTGTACAATGCTATGGACTCCAGTTCTGGCAACACACGAAACTTTCATTCTTCAAAATTCATGTTTTGGGGGGTTTTCCGAAATAAAGCTACTGTAATTTTTCAAAAAAATATTCTGAGCCATTTACTCAAACCTGGAACTAGCTACTGTTCATAACAGGTTGAGACATCTGTGGTCACTGTGGAGGGCAGGTCTTCTGGCCTAGGTGGGCATGAGGAGGCTTCTCAAAAGCATTGGTGGGAGCATGCATCCCCAAAGGACTTTTAAGCTCCAATTTGGACCCAGGCAGTAGGCCAAATGGCAGTGGTGCTAGCCTCATCGAAGAGAGAAGTTGGTCTCTGGTCTCCATCAGCCATGCAGAACCATGGGTAGAGATGCCAGCTCATCCCCTGATGGTCGTTGATTTGGAGTCTGTAACACAGTTGGGGTGCTTGGGGGTGTGATGTACTGTGCGAAAGAGCTTTCTTCCCTCCCTCCCTCCCTAGGAAAGGATGCCATTTGGAGGACAAGAGTCTGGAAAGGAGGGAGAGATTAAGCCACCTGAAAGAAGAGGGAGATCAAGCTACCAGGTATCTCATGGATCAGAATGAAGCCCAACTAGAGAGCCACAAGAAGGTGGGAACTGAACTTGAACTGTAGGGAGGAACTGAAGGTCCCCACCCTGGGTCTCAGAAATCCAGTTCCTTAGTCTATCCATGGAAGTAAGTGGATGGCTCTCCAGAGCTTCATATTCTTTCTCAGGCATGATGACCCATTCTAGCATGGACCTTGTAGCCTTATCTACCCCCATTTCCATTATCCATGCTCTAGTATTCCATTTCATCTCTCTGGCTTCCTATCACTGTGCTCAGCTTCCTTAACTCTCCCTTCCTCACTCCTTCTGCCTTCTTCTCTTCTCTGTTTTCCAAAGATCCAAGGAAGAAACACAAGCTTTGATATCTTTGAGACATCACATTACTTCCTGAGGCAGATCCATACTCATAGATCCTCAAGGAAGGAGCTGGCAACTCTACCCATGGCACTGGCTGGCCGGAAAGCAGAGATCAGCTTCCAATTGCCATCTCTCCAGGAGGCCAGGAAGATATCCCTTCAGGCTATGATTTGGTTGAGAGCTTTCAGTTCAAAGTTCCTGGGGGAGGTCAACTCCACCCAGTCTGGCTGGGAAGCCTGTTCTGTGCCAACCTAGGCCAAGACAACTACCATCCAGTGAGGCCTTGGAGGCCCCCACTGAGCATTTCTGCAGTGTCAATCAAGGTTGGGCTCCAGGAGGCCGCACACTTCTCTGCATGGTCCCTAGTTGCTGACTATGCATTTTGCCCAAGGCAAGGTGTTAGTGGACTTCTTGAAGTTCTAGGACTCATTTTTGCCAATAAGGTTTGACATAACGAGAGGGAGATTCTGCTTTGATTGATTCCTTGGCTCATCTCCAACATGAAAGAGCTGAACTTAAGACTGAAATCATCAAAGGGCTTAGAGAGGGACCATGGCACTATCTCCAAAAACCTAAATAAAATGATCAAGAAGCTATTAGTCACATCACCAGGGAATCAGCAAAGGCATTTATTGTAATGCAAAGCAGGATTCCCTACTCCTGAGAAACCCAGGGAAAATTGCTTCTGCATCTCAGTAAGATGGTAACAGCTACTCACAGTGAGCCATACCACTGGAGGTACTGAGAGACTCAGGCAAAGCCAAGAAAGATAAAGTGCAAAAGTTTTCTGTGTAGAAGGCCCCTCCAATGGACTCAGTGAAGTAGATTTCTCTGAGGGATTTTGAAGCTCAGTTTCTTGGCCAGGTGGGAGCCCAAAAGGATTGAGTCTTCGTCTCCTGGAGAGATCAGATAGGAGCTAACTAGTTAGAGTTGATAGAGTGCACAAGAGCCATCTAGTCCAACACCTTTCTGCCATATAGGAATACACAAACCAAGTGCTACCAGCAGATGGTCATCCCAGTCTCTGTTTAAAAACCTCCAAAGAAGGGGACTCTGCTACACTGCAGTCTATTCCACTGTAGGACAGCTATTATCGTCAAGAAGCTATTCCTAATGTTTAGGTAGAATCTCTTTCCCTGTAGTTTGAAGCCATTGCTCTGTGTCCTAGTCTCTGAACAAGCTTGCTCCACCTTCAAGATGGCATCCTTTCAAATATTTAAATATAGCTATCATGTTTAAAAGCAACTCTGATTTTTAAAGATTTTATTAAGCATAAAATTTAAATATATAAAACGATACATAAGGAAATACTAACAGTACACTACAACTACTTAAAGATTAAAAATCCTACCAAAACAGACTATGTAAATAAAAAGACAAGGACAAAACTAAGAAAAGCTATAAAAGGTGGGGGGGTTAAGAAGGTATACACATGATTTCCATCTGATGGCTATAAAATAAAATACTGAATATACTTTTCTAAAGTTATAATAATATCATTCTGCTAAATTAATTCAAGCTACTGATATTCAAATTCCAAAATTTAAATTCTCCCCCAACATCATCTCAGATACACCATCACCATATGTTAATTTTTCTTGAATTTACTCAGGGCTCCTTCTTTAATCAAAATAGTCAAATGTCGATTTCCGCCAGATCAAACAGTTTCATCATTCAATCTTCTTGAGATGGAATAGTTGGGCCTTTCCATCTCTGAGCAAAAAGTACTTTAGCCACTGTAATCATACGCTAGAATCATAAAATTCTTCTAAACCTCTAATCTATCTGATCATCTATCAGTCCCAGTAAGATCTCAGGTTTCAGTTGAATATTTAACTTCAATATATCATTTGTTAATTGATGTATCAACACCCAACACCAAACATCTTCTCACATGTCCCCCACATATGAAAAAGGGCCCTTCTTTCTGTTTACATTTCCAACAACTATTAGTGGGTCCATTATACATTCCAGACAGTCTTTCTGGCATCAAATACCACTTATATATCGTCTTATAAAAATTTTCTCTAAGGTCATACCTTAACATAAACTTTAAGTCTCTTGTCCATATATTTTCCCATTGTTCCATCTTTATGGTAGAACATATAACAATAATTCTGTTATTAACTACCTAGGAAATGTTGTACCTAATTTTTGGGCAACTTTAGGTTTAATTAAAACTATTGCCCTAAGTTTGAATTTCAGCACAAATGTTTCTCCAGAATTATTTGTTAGTTTAAGAACTTAATACAGATCAAACATTTTTATGGTCAGCCCTCCACATTTTTTAGGGTTAGGGGCACATGACCCCCGCAGAAGTGGAAAAGGTACAAATATCAATGCATGGTGGGGAGAAGGGATACCCTGGGTCCAACTCAAATCAAAGAAACTGGCGTGGGTCAGCATGTTTGTCCTATATGTCTTCTCTCACATCCATCTCTTTCCTGTGGCGGAGGCATCTGGAGAGGGTTTGTGATGCTGAGAAATTAGGCTGCAAACAGTCCTTAGCTAGACAGGCAGGAGCCAGTATAGGGAAATGACCAGAAGTGTTTTTTCAAAGCATGGCTTTCCAAATGGTATGCTGTAGCACACTAATGTGTTGCCTGAATTATGTAGGTGTGTCATGTACAATCTTGGAAATTTATGTTATTATTTATAAATCATATATTTTTAAAAATATGTGAAAGGTTTTCATGAGATGTTGTGTCCCCATACATTTCATTATCACAATTTACACATGTGTCCCTATCTCCTATAATGGGGTTTGCTAGTAAAACTGAATTACTGTGTTGCGAAATGATGCATGTCTAAAAAGTGTGTCACCAACACAAAAAGTTTGGAAAGGGCAGCACAGCCTGATTGGAGCCACTGAAAGGGAGGGCTCCCCACTCCACCAGAAAACCTGCACTAGGGAGGGCACTGAGTTGGAGAACCTCGCAAATAATCAAATGCATGACAATTAAACTCACAAACATGGAGGGCCAAATGTAATATATTAATTATTTCAAGAATTTCAATTATTTTTATTGTTATTCTAATGTCCTAGCGTTGATTTTACCTGTACACCACCCCTAGATCTTTTGATATAAGGCGGGGTGCAAATATCTGTAGCAAATCTTCTATGCAAAATGGCCCTCCTGTGTTCTGCACTTGAAGACACATAGTGGGTCTTCTTCCAGCACAGAAGACTGAATTCATGTATGTATTTAATAATTTATCCTGATGAGATCCTTGGATACTGCGTAAAGTGGAAAGTAAATATTTTAACAATAAAACTAATAGTTAATTTCTTCCTCATTCCGATATGGGGATAGGTGAACTGAATTGTAAGAAGTTTAATAATACATTTTAAAGTAAACAATTCACTCTTTTGGCTATCTTCCCATTTGTTCCCAATACCAAAGACTGGAAACTGGCCTCTCATCTCCAGCAGCCAGCCAGTTAACCATGAGTGGAGGCGTCAGCTTTCCTTATGGCCCTTCCCACACGCGGCGAGGGAAACGCTCCGTGCCGCTACTCACCGGCTTTTTGGTGAGTCCGTTTGGGTCCGTCAGGACGAGGAGTAATGCGAGCTCGTCACTCCGCACTGCTCCGATGTCCAAAATGGCAGCTTCCGGTTGGGGGAGGCTCTCCACCAACTGGAGCTCGCCAGCCGAAAGCTCGCCCCTCACAGATCTGCACCGGCGCACAGGGACAGAGCAACATGGGGTTGCACGCTCCGTACTTTTTATAAATCTCTTAAAAGAGGTTTTTAAAAAGCACACTGTGCGACCACTTCCGATCGCTTCGGAGCGGACTGAGGTGCGGAACTACGAAAAGTAGTCCACCCCAGTCCACTCCACAGTGCAGAAGACCTCCGTTGGAGGTCGCTCTGCACCGACTTAATAGGCCCGTGCGGAAAGGGGCCAAGGATTCTCTTCTTCCTCTTCTTCTACTACTACTACTACTACTACTATTATCATTATTATTATTCTGTTATTCTTATTATATTTGTCTCCTTTTTTTCCTTGGAAGGACTCAAAGTGGCTTACAATACTTTTATAAAAGATATTTTAAAAAATCATAACATACAAAAGCTAAAACACAAATTAAACAGAGTTGAAATACATATTTGAAAACAGAAACAATTAAGAACAGCCAGCACTTCATTAGCAAGCAATAATCACATACCGAATGCCTGGCAAAATAAAAATGTCTTTAATTGTCTATGGAAAGGAGGCAGAGAGGGTCCCAATCTGACTTCTCTGGGAAGGGACTTAAAGAGCCTGGGTGCAGTCACTGAGAAGGCCCTCTGTGTTCCCCCCAGATGCAACAGTGAAGGTGGCAGGACAGACAGAAGGGCCTCTCCAGCAGATCTCAAGGCCCACGCTGGTTCATAAAGGAGGATACGGTTCTTCAAATAACCTGGACCTGAGCCACGTAGGGCTTTAAAAGTCATCACCAGTACTTTGAATTGTGCCTGGAAACAGACTGGCAGCTGGTGGTGCTCTTGAAACAGGCGGATTGTGCGATCTCTGTAGCCAACCCCAGTTAACAACTCGGCTGCAACAATTTGGACCAAGTGAAGTTTCTGAACACTCTTCAAAGGCAACCTCACACAGAGTGTTTTACAATAATCCAACTAGGATGTAACCAAGGCATGTGTTCAGATCTGACATCTCAAGGAACAGGCGCACAAGCCTTAACTGTGCAAATGCATTCCAGGCTACCACTGAAACCTGGGCTTCCAGACTCAGAGTCGAATACAGAAGCACCTCCAGGCTGCAGCCCTGCACCTTCAGGGGGAGTGTAACCCCATCTATCACAGGCTCAATCCCTATTTCCTGATCTGCCTTTCAACTGATCAAGAGCAACTCTGTCTTGTCTGGATTAAGTTTTAATTTGTTTGCCCTCATCCAATCCATCACTGATGACAGGTACTAGTTTAGGACCAAAACAGCTTCCTTGGCTTGTAGTGGAAAGGTGTAATAAAATTGTGTGTCATCCACATACTGATGGCACCAAACCCCAAAACTCTGGACAATTTCTCCCAACCACTTCATGTAGATGTTAAATAGTACGGGGAACAAAACCAAGCCCCGAGGCACCCCACAGGCCAAATGACAAAGTGTTGAACTGGAGTCCCCTAGCAACACCTTCTGGGTTCAGCCCTACTAGAAAAAATGGAGCCACAGTAAAACAGTGCCCCTAAGTCCCATCCCTGCAAGGTGACCCAAAAGGATACCATGGTTGATGGCATCGAAAGCCGCTGAGAGGTCCAGCAGAATCAACAGAGACACCGCGCCCCTAGTTCCCAGTGTAGGTCGTCCACAATGGTGACCAAAGCTGTCTCAGTCCCACAGAAGGCCTGAAACCAGATTGAAATTGATCTAGATAATCCTTTTCATCTAGAAACTCCTGGAGCTGGGAGGCCACCATATGTTCCAGAGCCTTGCCTAGAAATGGAATGTTAGAGATTGGCCAATAATTATCCACAATGGTGGTATCAAGGGATGGCTTCTTTTAATAATGGTTTTATGACAGGTTCTTGAGGCAAGCTGGAACTTTACCTTGTTTAAAGGAGGCATTAACCACATTGTCTACCCACTCAGCCATTCCCCCTGCTAGTTTTTTTTAATAAGACAGGAAGGGCAAGATCTAAAGCAAAAGTGGTGGCTCTCGTATCTCCGAGAATCCAGTCCACATGCTTGGTCTGTACAAAGTCTGGGTTTCCCAGGCAGATGGGAGGCTCTGGAGAATCATGTACTATGCTTCGCTTCTTAGCACCTCCACACATAGTTTCATCTGGCTGGCTGCTAGTGACCAGAGAATGAGGCACAGTCTCTTTAGGAGGCAAGGAACTAGTCCCTTAGGGCTACTACTGGACTGAGAGCATTCTATTCTAGGTCTTGTGAGGAGGCCTGTTCTGTAAAGATGCAGAGAATGATTATAGAATTAGATACTAGTGAGTCACAATCATTTCACAAACTGTCAGGAAGCAAGGGGCACTTAGCCCTAGAAACATGGTTCACACACACATAGGTAAAAACATACACAAAATTGTTAAAATATTACTACAATACAATCTACATTATTGGTAGTGTTGAGAACATTTAAAGGAACCTCTCAGCTCAAGGTGGAGCTGTGATCTAACCAAGACAGGCAACATATTCCACTTTCAATTACAGTTGGATGCAAGTACTTCCATTCTTAGGAAGTCAGTGGGCTTTCTGGACACATCTGCTTTCCCACTGATGAAAAACAGGATGGCAGACTAAGATGGAATCAGAGGAATATGCCCCCCTCCAAAAAAAACCTTCTAACTTGCTGAAGTAGATCTCCCTGACTCTGCCTCCTTCAGAGCCATGCACAGCACAGAAGGAAATTCCACCTGGAGTCCCTCCATCAAATAGAAATTCCTCCCAGGAGAGTTTGGCAGGGTTCTCCATTATAAGTCCATGTAATTCAGGGCATAATGTATATTCTGAGGGAGTTTTCAGCACGACACGGATACAGAGAGGCATGCATGTATGTATATATGTATTAATACAGGTACATAGGTAGGTAGATAGGTACACAAAAGCAACAGATGACTGAATAATTATAGGCTCAACATTTACATGCCACAGCTTCTGTGCGTTTGTGCTAAGAAGCATTTCTCCTTTTTGTTGAAGAAATAATGATAGTACCACTTATTTAAAGATGGGCTGGTAAGCCCTAACAAAGGAGAGAAATCACAAAGGAGACCAAATAGATAAAGAGAAAGGTAAGAGTACTGGGTGCAGTCTCTTTGCCTGCCTCTTTCCCAAGGGTCAGACCTTAATCTACCTCATACCTTCCTCTTTCTCTGGATTCCCTCCATCTTATTCACAGTCAGCCCCACTCACTCTCATTCCAGCCCCATCTACCCACTGGCTACTCTCACATCCAGTTTGCTAATTTGGCTTAGGAGTGGAACTAACAGCACTTCACTCTGTATAGCTGTCACTAAACCCCCCTCAAAAACAGAAACAGTTGATCAGAGGAATGCTGCAGAAGTAGCCTGCCTTGATTGCAACAAGGCTTTGACCTTTCTGTGGGTTCTTTGATGTGAACGCAGATGATCAATCCGGCTAAAGCTCTTCCCACATTCCATGCATTTATATGGTTTCTCCCCTGTGTGGATTCTTTGATGTAAATGTAAACTGTCACCACGAGAGAAGCCCTTTCCACATTCCATGCATTTATATGGTTTCTCTCCAGTGTGAATTCTTTGATGTTTAGCACATGTTCCATAATTACTGAAGCTCTTTCCACATTCCAGGCACTTGTATGGTTTCTCTCCTGTGTGGGTTCTTTGATGTGAACGTAAATGCGCACTACAAGAGAAGCTGTTTCCACATTCCATGCATTTATATGGTTTTACCCCTGTGTGAGTTCTTTGATGTGAACGTAAACTGTGGCTATGAGAGAAGTTCTTTCCACATTCCATGCATTTATATGGTTTCTCCCCTGTGTGAGTTTTTTTATGTGAATGTAAACTTGCACTCTGACTGAAGGTCTTTCCACATTCCATACACTTATATGGTTTCTCCCCTGTGTGGATTCTTTGATGGGAATGTAAACTGTCACCACGAGAGAACCTCTTTCCACATTCCATGCATTTATATGGTTTCTCCCCTGTGTGAGTTCTTTGATGTATAGCATATGTTCCATAATCACTGAAGCTCTTCCCACATTCCAGGCATGTATATGGTTTCTCCCCTGTGTGGATTCTTTGATGCGAACGCAGATGTCCACTCTGACTGTAGCATTTTCCACATTCAATGCATTTATATGGTTTCTCCTTTATGTGAGTGTTTTGATGTGAACGTAGATTTCCACTCTGACTGAAACTCTTTCCACATTCCATGCACTGATATGGCTTCTCCCCTGTGTGGGTTCTTTGATGTGTACGCAGATGTCCACTAGCACTGAAGCTCATTCCACATTCCAAGCATTTATATGGTTTCTCCTCTATGTGAATTCTTTGATGTGAGCACAAATTTCCACTCTGACTGAAACTCTTTCCACATTCAATGCATTTATATGGCTTCTCCCCTGTGTGGATTCTTTGATGGGAACGTAAGTGTCCACTCTCACTGAAGCTCTTTCCACATTCCATGCACTTATATGGTTTCTCTCCTGTGTGTATTCTTTGATGTGAATGGAGATTTGAAATCTGATTAAAGCTGTTCCCACATTCAATGCACTTATATGGTTTCTCCCCTGTGTGAATTCTCTGATGTGAAGCTAAACTATTACTACGAGCAAAACTCTTTCCACAGTCCACACATGTATATGGTTTCTCCTTGGTATGAGTTATTTGATGTGAATGTAAGTGTCCACTACTACTGAACCGCTTTCCACATTCTATGCATTTGTATAATTTCTCTCCTGTTTCTCCCCTTTTATGGTAAGTACAATCACTCAAACTCTTTGCACACTCCATGAAGGTATATGGTTTCTTCCTGTGTGGGTTCTCTGATGTGAATAAAATTGTCCACTCTGACTGAAGTTCTTTCTACATTCCATGCATTTGTACGGCTTCTCCTCTCTATGAACTCTTAAATGTATACTGAGGTTTCATTTATATTTGTATATTTTCCCCAGAGACTGGACACTGTGCCTATTTTGACTGTGAGTTCAATGGTTCAGAAAGATTAGAATTCAGAGAAGCAAAACAGTTCCTCTTTGATAGCTTTCTTTTCTTCCTTTTCAGTCTCCAAATTCCGTTTTTTCCATGATAAGCATGGTAATTTCCTGTGATGCCACAGCCAGCTCACTCTCCTGCTTATAACCTGCTTGTGGAAAAAGAGGAAGATCCCATTAGGAACAAAGCATGGAAACCCTGGGTATTCTCAGGGATCAGTTCCTATTTTTTCTCTCCACGACATTCCCCTTTCCTTTTAATATGCCATAATGAAATCTAATTTCATTTTAGAGCACATTGCTAGTGTGGACAATAACTTCTGTTTGGATTAACTGCCCCCTTAACTCCACTAGGCAGTGATGACTGTCCCTTTCTCTTGTAGGGATCTACTTCTGTAAGCTTATGAGAAGTGCGGGGAGAAGCCACAACTGTAGCAAGGCTAGAAGCAGAGACTGGCCTGGCTGGGAAAACTCATTGCTTGGCATGAATCTTTTCCAACAATCCCCAGGCAAAAAAGCTCCTGGATCAGATACTAAGGAAACAACAACCCAAGATCAGTACCAGGCCCATTTATGTCCTCATCTTTTGCATGCAAAGGATGAATAATCCAACCCCTCGACCAAGCTCAAGATAATGATGGAAAAGGTTACAAAAGTTTTTTCCCTTGTAAAGAAGCCTCCATTGAGTGTGCAATAATCATAAAATTAAAAAAAAAAAGAGACGGGAGTAGTCTTCAGATATTCCACATGGTCACCAATGTGGATAAAGCAGCCCATGAAATTAATCTTGGCCAGCTTATTGGAAAATACAAAGTTTTGCACAGGTGACCCCCAGAACCTATCGGATTGACCTCTGTCACTGATTCTTTCTCTCCTGATTGCTGAGTGGCTATTTTGGGGTGCCTTTCTACCTTATTTTCTGTCCAATAATGCAAGTGCCAGGAATGAGGGGTAAATTACTGGTTTATAAATAATTTTCCCCCTCAGTGATAGCACCTGCATTATGAAACCACCTCCAAAGAAATTTTACAGTTTCAAACACTGTTAGTGTCGACCTGCTGAATTCTCCTCTTCCCCAGAGCATTATCATTCAGCTAGAAAATAAGATATAGCTTGAGAAATTCTTCCAAGAAAAAGACACAGGTGCTTCACTCCTACTTTAAAATATTCAGGCATTTCACATCTATGTGTTTTTATGTCTGTCTCTCTCAAAAGACAAGAGGAGAGAAACAACTGCCAATCCGTCACAACCATCCTGCTAGTGAGGATCCAAGCTTCAGTGTCCCAGTGCTCTTGTTAGAGGGACAAATGGCAAGCTCTGCACTTCTGAACACCACTGTTCACCTGAGGTGTGGAGGACAGTGCTCTCTGTTTAAGAGGAAGATTGGACGGTCGATTTGACCATCTCATCCTTGAAATGAAAATGAGAAGGGACGCTATCTTGTTTTGAGCTGGATCTGCTAGGCATTTGGACACATCAGACCCATTCTCACAGTCCATCATTAGGGATCTCTTCATGTTTATCACTGGTTCAGAGCTCCATAAACATCAGTGTTTTAGGGGTTAAGAGAATGGTGAAGGGTACTGTATATACTTGTGTATTAAGTCTAGAAATGTTAGTCAATTGACCCCAAAAAATTGGGTTGACTTATCCATGGGTCAATGTACATATTGGATAACTCTTACCAAAAAAGGAACCATCCCCTTCTCTAAGTAAAGTGGCAAAAGGCAAGAGTTTAGTCAGTCTTGGGAGAACCTAAAAGAAGCACCAACCCACTCTGCTCTCTCTGCTGTAGCACCACTTTTGGCCTTTTTAATGGCAGCGGCAGCTCTTTGGTATTTCCCCTCAAAGGACTTCTGAGAGAATAGAGGAGGATAATTTTGGTGCCAAAACTTGCCCTTGATTTATACATGAAGTTGACTTACATACAAGTATATAAAGGTATTATTATCAAGCATGGAACCTGGGTATCCAAACCATTTCTGGAGAATTCAAGCAATTCAGTCAAGAACCTCAGTGGGGAGGGATTTGGAGTTTCTTAATACAAAACTTTACAGCAGGAATTGTTATCTCCCTTGTAAATAATAATGAATGATGTATTAGAAACTGGACTAATCCCAGATTCATGGAAAGAAGCTAATATTACTTGGATTCCAAAAGAAGGACAAGATTTGACATCACCAAAGAGTTATAGATCAATTTGTTTGCTGAAAAACAACTGCAAGATCTTTGCTTTGGTCTTGGCTAAAAGAATAAAGAATTTATTAAAGAGGTATATAAATGAAGACCAAAGTAGATTCCTTCCTGGAAGACAAATGAAAGACAATATGAGAATTGTGTTGGATGTTATTGAACATTTTGAAAGTCACAATGAGAAGCATTAAAAAGCCTTTGATAACCTGAAATGGTAGGTTCTTTTCAAAGTTATTGAGTTGATGACTTTTGGCTCAAATGTTTTGATATGGATTAAATCAATAAATTCAAATCAATTGGCAAAAATAATAGTCAATGAAATCATTTGAAATTTTTAAAGGAACAAGACAAGGATGCCCTCTATCTCCTCTTTTGCTTATTTTTAGCAATGGAGGTTTTGAATAGAGCTTTTAGGCAAGATGCTGATATAACTGGAGTTAAAATTAGAAAAGCTTAATTTAAATTAAGAGCTTTTGCTGATGATTTGTGATTATGCTGGAAAACTCATTAGAATAAAAATGGAAGTTGCAAGAAAAAAATTAAAACAATTTGGAATTTTAGCTGTTTGAAGATAAAAAAAGGAGAAGACTAAAATTTTGACTAAGAATATGAACACTCAAGAAAGAAAGAATTACAGGTAAAAACAGGCTTTAAATTTGAAAAGAAAGTAAAATTTTTAGGCATCCACTTAGCTGGAAACTCTAGTCAATTATATTAAAATAACTATGTGAAGACATGGAAAGATTATATATACTAAAATAATTATGTGAAGACATGGAAAGAGAATGATTTGAACAAATGTCATAAACTGAATTTGTCCTTCCTGGGGAGAGTATCAGTAAAAAATATAAATGTTCTTCCAAAGATTATCTTTCTTTTCCAAATGATCCCAATACTGACTAAAGAAACACCATTGAAACTTTGGAATAAATATAAAATGGGACTATGTCCAAAAACACCTTTTTGGATTTCTCCACAAGAGACCTTTTACAGAACATAAATGAGAGCTGATCACCATTGGTTAACATTAGTAGAGAACAAGACTGTATAATGAAATCACTACAACAGTTACAAGAGGAAATTTTTTAATATGCAATAGCTCTCAAACAGACAACTTTATTTAAGGTTTAAAGAAGATGAAGGAATTACCAATTTGAAGAGAATAAATCAGATCTGGAATTATTGCTATGTACTGATGAACATTTGATAGCTGAGATGTACAAATTTCTGTTGAAGTTAGAGATGGAAGATGAAGAAGTAAAGAAATATATAATTAGCTGGGTAAGTAATTTTGATATTATGTAAATATGAAGCAATGGGAAAAGTTATAGACAAAGGACATTAAAAACAGACTTTGCTGCACTCTTCAAGAAAACTACTGTTAAGATGATGTATCACTGGTGTCTTGCACCAGAGAGACTATCAAAAATATATAAAGAATAAATATTGCGAATGTCAAGACCAACTTGGATCTTTGTACTACATATGGTGGACATATGAAAAACTAAAGCAATTTTGGACTAACATACAAAATGTGATACAAAAGGTTTTGAAATCCCAACTACCTAAAAATCCTGAACTATATTTATTAGGAATTTGGGAAGAAGACACAATTATTAACAAGAATCAACATAAATTGGTGCAACATAGTGACATTAGTATATGCAGGTGAGAAAAACTGACACACTTGTGTCACACCTGTGTTCTCTGAGGCTGCAAGTACATTGTGCACTTTATAGATGGCTCTTCAACAATTTTATTTAAATCCTGTACTTAGAGACCTTGGAACAGCAGGATATTAAATATTCACAGCTTTTCTCACTAATAACACGGGAGATATATTAAGTCACAAGAGTTTACAGCAAAAGTGTCTTGTTTCACCCTCCCTTCACCTTTACAGAGATCCCTCTGACCTTGGTCCACTGCCTCTTGGAGAAATCACACGGCCACCTCCTCAAAGTACAGCAGGACCTGAAAGGGAAAAAAATAAAATAAAACAATGCTTCTGCCTATGTGAGCCCATAAGAGCTCTAAGATCTTCAGGAGAGGTTTGGTGAGAACAAGGAAGACAGTAGCTGATTGATACCTGGTAATTCCCAATCAATTTCAATTTGCAACTCCCTGCCAGGGACTCTGCTGATGCATGGAGGCATAGAGTCCTGTTTTGGGGGAAAGACTGAAGCAAAACAGATACTGAGCAGTTCTTCCTTTTTCATTGTGATCTGTTCCCATTTTACCATCCTATTTATGCAGTGGTCCCACCATTTCCTTTGTCATTCTCTTGCCCTGAACATAATTGAAAACAACCCTTTTGGGTGCTCTTCCTTGCCTAGCCAGTTGCAGCAAATTCTGAGCTTTAACTTTCCTTTCACTAATCCTGCAAACTCTTTCCTAAATTTATTGTACAGCCACATTAGCTCTTTCAGATGTTTCCCATTTTTCTTAAGAGCCAGCCCTCCACATTTGTGGGTTTAACTTTCATAGAGATTAGTGTGTTTCTCCAGCCTCCACCCCCTCAACTCAGGCACTCCTTTTCCAGGGGAACTTCCCTCTTGGCAGCTCTCATCAGACTTCACAGCCCTTTAAAAACCTGCCTCTGGTCCTTCCCTCCATCACCAGCCACTGCTAGGACAGCTCACACACAGATTTTCAGCACTAGGAACCCTCTCCTGATGCCCCACTCACCCAAAGGAGGAGATGAGTGTGAGAAAGTACAGGTCCGTCAGGCCAACCCACTCCCATTCTTTCTCAATTCACTGACCTGGTTTGGATCCTGGGTGCCTGCTCTACCCACACCTCCCCCCACCCCCACGTTGATAGTTGAGGCTCTTCCCACTCTTGGGGGGATCCGGTGCCCCTAAGCCTAGGGAATATGGAGAACTGACTGTCTTTGTAATTTTACTTTTAGCAGATCTTTCTTCATGAAATCCCGCCCACCTGGGTTTCTCTTTCCTTTAGCCTTAAGAGGCCTGGAGTTCTACTTAAAAGTGAAAGGATTTTAAAGAAAGCTAAAGAAACCTTAAAGAATTATTTTGCTGAAAACGTAAATAAAGGAATCAATATTCAAGTTGTTTGGGATGCAAGCAAGGCAGTAATAGATTTCTTTATTCAGCAGAATACAGAATTGAGAAAGAAAAGACAAAGCTAACAACATGATCTTATGTTTCAAACTAAAAAAGAAAGCAGCAAAAATTAAATTATACCCCACTAGCACAGTGCTGATGAGACCTAAAAATATTACAATGATTCTGACATATGTGACTGAAAGAAAAATGAAATTTATTAGATAAAAACATTTCAAATGTGCCAATAAGCCAGAGAAATGGTTCGCTTGTAAACTGAGGAAAGAGAAAAATGACCTTGGAAATTAAAGACGGCAAATAAACAACTACAGATAACCAAAAGATAAAGAAGATTTCATAGTTTTTAGCACTATATAAAGAAAAGGGAATTCCTGCCTGAGAAAGTCAAGGTGTATTTGGATTTACAAAATTTACCAGCAATTTCTGAGAATCAAAAAGTAAACCTGAATGTGAAAATAACAGCAGCAGAAGTAGTGGAAGCAGACAAGAAGATAAAAGATAGGAAGACCCAGGACTGCATGGCCTAGTAGCCAGCTGCTATAAGATACTGGAGGATGAGCTGTATTTGCCTTTGCAGCAGGTAATGAATTTGATAATTGACTCGGGTAAAATAACTCAAAGTCAGACAGGAGCTAACACAACAGTGATCCCAAAAGAAGACAGAGATGCAGTGGGACCCAAGAATTACAGACCTTTACCTTTATTGAACAATGATTATACAATATTTACAATACTAGCTGAAAGACTGGATAAAATAATATACGGAAATCAATACGGATTTTTACCCAAAAAGCAATTGAGAGACAAGTCAAGAGGTGTAATGAATGTAATAGAATACTTGGAGGCTCACAATGAAAAACAAGAATCATTTATTTTCCTAGATGCAGAGAAAACTTTTGATAATGTTTCCTAGGCATTTATGACAGAGATTCTCCAAACAATGAACTTTGGGCAGAATTTTCAGACTTAAATCACAGTGATCTACTCAAGACAAAAAGAACAAATTTTGATCAATGGTGATAGAACTGATTTTTGTGATATTCACAAAAAATGATGCTCCCCATTATTTTCATAATAACTTTGGAAGTTTTGAATAGAATTATTGCCTAAGGGAAAAAAGTGTAAATATCAAAAATAAACAGTTAAGAGCATTTGCAGACAATCTGGTGATCTTTTTACAAGATTTATTAGATGACACAGATATGCTACTTAAAATCCTGAAGGAATATGGAGAAATGGCACACTTTAAAATTACTGTTTTATATGACAAGAGATCAACAGGCTTTACTGGTGGAAAAGACAGGTTTTAAAATAGAAAAAAGTGAAATACTTGAGATTACTTTTGAAACCTTTAACACAAAGCTATTTCAGAACAATTATATTAAAATTTGGAATGATATTAAGTCATACTTTCAACATTGGTCAGAATCAAAACTATCTCTGCTAGGGACAATTTCAGTTATAAAAACTGAATGTGTTACCAAAGATGCTTTTCTTGTTTCAGATAATTCCAGTAATATTGAACATTATATCATTTAAGCTAAAATGTACCAAGCTTTCTTAAATAAATACTGGAAATGTAAACAGACTAATGAAACATTTTACCCTATATGGTGGACTTGCAAAAAACATAGAAATTCTGGGTGATGATTCACGAACTGATGGAAGACATATTAAAGAATAAAAGTCAAATACTACCAGAATGATTTTTGCTTGGATTGATAAATACTTCAATATGCAATATATGATTACAGCAGCAAGAATACTGTATGCCCAGAAATAGATGAAGCCTACAAACCCAACCCAGGAAAAAGGGATTATGAAATTATTGGACGTGGCAAAGACAGCTAAATTGACAACACTTTTTAAAAAGCTATATAAATATACCTGAATATACATGAACATAGATATACAAAGCAGAGGAAGTATAAACTGGAATTACTAATATTCTCTAAGAAGTGGGAAGTCGACAATGTTTCCTATGTTTTGTGTTTTCTCTGGCTTAGTTTGTGTTTACTGTCCAAGTCATTAGCACAGTTGGCCCACCACATTTGTTAGGGTTAGAGGCACAGGAACCCCACAAAAGTGGGAAAATTGCAAACAACACTCTGTGTGTGTGTGTGTGTCCCCATGGGAAAGAAGCTGAGACACGGAAGGGGAGAACAGCCACCCAGGTACCAAACCAGCTCAGGGAAGGGGGAGGGAAAGGGGGTGGGTCAGCTTGGTGGCCCTATACTTCCTCTTTCATATGTGGGGCATCAGAAGAGGGTTTGTGGTATTGAGAAATTGGGCAGTGAGCCATCCTGAGTTGGCCAGGCAGTGGCTGGTGGAGGAAGAGTTAGAGCAAGGGTGGGTTTTTAAAGGGCTGCATGACTAAGAGGGAAGCTTCCTCTGGAAAAGAAGCCCTTCAGGTGGTGGGAGCAGGGGCTGGAGAAACTTGCAAGTAATGAAATCTGTGAAAGTGAAACCTGCAAATGTGGAGAGCTGACTGTAGAAGCTTAGAGACTGGTTTAGTAGTTTAGTTTTGTAATTAATATGTGCATTAGGCATATTTTATAATAAATATATAGTATAGTTAGCTTTGTTAACTTACTGTCTATCTCTTCATTTTTACGTATCCTATATTGTTCTATATATAGTTTTTATAGTTTATTCAAAAATGTTTTAATAAAAATAAAAAAAATAAAGAGTTCTTTTTCAGGGCGTACTTACTGAATATGGATGGTGAGGGAGCTGCTGCAGTTACCTGCAGCAGCTGTAATATGCTTGTGTTCCTGCTGGAGGATGTGGATAAGTGCAAGTGCAAGTTGGTTGCCCTATAGAAGAAAAGGTCTAGCAACTTGAAACCCACATATTCCACTCTTCAGCATACGAGGAAGCACGTGGTTTTCTCAGACATAGTGGATCAGTAGTCAGAGACACACTCTGGACTTTAAGAAAGCTAATTTCAGTAAATGTAGGGAAATACTGGTTGTGACCCTGAGGTCAGGAATACTAAAAGAGAAAGGAGTTCATGATGGATTTGAGTTTTTAAAAGTGAAACACCGAAGACACAATTTCAAACAATTCCAACGAGGAGGAAAAAAGGGAGGTCTCTAAAGAAACCAGGATAGATGTCTAAAGAACTTTCAAGTGGGCTACGATTTAAAAGGGCCAAGTCCAAGAAATGGAAAAAGGGGAACTCACCAAAGAGGAATTCAAACAAACAGCCAGCAGTCGTAGGGAGGAAGTCAGAAAATCTAAAGCACAGAATGAGCTCAGGCTTGCTAGAGGGTTAAAACAATAGAGAGAGCTTTTTGGGGTTATGTCTGTAGCAAAAGGAAGAACAAGGAAATGGTAGGGCCACTGCATGGAGAAGATGGCAAAATCTTAACCAAGCCACCTTGGATCCCTTTTGGGAGAAAGGCATGATATAAACACAATAAATAAATAAATGGGGACAGAGAAAAGGGCAGAACTACTCAACACATTCCTTGCTTCAGTCTTCTCTCAAAAGGAAAACAGCATTCAATCTGGAGAAAATGGAGATTATGCAGCAGGGGAGATGCAATACAGAATGGGTAAAGAGGTAGTACAGGAATACCTGGCTACTCTAAATGAATTCAAGTCTCCAGAGCCAGATCTACATCCAAGGGTATTAAAAGAACTGGCAGAAGGAATCCCAAAACCACTGCAATAATTGAGAATTTCTGGAGAACAACAGAAGTCCCAGGAGACTGGAGGACAGCAAACATTGTCCCCATCTTCAAAAAGAGAAAAGAAAAGAGGACCCAAACAACTACTGCCCAGTCAGTTTGACATCAATATCAGAAGAGATTCTAGAGAAGATCATTAAGCAGACAGTCTGGAAGCACTTAGAAAGGAATGCTGTGATCACTAAAAGTCAACATGAGTTTCTCAAAAACAAGTCATGCCAGCCTAATCTTCTCAATCTCCCTCTCTCTTTTCTTTTTTAGAGTTACAAGCTTGGTAGATGAAAGAAATGCTGTGGATGTCGCATATATTGATTTCAGTAAGAATTTTTACAAGGTCCCCCATGATATTCCTGTAAACAAGCTAGTAAAATGTGAGCTAGACAATGTTACTGTTAGGTAGATCTCTAACTGACTGATCAAACACAAAGGTTGCTCACCAATAGCTTCTCTTCATCCTGGAGAGAAGTGACTACTGGGGTACCTTGCAGTTCTGTCCTGGGCCCAGTGCTATGAACACCTTTATAAATAACTTGGATGATAGAATAGAGAATAGGCATGCTTATCAAATTTGCAATGACACCAAATTAAGAGGGGTAGCTAACATCCCAGACGACAGGATCAGAATTCAAAATGATCTTAACAGACTGGAAAGCTGGGCCAGAAGGAACAAAATGAATTTCAATGGGAAGAAATGTAAAGGCAGAAAAAAATGAAATGCACAGATATAAGATGGATGACACCTGCCTTGACCACAGTACACATGAAAGGGATCTAGGAATCTTAGTGGACCACAAGCTGAATGCGAGTGAATAGTGTGATGTGGCAGCTAAAAAAGCCATTAAAATTCCAGGATGCATCAATGGGGCAGAGGTCTAGATTGAGAGAAGTTATAGTACCATTCTATTCTGCTTTGGTCAAACCCCACTTGGAATACTGTGTCCAGTTCTGGGCACTACAGTTCAAGAAGAATATTGACAAGTTGGAATGCATCCAGGGAAGGGTGACCAAAATGGTAAAAGGCCTGGAAACCATCCCCTATGATGAGTGACTTAGGGAGCTGGGTATGTTTAGCCTGAAGAAAAGAAGGTTAAAGGGTGACACGAATGTCATGTTCTAGTATTTGAAAAGATGTCACATGGAAGATGGAGCAAGCTTGTTTTCTGCTGCTTCAGAGACTAGGACGCAGAGCAATGAATTCAAGCTACAGAAAAAGAGATTCCACCAAAACATTAGGAAGAACTTCCTGGTGGTAAGAGCTGTTCAACAGTGGAATACACAACCTTGGAGTGTGGTGGAGTCTCCTTCCCTGGAGGTTTTTAAACAGAGGCTGGAGTGCTTTGATTGTGTATTGCTACATGGCAGGAGGCTGGACTTGGAGTCTCTTCCAACTGTATGAACTGTATGATTCTATATTTTTTTAGTGGTCCTCCTTGTGTCTATTTCCCCTTTATCTCCAAACTCCTCTTTTTCTATAAAAGTCTTCGTTGATGCCACAGCTGCCTCCCTACAAATTCTCATTTTCCTGCTCACTAGCTCCTTGAGAAAAAGGAGGAAGCAAAGCATAGAAACCCAGGAAAATATCAGGGATGACTCCCATTTACCTTCTCTGTCTCTAATGTCCTCTTTCTTCTTCATATGTCATGCTAAAATCTTTATTTAATATATACCTCACCTTCCTCCCAGATGGGATCTGAGGCGGCCTTCCCTTTTCAATGTGCTACTATCTCAACCAATTCAGGTCACTTTCCCTCTTAGCTCCACGAGGCACAGATGTGTCTCCATCTTTCTTCTTGCAGTACAAGATTATGAGAAGTAAGAACTCATGCCTGTAGCAAGGCTAGAACAAGAACAGAAGACCAGCCCAACTGGGAAAAGCTCACTGTCTCATGGGATTCTTTTCCATCTATCATCACCCATAAAAAGAATCCCTAGTCAGAAAAACAGTGGCCCAAGAGCAATAGCAGACTTATTTGTGTTGTGTTTCTCCACATGGCAATGGATTAAGTATGAAATTTTAACAGAACAAGCCATGCCTGAGATACTGGCAGTAGGCACCGATGCCCTTCTATGCTGCATCCTCTTCTATACTGCATGCAAGTCTGCACTGACAGCAATACGGAAGACATTAATTGGAGTTTGGTCATCTTCTTGACTTTTTGCCGACAGGGATAAGTCTTAGACCATTTTCAGGGAAGCACATATCAAAATGTTGCCCTTCTGGGGCAGGGACCTATCAGATTGGTCCCCCATAAATGACTTGTGGCTTCTTGATTTTCAGAGAAGTCGTGGGTGCCTTGGTGTCTTCCTACTCTGATCTGCAGTGTTGAAACTGAATTTAGTTCAATTACAAACTGATCATTTTTCTGCCAGTTAGTTTCCAATGGTTGCCACTTAGCTTCTGGACAAAGTACAAAGTCTTGGTTATTACCTTTAAAGATCTACGTGGTTTGGGTCCAAGTCACCTACAGGATTGCCTCCCCTCACACAATCCATCCCATACACTCAGGTCCTCTGGGGGCCAGTTACTGAAACCTGCCGGGACAAAACTGGAGGACCTTCCATTGGCAGCTCCTAGACTGTGGAACAGTCTGCCGGAAGAGATTCAACAGCAAAAACACACTGTCTGGATTTTAAAAAATTCTGAAGACCTAGCTCTTCCAGCAGGCCTACCAAGTCAATTTTTAACTATGAATTTTATGTTTGTGTACAGTTTTTAAATTGGTTTTATACGTTTTTAGCTATATTTTAATTTATGATGTACTCTAACTCAAGCCATGGGGAGAGGCAGGTAAACAATAACAACTTTTACTATATTACTACTACTACTACTATTGTTGTTGTTGTTGTTGTTGTTGTTGTTTTATTATTATTATTATTATTATTATTATTATTATTATTATTATTATTATTTGAGTCCTAGGACTAGCTTTATGAAACTTCTTCTCTGGGGATTGAAAGGATTCCCGCCCCCAATCTTCCAAGAATTCTCTCAGAGAGTTGTTTCTCATTGGGGAAAAAAGGCTTGTGTGAAGGAAATGGTCTTATCCTCATACACAGATACACAATACCACTTCACGGGCAATACTACTCGGGCAACCTTGAACTGAATGAGGACCTTCCTCATCAGACAAAAATATCCAATCACTACCATTGGAGAACTTACATAAGTGTGAGATACCACAGGACTGTGGCCCGTGTGTTTTAGGCAGAAAATATTGAGTCAGATTCGACATGGCGCCTGCGTTTTGTACACTTATGCACTAGTTGCACTAGGCCTCCATCTGCTCAATATCATGACTCTGCAGCTGATTTTATTTCTGCCAGTGTACCGGCCTGTTGTCTCCTTACGTATTAGACCAAGGGTGTCAAACTCAATTTCATTTTGGGCCACATCAGCACTATGGTTGCTCTCAAAGGGCCGGCTGTATCTGTAAGAGTATATAAAAGTATCTACTCTTTTATCGTATTAAATAATTGCCTCTGCATTCGATTATTATTGGTTTTAGTAATAACTAGCTCTGAAACTAGAAGTCTAAGAAAAATAATGGCAAGCAGATATTCAAGTGTACAACTATTGTACAATTTTATTGAAAAATGAGTTTTGAAAACAGCAAGTTTTTGCCTAATCATCAGAAAAATACTACCAAGCACTGTTTATTACATTAACTTTATCTTTTTTTTCTGCCCCCACGACCCTCTCTTTGCTTCTTTCTGCTCCTCCCTCCTCATGGCTCTTTCTGCCACCCTCTGCCCCTCTCCATACCTGGTGAGCCCTCCTGACATTGCAGACCCCCAGATGCTGGTATTCTGAAGAGAAGCCCAGCAGCCAGCACTCATGATTTACTTCTGACTGCTCCTCTGTCCAACTCTCACAAGCAGCACAGAGCATTGCCATGTTAACCCACGGCAATGCTCTGATGGCAAGACTTATACGGAAGAGCAGTCAGAAGTAGAAGCAGATTGCGAGCGCTGGCTGCTGGGCCCCTCTTCAGAATACCAGCAGCCATGGGCCGCAATGTGGGGACTGGGCTCACCAGGCGGGGGGCGTGCTGCAGCTGCAGGAAAGGTGCGAGGGCCACATGAAATGGCCAGGCAGGCCAGATTCAGCCCGTGGACTTTGTGTTTGACACATGTGTATCAGACAATGCAGAGTGGCTGATTCTGCAATCCCACTCAAGAACATGGTAAACTGAAGGCACTGACAAATACGTAAGCATCACCCAAGCATGTACAACTGCGCATGAAATGGTTACACTTGTGCAACCCCACTTAAGCAACTGTGGGCTGAATATGTCCAGTGGCATAATGAACAAAAACAAACAAGCAAACAACCTCATCCATAACAGAACTTAGAAGGGGTTCTGGCCACTGTTTTCCTCGTAAGAAAGGCAGGTAGAAAAGGCATGTAATTCTATGCAGGATAACTTCCCCTGAGATTTTGCAAAGTGCCAATTACTTTCAAGAAATGTCCTGAAATCCATTTTCCCCCTCCATACTTTCAGAAGGGAGACTACTATGGACACCATTTATCCTTGCATGTAAGAGCGAAGAATGAAAAAAAAAGATATTTTGAGAACTCTGGCCT
The DNA here is from genome assembly GCA_948474755.1 of Ctenosaura bakeri. NCBI lineage: Eukaryota > Metazoa > Chordata > Lepidosauria > Squamata > Iguanidae > Ctenosaura > Ctenosaura bakeri. The sequence continues at coordinate 28,461 of CAOLHI010003364.1, read as the reverse complement.
CCTGGGTGTGAACTGTTTTCCTCAACTTCTAAAGAAAAATATCTAACATGTTTCCACAAAGTAGACTCAAGAACTAGATTCCAGAGCAGACCCTGCTCTATACTTGGGAATCAATTATTTTTCAGGAATACAGATAATTTCTCCAGACATGGAAAGGGATATGCTCCATTTGAAAATACTGCAACCCAAAACAAGAATGTCAAAAAAGATCTCTAGCCTGCTCCCCTAAGGTGCAGAAAGCAATGCTGGCCCTTCCACAACTTCAGAGAAAGACTGATCTCCCCACCTGATCAGCATCTCTCTACAGAATGGAAAGAGTGCCCAACTTGTCTTGGGCTGGGTCTGCCAGGCATTTGCAAACAGCAGACCCATTTTCACAAATTCATGGCTAGGAAAGGAAGACAAGAGCTTTCATTGCCTACTTCAAAAGTCTCCAGCAAGTAAAGGAAGGATACTGTGGACATGACTAGTAGCCTTTGGTAGACTTTCCTCAACAAGTGAGTCCAACACACAACTCCTTGTGTGAACAGTAGGGTCACACCTCCACACATGCCAGGAAATTGGGGCTTAGGAATCTAGTGGGAGCTGGACAACCTCAACCTCTTCTAGAGAATCTTGGCTATTTATATTCTGTCCAAGAGTCCTACAAGGGGAAAGAGGAACCCTCTGGACACATGAAATGATCCTGCAGAAAAGGAATTGTGCCTGGGATAGCCCAGTGGCTAAGGAAACAAGGCAGCCCTCTTGGAATAGGAGAAAAGAGGATACACCTTTGTCACACCTGTACTCTTTGAGGATGCAGGTGAGCAGCTGGAGCTGACATTACGGATTATCCCCCCTCCTCCTAAAAAAATAAAAGGTTTCTCACATGCAGAAATCCAGGACAACCAGGATTTAAATACTTGGAACTTTTTCCCTAACAACTTAAAAAAAGACTCACACAAGCTCAGGTCAGGCACAGTGTGGACAGAAGGTAAGGTCAGGGGAGATGCTACAGTTGCCCATTTCTACACTGGCACCCTTACAGAGCAGAGGCAAAGACCAAGCACAGGAAATGAGCCCTTTGGGACTGATCCAAAGAAGGCAAAAGGTATCCTTACCCAGAGAAGCCACATTCCCATCATCCTCCATCCTGATTTCCTTATAGAGAGCCTTCTGGACCAGATCCGGGAGGATCCCACTCCTTCCTTGAAAGATACACAGCCACCTTCTCGAAGGAGATCATATGCTGGAAGAAGGAAAAACAACATTTCCCATTCAGAAATACACTCTCTTTAGAGATTTTTCCTTTCACAGAAAGAGAACCTCCCCTGTACACCTCTTTACTACCACTTCTGTAAGCATATAAAAAACAAAGCAACAGCACAACCAAAATGCAAACTTCCTTCCTATCTTACAGTGAGAAATTATTTTAAATTAACCAATGAATGTTTATTGTGAGACTTGCTCTAAATGTCAGTATTCATAAGTACTAAGAATCTCAGGTAAATTTTGTAAGACCTGCTAGTTTAGATAATTATTTCTCCAACTGCTGGCTTGTTCATTTATCGATGAATACATTTACTCTTTTTTGGATACTCACAAAATTTGGCTAAGCTAAAAGTGGTTCCCTTTTCTCAGTTCCTTATTTGTGTGAAAATTCAGAAGACAGCTAACTCTCATTTAGATGAAGAAAGATACAGAGTACAAACGTCCCCACACTCCCAAAACCCCAACACCCAAAGTTGTATATGGGAACCGGGAATAAAGAACCAACTTCAGCCTTTTGGAAAAAAAAGTTTGCAGGGAAGAAGAAAAAGAGAAAATCACCTCCTGCCCCTCATAGAATCATAGAATAGAATCATAGAAATGTAGAGTTGGAAGAGACCCCAAGGGCCATCCAGTCCAACCCCCTGCTGTGCGGGAACACCCTCAGAGCACTCCCAACAGATGGCCATCTAGCCTCTGCTTAAAAACCTCCAAAGAAGGAGACTCTATCACACTCCAAGGCAGCATATTCCACTGCCGGACAGCCCTGACTGTGAGGAAGTTCTTCCTGAGGTACAAGTGGAATCTCTTTTCCTACAGCTTGAATCCATTGCTCCTTGTCCTAGTCTCTGGAGCAGCAGAGAACAAGCCCGCTCCCTCCTCAACATGACATCCCTTCAAATATTTAAACATGGCTATCATGTCCCCTCTTAACCTTCTCTTCTGCAGACTAAACATACCCAGTTCCCTAAGTCTATCCTCATAGTGCATGGCTTCCAGGCCCCTCAGCATTTTGGTCACCCTCCTCTGAACTTCCTCCAGCTTGACCACGTCCTTCTTGAACTGGGGTGCCCAGAAATGGACACAGTATTCAAGATGAGGCCTAACCAAAGCAGAGTAGAGTGGTACCATTACCTCCCTCGATCTAGACACCATACTCCTATTGATGCAGCCGAGAATTGCATTGGCTTTCTTGGCTGCCGCATCACACTGCTGACTCATGTTCAGCTTGTGGTCTATGAAGACTCCTAGATCCCTTTCACACGTACTGCTATCCAGCCACGTGTCCCCCATCCTATATTTCTGTATTCCATTCTTTCTACCTACTCAAGTGTAGGACCTTACACTTCTCTCTGTTGAATTTCATTTTGTTAGCCTTGGTCCAGCTCTCCAATCTATCCAGGTCATTTTGAATTTTGATTCTGTCCTCTGGCGTATTAGCAACCCCTCCCAATTTGGTGTCATCTGCAAATTTGATGAGCATGCTCTCTATTCCTTCATCCAAGTCGTTGATGAAGATATTGAACAGCACTGGGCCCAGGACAGAAGAACCCTGTGGCACCCTGCTAGTCACTTTTCTCCAGGATGAAAAGCAGCCATTGGTGAGCACCCTTTGGGAATGATCAGTCAACCAGTTAGAGATCTACCTGACAGTAGCCCTGTCCAGCCCACATTCTACTAGCTTTACTAGCTTCTTTGCAAGAACTTCAGTCCTCTGAGTTTCAAAGGGACACAGCTGTGTTTCTTAGAGAAGTCTGTGTGGTTTCTGCCCCTTATTCCACCACTTTCCCCACCAGATGTAAGATTGTGCCTAAATTTCTGCCACCACATATGAAAGCTTTCTCAACCTCTATTGCTACCGCTAACACTGAGGGCTTTGCCTTATGCACACATCTCTCAGCAATTTAAGGACCTCTCCTTTTCCCATTGCTGTGGCCACCAACTGTGGGGACCCACTAGATGTCCTCAAAGTTCTTGTGTGGGATAATATGGAACGTCTATCCCCACTGGACACCAAAGCTCCTTATCCTCTGTTAATCCCACAGACATGTCTGAACCGATTTCTTATACTTTATTCCTAAACATGACTGACTCTCTTATCCCTACCCCACACTCACCCCACACTCAACCCTACCATCTCCAGACGGACTGCCAACTACTAGCCTTATTCAAATCCCTTCAAGCATTCCACCAATCACCACTCACCCCAACATGCCATTTGTTCACTCCCTCTCACCAGACACCTACTTGATTACCTTAGGCCATTATTCCACTTTCAACATCCTGTGGAATTCTGGGATTTGTAGTTTACTGAGGCCAAAGAGCTCTCTGGATGAGAATTCTATATGCTCCTTCCTAAACTGAAAACCCCAGGATTCCATAGGATGTTGAAAGTGGAATAATAGCACTATAACAGTGCAGTGCAGAAATTGTCTCCGTAACACAGAACACGCATAATCAAAATTACCTCAATATCTAGTAAACACTAAACAACATTTTTCACCCAAAGTCTGTGACACTGTAACCACTATTCAATAACAGTTAGGCAGCATTCATTCAGATGAGAAAGTAGGTCTTCCATTCATGGCTGTATTAACATTTCCCCTCCAAAAAAACACAATAACCAAAAATTCAGAAGAATAATGTTTTTGTGTGTTTCAGTTAAATTACATGAAAATCCACTTAAAAATACAATTTATGTTTTAATATAAATACAAAATCCAAAAAAATAAGTCCTTGAGATGAACCTCACAATTCTTCTCACCTTGTTGGTATTTTTCACAGTCTTCTCAAATGATGTCTGTAATATTTAAAAACAGATTAGTTCTCTTCTCCTCAGGAGCAGCCCTAAAGTCTCTGCTGACAGGCCTGGTGCTAGACTCTTCTGAGGGAAAGCAGTCCTCTGACCATACACAGAGTGCTCTAAATGAAAAGAAAAAGAGAATGGGCAATTGAGACACCCTTTGTTGGGAGCACCCAAGTAATGATTTTATACCATACTACAATCCCACCCAGCTCTTAATCATGACTTCAATAACAGCATGGGTTACAGTATCATAAGACCGTGGGGGGTGGGGGAGCCAAAGTGGAATTTGGAGCCTGGAGGAGGCAGAAGGAGGATGTGGCCTGTGGGGCAGTTGGAGGAGAGAGAGGTGTTTTTTTATGGGGGACAATTGGGTGCAGAAAACAAAGCATCCCCCATTTTCCTCCTGGTTTTCTTGAAGGCAGAGGTTGCTTGTTCATGGAGACTGAACAGCTCCCTCATCTCTCCCACAAGCCCAGTTCTCTTCCAAGCACAAACAGAAGCAAGGAGATACTTGGAGCTTGGATGCGAAATAAACTTGCTCTTTTTTTAAAAAAAACTATGGCAGAATTTAGCACATGAAAAGCAGCATTAAAGGTTAAAAACAATTTAAACCTAAATACACCTTTCCATAAAATATAAATGAAGACTAGCCCCTGCCATAAGAGTTCAGGGAAAGGTAGGGAAGCCACTTGTAAAGTTTATTTATTTCTGTAGGCAGGTGTCTCTTTCTTCATTTCTCCTTCATTCTTCCTCTTTACCAGGGATCCTCTTTTCTTTCTGGGGCAAATCCCCCTCTCATCTCCAAAGATACACATCCAGGCCTGGGCACCTGAATGGCAAAGGGAGCTCTTTGGGATTTATTGTCAAGAAAATATATAGAGGAAGTGCAGACTAAGGGCTGGATCTGGACATAGTCGTTCACCAGTAAAAACCAGGGGACTTAAATCCTGATCATGTCCAAACAGTCCATAGATTTTGAAGGACCTGTTCAAAATATAGGTGAAAAAAGAGAACACAGTAGGTGCCGGATGAGAAAAGCCAACTTCCTTCCTATCTTAACATACCAAGAGGACACAGCATTTCCATACTGCTATCACGCCTCCAAGAGCTGCTGCCTTCCACCTGGAGAAAATTGACGACTCCTCTACAGGGCTGCACCCAGACATCCAGGTACTGGGCCAACCAGGACAACTTTCACCTGTTCCCTGGCTGTCAGGAATAGAAAGGGTCACCTGAGTGGCAAAGTACAAAGTTTTGGTTATCACCTTTAAGTTACCTGCAGGATGGCCCCCTCCCCTACAATCCGCCCTGTACACTCAGGTCCTCTGGGGGTCATTTACTTAAACCAGCCTGGACAAGACTGACAATGGTCACCCAGAGGATCTTCTCATCAGCTGCCCCCTAGATGGTGGAATGACCAGCCAGAAGAGGTTTGACAGCAAAATATGCTGTCTGAATTCAAAAAAGTGCTACAGCCCTATCTCTTCTGGCAGACCTATGCAGTCTATTTTTACAATCATACAATCATAGAAATGTAGAGTTGAAAGAGACCCCAGGGGCCATCCAGTCCAACCCCCTGCCATGCAGAAACACCCTCAAACCACTCCTGACAGATGGCCATCCAGCCTCTGCTTAAAAACCTCCAAGGAAGGAGACTCCACCACACTCCATGGAGGCAGCAGATTCCTGTCTGTCTGTCAGGAAGTTCTTCCTGAGGTTCAAGTGGAACCTCCTTTCCCGCAGCTTGGATCCATTGCTCCTTGTCCTGGTCTCTGGAGCAGCAGAAAACAAGCCCTCTCCCTCCTCTAAGTGGCATCCCTTCAAATATTTAAACATGGCTATCATGTCCCCTCTTAACTTTCTATCATGTCCCCTCTTAACCTATCTGAAGCATCAGTGCAGCCTGGAGGCAGGTTGTTAATTGTATGTGTACTTTTAATTGCACTTTTAATTATGATATATTTTAATTATGGTATATTTGGATTTTAAGTGGTTTCTATTTTAGTGTATTTTAACCATGAGTTGTTTTTATGTGTATCTATGCTGTACCCTGCCTCCAGCCTGGAGAGGCAAGTCGCAAATAAAAATTATTGTTGTTGTTGTTAATTTTTAATTGGCTAAAGGTGAATAAAACAAATTATTTGTTCTATTTTATATGTATGTATGTGTATATATCATAGAATCATAGAAATGTAGAGTTGGAAGAGACCACAGGGGCCATCCAGTCCAACCCCCTGCCATGCAGGAACACCCACAAAGCACTCCCAACAGATGGCCATCCAGCCTCTGCTTAAAAACCTCCAAGGAAGGAGCCTCCACTCCACTCCATTGAGGCAGCAGATTCCACTGCCGGACAGCCCTGACTGTCAGGAAGTTCTTCCTGAGGTTCAGGTGGAATCTCCTTTCCTGCAGCTTGAATCCATTGCTCCTTGTCCTGGTCTCTGGAGCAGCAGAAAACAAGCCCTCACCTTCCTCTACGTGGCATCCCTTCAAATATTTAAACATGGCTATCATGTCCCCTCTTCACCTTCTCTTCTGCAGACTAAACATACCCAGCTCTCTAAGTCTGTCCTCATACGGCTTCATGGCTTCCAAGCCTCTCACCATTTTGGTAAACTATATAATTATTACAGCAATATATTATTACAGGAATATATTTTATTGTACTACCTTCCACCAACTGTCCTGCTGTTCTTTAATAGTTAGTTGATTGTAGTTAATGTGTTTTAGGGGGTTGGTTTTAGATGGGTTGGTGGGTGGGGAGGATGGGTTATGTTTTTAATGCTTTTAATGCATTTAATGTATTGTTGGAGTGCTGCCTGGATCCATGGGGAGAGGCAGGATATAAATAAATATGATGATGATTTATTACAAGGAGGAATGATACCTAACTCCCAAAGGATATTTTTGGAAGATTTTTGGGGACTGACTCCCAGGAAAGTCTGCGCAGGGTCTAAAGGTTGGATTTTGACTTTGCTGCAAATACGGGGTGCAAACCAGGCATGACTGAGGCCACTTCCGCACTGGGCTGTTATAGCGCGATGATTCCACTTTCAACCTCCTCTGGAATCCTGGGGTTTGCAGTTCCGGGAGGGGCCGGTCTGCAAACCCCAGGATTCCAGAGGAGGTTGAAAGTGGAATCATCGCGCTATAACAGCCTAGTGCGGAAATGGCCCAAGTTGTCTCCCTAGCTTTAATGGGGCTACTGGAAGCAGGAGGGGGAGAAAGACAAAACCGTCCTGCCTTATTTTGTAACGAAGGGTCATTTTTCAGACCACTCTTTACTGTTTCTTTCGCGAGAGGAAAAGGAGGGGGGGTCTCTTCCCCTCGTCCGTCCGGCCTTCCTCCTCTTCCCACCCAAGAAGGAGATTTGGGGTCCCCCCACCCCCTTTACCTCCATCCCTGAAGCCCCCTCCCTTCCCCACCAAGGAAACGCTGAGGGATTTGGCTGGGAAGAGACGGAGAGGCCTCTCGCCTGCGAGGGTCTAGAGGGAAGGGGCTCTCCCTTCTCCGGGGGGGGGGTGGCAGGAACCAGGACCCTCCCCAATTGGGACACGGGGGTCTCTCCTCCCCGTCCCTCCCCATTAGGCGCAATTTAGGGCGCCCCCGCCTTCCCCTCCCTCTCTCCCAACGTTCCCCCCCCTTTACCTCCTTCTCACCTGCCCGCTCCGCCCACAAGGCCGCTCTCCTGCCTCCTCGTCACCAAGGCAACCGAAGAAGATGGCGGCCCTTTCCCTTCTCGCTCTCGGCGGCGGGGCTTCCCTCCCTCCTCCAAAGGGTAATAGAGCTCTCGGCGGCGCGGAGGCCGAAGGAGGGGGCGGGGCTTCTCTCCCCCGCCCTCAGTCCTCCAAAGGGTAATAGAGCTCTGGGCGGCGCGGAGGCCGAAGGAGGGGGGCTTCTCTCCCTCCCCCCTCAGTCCTCCAAGGGTAATAGAGCGGCACGCTCTCCTTCCTAGAGAGGTAGGAACTGTCGAGACACAGCGGCTCCTTGTGTCCGGAAGGGGAAGCATGGAGAAGGGAGGGGGGCTGTAGCTCCCCAGGAGGAGGAGGAGTGGGGGGAGAGAGGGCTAGTGGGTGGAGCAGGAAGGAGGGAGGGAGGTAAGGGGGGGCATTGGGGCACCCTAAGTTGTGCTTTATAGGGGGAGGCGAGGTGGGGAGGAGGAGAAGAGGAGATTGCCCCCCTGTGTCGAAGCTGGGGAGGGTCCCCATTCTTGGAAAGGACCCCCCCTTCTCTTCCCTTCTTCCACTGGCAAAGCGGCCTCCCCTCTGTCCGTCCTTCCCCGGGGAAGGGCCTTCCAGGATGCGGGGAGTGCAGAGAGAGAGGGATCCTTGCTATGGAGGGCGGGGCAGTGCCGCCTAGTGGGAAGAGCTGTCCTTCTTTTGGTTTCTGGCGGGCTGCGGGAGAAATCCCCCATTTCTGGAGTGGGAAAGATAGCGGGTTTCTGGAGGCGGAGGGGCACTTGCAGGGCTGAGGCGATTGTGTTTGTGTGTCTCTGGAGGGGGGGTTTAATCAGGCTTTCAGGCTCCTCGCTGCCTTCACCAGCCCAGTGAATGCCGAAGATCACCTAAAAATAGTTTATCAGCTTCCAAACAGAGGGAGGGAGGGAATATGTCAGGTACTGCTACTTTCTGTTGCTAAAGAAAACACAGGCTTGATTTCCATGTTGTTTGTTGGAAACACAACAGGCTAGTAACACAAACGTTGCTGGAGTTAAATCGTGGCTTCAGTGGCTAGCAAAACTAACAAAATGAAATTCAACAGAGAGAAATGTAAGGCCCTGCACTTAGGCAGAAAAAATGGAACACAGAAATATAGGGTGGGGGACACGTGGCTGGATAGCAGTACGTGTGAAAGGGATCTAGGAGTCTTCATAGACCACAAGCTGAACATGAGGCGGCAGTGTGATGCGGCAGCCAAGAAAGCCAATGCAATTCTCGGCTGCATCAATAGGAGTATGGTGTCTAGATCGAGGGAGATACTGGTACCACTCTACTCTGCTTTGGTTAGACCTCATCTTGAATACTGTGTCCAGTTCTGGGCACCCCAATTCAAGAAGGACATGGTCAAGCTGGAGCAAGTCCAGAGGAGGGCGACCAAAATGGTGAGAGGCCTGGAAGCCATGCCCTATGAGGATAGACTTAGAGAACTGGGTATGTTTAGTCTGCAGAAGATAAGGTTGAGAGGGGGCATGATAGCCATGTTTAAATATTTGAAGGGATGCCACATAGAGGAAGGGGAGGGCTTGTTTTTCTGCTGCTCCAGAGACCAGGACAAGGAGCAATGGATTCCAGCTGCAGGAAAGGAGATTCCACCTGAACCTCAGGAAGAACTTCCTGACAGTCAGGGCTGTCCGGCAGTGGAATATGCTGCCTCGGAGTGTGGTGGAGTCTCCTTCCTTGGAGGTTTTTAAGCAGAGGCTTGATGGCCCTCTGTCGGGCATGCTTTGAGGGTGTTCCTGCATGGCAGGGGGTTGGACTGGATGGCCCCTGCGGTCTCTTCCAACTCTACATTTCTATGATTCTATGATTCAAAACACATTAATTCATCAGCATTTTTCCTGACGCCCCATTGGTGGTTCTTCCAGGTTTATACCTGCCTTCCTATAACTTCCAAATGAGTTTTCTTTGATTAAAGCAACTCCAGTCTTCAGTCACTTTGATATTTAGAAATTCTTCCTTGGTCTTTGGTATTCTAAGTCTAAACCTGCCCCCATTGCATCCAGTCTAATAGCCCTCTGATTGCTAAGTTTTGTCTAAGCACAACCAAATGTTGTTTCCCTAAGCTGGCCAATTGCTATTTATTGCTCCAGCCATCAAACAATACTGACCATCTGGTCTCTTAATATGCCAGCCTATACTAATTATCAAGCCATTTCTGCGCTACACTCTTATAGCGCGATTATTCCACTTTCAACATCCTATGGAATCCTGGGATTTGCAGTTTAGGGAGAGGTCGGCCGGTCCCTCCCGTAACTGCAAACCCCAGGATTCCATAGGATGTTGAAAGTGGAATAATCGTGCTATAAGAGTGTAGTGCCGAAATCATACTGGTTACGTCCCCACTGTTCCCTTTTAGCCTCAGCATTTCCAAGCAACTACGCATGCTCTCCCCCCCAATTCCACAGATCTCTGCATATCTAGGAGAATTAACGACATGTCAGAATGCCTCTTTCTCCTGCCCAGACATTCCCTGCAGTTGAAGGGTTACTGTTACAGAATACTAATGGAAAAATAAGGTAACAATAAGAAAAAAAGAATAAGAACAAGAAGAAAAGAAGAGCCAAACGGGATCTGTTGTTCTTTTTGTGTGTCTTCAAGTCCTTTCTGACTTACGATGACCCAAAGGCTACCCTATCGGGAATTTTTCTTGGCAAGATTTGTTCAGAGAGATTTGCCTCCCTCTAAGGCAGAGACATATGGGATCTACCCCCCCTCCATGTTTTTATTCGCCTTATGGGAAGCCCCGCAAGAAAGATGGGAAGACAACACACGCACACACTACTCTCTAACTGTCCTGCTTTGGCAAGGACAGTCTTGGTTAATTTTCTTTTGAACCACTTTTTCACCTGCTTTTAAAACGACCCTGTTTCACTCCTCCTCCCTCTTTCCCCCTTTGCATGCTTCTGTTGCTATAGAGCGAGTTTAAGATGCCAAAGGATATCACACTCAGTTAACTGAGAGAGGAGGGAACACAATCTTTCCCTTTCCTACTAGGCTCAGACAAAAGCAAACTGCTTCTCCTCCTTTGTTTATTCTTCCTCATTGATAACTTTTGCCATCTTGACCACACTTTGTTGTTGCGTGGTCACATGTGTCCTGGGTTTGACCTGTGAAATTTTGGAGGGTATGGCAGCAGGCTTAGCCATAGACCCCAGGGGGACATGACATCCTCACAGGGGGTGCATGAAAGCTTGGAGAATGTCATGAGCTTTTACTGTTAACATAGAATGACTAGATGACTGTGAGTGAATGAATGAATGAATGGAAGGAGGAAAAGACAGACAGACAGATGGTCAGTCATGCATTGACCTCAAAGAGCAGGAGTATTTTGCCAACGGCAGACACGGTTTGTACAAAGTTTCATTACAAAATCTTAAACCATTCAAAAGTTATGAAATTGCTTGATACAAAAAATGTACTTCTGCACATGGTGAGAACATGCAAGTGAATGATACTGAGTGGCTGAGAGAAAGCGTGTGACATTTCTTGCTACCATGCATATAACCAAAAGCTGTCTTGAGTTAAGTCTTGGTGGACTGTGGCAAAAAAACATATTAAAAAAAATAGTTTCATATGCAATAGGATATTACATAGCATTACATAATAACCTCCAAGAATCTATGCTCTCTACATACGTACCCAATATGATTGTCCAGAGGAGGGCAACCAAAATGGTGAGGGGCCTGGAAGCCATGCCCTATGAGGATAGACTTAGAGAACTGGGTATGTTTAGTCTGCAGAAGAGAAGGTTAAGAGGGGATATGATAGCAATGTTGAAATATTTGAAGGGATGCCATGTAGAGGAGGGAGAGGGCTTGTTTTCTGCTGCTCCAGAGACCAGGACAAGGAGCAATAGATTCAAGCTGCAGGAAAGGAGACTCCACCTGAACCTCAGGAAGAACTTCCTGACAGTCAGGGCTGTCTGGCAGTGGAATCTGCTGCTGCCTCCATGGAGTGTAGTGGAGTCTCCTTCTTTGGAGGTTTTTAAGCAGAGGCTGGATGGCCATCTGTCGGGAGTGCTTTGAGGGTGTCCCTGCATGGCAGGGGGTTGGACTGGATGGCCCCCGGGGTCTCTTCCAACTCTACATTTCTATGATTCTATGATTCTAAAAATAGACTGCATAGGCCTGCCAGAAGAGATAGGGCTTTAGCACTTTTTTGAATTCGGACAGCATATTTTGCTGTCAAACCTCTTCTGGCTGGCCATTCCACCATCTAGGGGCAGCCAATGAGAATATCCTCTGGATGACCATTGTCAGTCTTGTCCAGCCTGGTTTAAGTAAATGGCCCCCAGAGGACCTGAGTGTACAGAGCAGATTGTAGGGGAGGAGGCAGTCCTTGGATCCAAACCATGGAGGGCTTTATAGGTAACCAACATATACCCCAGGGGTGAGCAACTGTGGAAGGCTATGGAGCAGCATTAGCCCACTTATTAGACCGCTGGGGGTCCGCACTACACTATATGCCCCCCCTACTAAAAAAGTTTCCCCAAAATATTCCCTAATGTCCTCTAGGGGCTGTGAGAGCATTTTTGCCATGTTTTAGCCCATGTTTTAGGCCTTAGAAAGAAAAAAAGCAAGTTGAAAAAAGTGTGCGTGTGTCCTTTTCTGCACTGCACTCTTATAGTGCGATGATTCCACTTGGCCCCTCCCGAAACTGCAAATCCCAGGATTCCATAGGATGTTGAAAGTGGAATCATTGCACTATAACAGGCTAGTGCGGAAATGGTCTGAAATGACAAAAGGGAGACCCATCAAAGAATGGAAAGAAGAACTCATCTGCTTCTCAGGAGGATGATTTTGTGAACTCCTGACACCCCAGGAAAAACATGAAAGGAAGAGGGTAAACTGTTCTGTATGTGGAAAAATATCATGCCATTCTTCCCTCCAATCCCCTATGGAGACTGGACTGGAGGAACATGCAAATTAAAGATAAGCCCTTTCAGACAAGGTCTTGGGGGGGGGGCAATGAGAGCAAAGACCCTGTTGAAGGGCAAAGGCAGTTGAGTGTATTTTTCCACTCACAACTCACTGGATACCTTTAGTATAACTGAAAATGCAAGTTGGAAAACTAAGCACTTAATATAGATCCTGTCAGAAAGGGGATGAGAAAGAGAGAGAGAGAGAGTAATTGGAGAAACAGGTGCCTGAAACTTGTGAGTGGATGTGTGAAAGTATGTGTATATTTTCTCTTTCATTTGTGGTGTATGTAAATATAAGGCCTTCAGTATGTGTGTATGCAAAAAAACAACCACAACCACCTGCTGCTTTGTTCTGTCTGCTCTACCTAACAGGACTCAGCGGTCTGTAAATGTTTTGTTCCTTGTTTATTTTTTTGTTTTGTTTTTGCTTGTTTTTGTTTGAAACTGGAGGACTAAGATCATGTCTCCAGAAAGAACTGGGTTGACTCCCTTTGAGACTGTGTGTAAGAAATGTGACCTTGGCATCAGGTGATTAAGTTGTAATAATGGGAGAATAGTGATAACAGGTGTGTGAAGTGTATGCCCATCAGTATCGAGCACCACCTTAAGGAGCCAACCTGTTACCCTGTTTGCTCGGGGCTCCCTTAAGGGGATTCCCAAAATCTATCAAAATTGTGGGGAAATTAATTCTGAGCACTGTTTAGCTTTACGAGAGGAAGGGTAACTTAAGCAGGATCTTGCAACCCAATTGTATACCAAGTCAGGTCAGACAAAAATCACACCTATTGTTCAAATGTAAGTATATTATTAACACAGATGTAAAAGTCCCTACAATTACTCAGCTACACTCACTATAACAAGTATACAAGCCTATAGAAAGTTAAATTTCATACACTCACTCAGCTTCACTCACACTCCAAGCATACAAGACTATAAAGTTAGAAAAAGATTAAGAAAGAGAGAGAGAGAAACAGAAAGGATTTGATGACATCCGATACCAATCCAGAATCCTTCAGCTGGGAGAAAAGATGATTTCAGCCACTCCTGTGAGGAGGGGAGTCCATTGTGTTGTAAATTTAAGCTGGTTACCATCTCCATTGTTTTTGCAGCTCTGAGAAAATTCCTCACTTAAAATGCATCTTTTAAACTTCAGAGAAAGAACTTAGAAAGGCTTCCAAAAAGAACTTCTCCCCAAAAAGAACTCCAAAGGAATGAGGAACTGTGTCTCGATATATATGTCCCGTGTCCTGGGAAAAGCCATATGGTTCCATCTTTTTACGAAGATGGATTCTTTTCTTTTTAGTTCAAAGACATTCAAAGAAAATACAACCAACGCATCCTTGTTTCCTGTGAGATAGTATCTCTCTCCGGAGATGCAAGCCTTAGATGTCAGATTCCAGGCCATTTGCATTGTTTATTGTCTTCCTGATGGCTGCTGACCGTCCTTTCAAGTTGCCTGTTGAGCCAAATTGCCAGATACCCCGGGATGTAAAACAGAAGACAGAAATCTCCTGTTTACGTGTCCTTTCAGTATCTCTCCATGGCTCCCTTATATTTTTAATATAAAATGATTAGCATTCTCAGGACATGGTCTTTGGTGCCTGTTACAAACCAACTCAGCGGGAGTCCAGAGAGGGAGATCCCCCTGAAGTCTGTGATTCTCAATGGGAGAAGGGCCTTCCCCCAAGCATTTGTGTAGTTGTTGTGTTAACCAGAGGGGATGTTAGCTGAAATGCTAATCAAGGTTGGAAACAAATGGATAGGCACTCCTTCGATCCCTCTTAGCCCTTTGAATACAGCAAGAGTTGGTATACAGCTGGAAATGAATTGCAAATCAGTCTGTGTGAAAGGCCAAATTGGCCTGGCTTAAATAATATGTAAGATTCAACTCTCCTGACAGGGTGGGATGGATGTCCTCAGGAAAAAAACTCAATTTTTGCTTCATGCCTTACTCCAAACTCTGGATGCTGCCTCACTTTTGTTTGTCCCCCCTGTCTGAATCCAGATAACAGCTTTGCTTTGTCGTTTTTGTCACCACCCCTCAACAGCCACAAAGAGCTCCTGGAGTGATGAAAACCACCTCCTGTTCTAGAAGCCAACTCCTTAGCACAGTTCTTTGGGTGAGAGTGTTACCACTGTTCTGACATGCCTGGTGATAGCACTAGATATCTCTTGATATCAAACTTATTTGGCCTCCATTTGACCTTTCTCTGCCACCCTGCTCCACGTGTTTGCAAGGGTCACCGGACAAGCACATAAACAGGCGCGGCCGTTAATGGCTGGACATTCCAAACCCCATTTAGGCAGGCAGAGTAATGCCACTCTCTTGCTTCAGGGACCATTTCTTGCAGACACACCTTGCTTAAGCGCAACTTTACACAAAGAGACTTGGCCGAGAGCCGGCGCTTTCTTTATGCTGAGCTATTTGCATACTGGCCATACTATTGTCACCTAGTGCTAAGCTCATCATGTAAAACTTGACCTTTTCCAACGCTTTTGTCCCACTCCAAATTTCCTTTGTTCTCACCAGCATGCCATGGCCTGTAGGTTTAATCCACCCTGTAAAAACCCCCTGATTCCGAGTGCTCCTCGGATCGCTCCTGAATTCTATCCTGCCCTGCTGCCGCTGTGTCCAGTGAGTCGTCCCCTCAGCGAGCCATGCTGAGCTTCCTCCCCTGCAAACCTCCGCTTCTCTCCAGGACTATGAGATAAGGTGTCATATCACCCATTTTCCCCTGAAAACTCTCATTTCTATTTCTAGTTAGCTGTGTGCATGTGGTGTCTTATTTGTTGTTCGTCCTTTAATAAAGCTTTCATTTTATTACTTTATAGCTTGTCCAACTGCTCTTCTGACCTGACACTGTAGACATAGGGTTGCAAGATCCCTGCTAAGTTACCCTGCTTCTCATTAGCTTAAGAGAATGCTTGAGTTAATTTCCCCATCTTGTGTTGTTGTTTGGTTATTTGGGCACCCCTCCCGGGATCCCCATAATACAGGGTAACAAGAGGTAAGCTCATTTTGTTCATGGATGACAGCTCATTCTAGTTGGAAAGTAAGGGAACGATGGGTTATACTGCTACAGTAGCATGGGACGTTATTGAATTCCACATTAAGACTGGACAGGCTTGTCTGCTTGCTCTGGGCAAAAGGCCACTGGTGACAAAGAGCTGCTTGATGTCTTGCTAAGCAAAGGATGGGCTGTGATGCAGCTGCAAGAACTGTTTTACAACCAATGCACCTTTTTGTGACTCTGGTTGCTACTCCTTTTGATCTTGCCTTCTACTCACTATGTTTTCTATCCAAAAAGCAGCAGCAGTGAATGCAACAGGTCGCTGTACTGCTAGTGGACCTTTTTGGATTTTGCCTGATGACACCAGACTACATATCATCAGCTGCTCGGTGGTATCATTGCCATGATGGTCATACTGGTTAAAGCCCCATCCAGCATATTCAGAGGTCAAAAGTAAAAACATGGGCTGTATGAAAATTTCCAGAAAGCTGAAGAAGAGCAACACCTCTTGAATTGCTGCCTGCACAGCTAAAGCAACAGTAAAAATTATTTTGACTTTGACAATGATCTTTACCTAGTGGTGAGAAGGGGAACATTGATGTCTGCTGGGAAAAAAAAACCCTGGACATTTCAGACTCCCTGCAAACACCTGTCCCTATTGTCCTCAGGTAAGGTGAGAGCTGTCTCTTAACATGTGTCAGTTTTCGTTGTATGGAGGAGGGAGAATTGCATGATTGTTTCTCAAGTTTTCTTTTCTTTTTTTATAGAAGCAAGGTCAGATTTTGACAGCTCTGTTCCAAGAAGAGAAGAAGTCAGTCCTGGTTCCAAGCGGGGTGCCACAGGGTTCTGTTCTGGGCCCAGTGCTGTTCGATATTTTTATCAATGACTTGGATGAAGGAATAGAGGGCATGCTCATCAAATTTGCAGATGACACCAAATTGGGAGGGGTTGCTAATACGCCAGAGGACAGGATCAAAATTCAAAATGACCTGGATAGATTGGAGAGCTGGGCCGAGGCTAACAAAATGAAATTCAACAGAGAGAAGTGTAAGGTCCTACACTTAGGTAGAAAAAACGGAATACGGAAATATAGGATGGGGGACACATGGCTGGATAGCAGTATGTGTGAAAGGGATCTAGGAGTCTTCATAGACCACAGGCTGAACATGAGTCAGCAGTGTGATGCAGCAGCCAAGAAAGCCAATGCAATTCTCGGCTGCATCAATAGGAGTATGGTGTCTAGATTGAGGGAGGTACTGGTACCACTCTACTCTGCTTTGGTTAGACCTCATCTTGAATACTGTGTCCAGTTCTGAGCACCCCAATTCAAGAAGGACATGGTCAAGCTGGAGCAGGTCCAGAGGAGGGCGACCAAAATGGTGAGGGGCCTGGAAACCATGCCCTATGAGGATAGACTTAGAGAGCTGGGTATGTTTAGTCTGCAGAAGAGAAGGTTGAGAGGGGACATGATAGCCATATTTAAATATTTGAAGGGATGCCACGTAGAAGAAGGAGAGGGCTTGTTCTCTGCTGCTCCAGATAGCAGGACAAGGAGCAATGAATTCAAGCTGCAGGAAAGGAGAGTCCACCTGAACCTCAGGAAGAACTTCCTCACAGTCAGGGCTGTCCGGCAGTGGAATCTGCTGCCTCCATGGAGTGTAGTGGAGTCTCCTTCCTTGGAGGTTTTTCAGCAGACGTTTGATGGCCATCTGTTGGGAATGCTTTGAGGATATTCCTGCACGGCAAGGGGTTGGACTGGATGGCCCGTGTGGTCTACATTTCTATGATTCTATGATTCCAAGACTCCTTGATCACATGAGCAGATTTGTCTGAGAACACACTTACCCTGACAAACAAAGAACCACTGGAGCTACTTACTGAGGAATTTTCCCTACTCTGCAGCATAAAAGTCACTATGGGAGGAGTTTGTTTCACTCCAGACCACCAAACCTCCAGTTACAAGATGAGGCACAAAGAGAGATGAACGTGCCTTGCTTGCCTTCTTCAGCACAACTCCTGATCTCCATGGACTTGGGACTTAGTACTCTAATGCTCGTTGCACTGTTCTGCAGTTCTGGGTTACAACACAGCTGGTGAAGACAGCCACAATAAGACTCCATAATGATGTCAGGATTGGACATTTGGGAAACCAGATTGACTCTTGGATATATACACAAGTGCCCAAGAGCCTTGGTTCAGAGCCTATCTTACATCCCTATTCAATTGATACCAGCTAACGTGACATACTATGACGCTAAAGAATATTACAGACTAGAAAAGTGGAACTACCCCTTGGATTCCCAAAATATGCATAAAGATTGATACCTGCCTATCTGCAGCAAGGGAGAAAGGCCATGCATGTTTGGAACAGTACCTTTGGGAAACACTTTGGATCTTAGTGGGCACTGAATGTTGTTAAATGAAACCTGGGACAGGATAAGGCACTTACAGAAAATAGTCTGAATATGAGCCTGGTTGACCACATAGTTGCCTGGGGCGGGGGTTGGCTGGTTAAAATGTGTGTAATCATAATTTTCTGGTAATGTTGCTATTGTTATTACTTGTTTGTTGTTGTTGTTGCATACAATGTGCCCCAGTGACAACATCTTGCTGTTTCAAATAGTCAAACCATCTCAAAACAGAAATTTAACCCTGATTTCACTATGAATGTTCTACAAAGACAACTTTTAAGTAACAGTATTGGGAGTAAAAGTTTTCTAAGGATTTAGTGCTTTGTTTTTGGTTTTCTAAGGATTCCATCTTGTTGCAAGAACTGTATCAAATGTCAACAAGATAACCCACTGCATCTGTTTACAAAAAGTGTTAAAATGATTTGTTCTCTGTTCCCCTTGTTTATGATATAGAATCATAGAATCATAGAAATGTAGAGTTGGAAGAGACCACAGGGGCCATCCAGTCCAACCCCCTGCCATGCAGGAACACCCTCAAAGCACTCCCGACAGATGGCCATCAAGTCTCTGCTTAAAAACCTCCAAGGAAGGAGACTCCACTACACTCTGAGGCAGCAGATTCCACTGCCGGTCAGCCCTGACTGTCAGGAAGTTCTTCCTGAGGTTCAGGTGGAATCTCCTTTCCTGTAGCTTGAATCCATTGCTCCTTGTCCTGGTCTCTGGAGCAGCAGAAAACAAGCCCTCTCCCTCCTCTACGTGGCATCCCTTCAAATATTTAAACATGGCTATCATGTCCCCTCTTAACCTTCTCTTCTGCAGACTAAACATACCCAGCTCTCTAAGTCTACCCTCATAGGGCTTCATGGCTTCCAGGCCTCTCACCATTTTGGTCGCCCTCCTCTGGACTTGCTCCAGCTTGTCAATATCCTTCTTGAATTGGGGTGCCCAGAACTGGACATAGTATTCAAGATGGGGTCTCATATATACATTCATATATCGTTATGAACTTATAGAAGCAGAGATATCCAAACTCCAAGAAAGTTATATTCTGTTTGATTGATTTCACCTTATGGCTCAAAATACTTCTTTCCAAAGCATCTCAAAGTTGGAGATATTCTTATAGTAATATTCACTGTTAGGCTTTGCTGTTGTTTTCATTGTAGTCTATTAATTTCCACCTGGTTAATGTCTATATGTGCAGCATCTGTTAATCCAAAAGCGATCCATTATATGCAAAAGATGCTTTGGAAAGAATGATATTCGGAGAATGGGTAAACATGGCACGTGGATTTCAGAGATTGTAATTGTAATGCTTATTGATCCCCTTTGGATTGTCAAAGCATCAAAGGGAAGATTCTTAGGTGTGAAATTTGGTGCTCTGTAATTTGTTATAGAATTGATATGTGTTAACAATTCACTGTGATATTAATTGGCATTTTAGACACTCAGGGCTCATCATAGAATCGTAGAGTTGAAAGAGACCACAGTGGCCATCCAGTCCAACCCCTGCTATGCAGGAACATACATCAAAGCATTCCCAACAGATGGCGATCCAGCCTCTGCTTAAAAACCTCCAAAGAAGGAGACTCCACCACACTCCAAGGGAGCATAATCCACTGCTGGACAGCTCTGACCATCAGGAAGTTCTTCCTGAGGTTCGGGTGGAATCTCCTTTCCTGCAGCTTGAATCCATTGCTCCTAGTCTCTGGAACATCAAACAGCCTTGCCTTAAAATGGTTTATTCTGCTCTGCTTCTGTTTATAATCAGTATGTGCAAAGAGAAGGACACTGCAAACATGAAAGATATCTTTGAGAATGACCTAGGATGTAACAGGGTCATGTAGACTTGGGAAGTTAAGGGTCAGATAGAATGTAACAATAGTTACAAGCTGTGATTCTGCTAATGCTGATGCATGAATCTTTTCTTTTCTGTAAGCATTCTTTAATATAAACATAAAAATGGTATAAGGGAAATCTGAAAGAAAAAAAATCCTTCCTGAGAGGGATCTTTCACCAAAGTTTTATATATATGTGTGTCTGTTTTTCTTTCCTTTCTCTCTCCCTTCCTTTGTACCTTGTGTTTGGAGGTTCAAGCCAGCTCCATGTCCACCTGGAGATACAGTGAGGTGTGGTTTGTTTATCCACCCTAACAACACCATATGAAATAATGGAAAATGGAAAAAGCTTCAGTCAAACTGGGTATCTACATTCATGTCAAAGAACCCATGGAGGGGAGAACCTATATAAATGCGTGGAATGTGGAAAGACCTTCAGTCACTGTGTATATCTGTGTTCACATAAAAGAACCCACACAGGGGAGAAACCATATAAATGCACTGAATGTAGAAAGACCTTTTCTCATAGTCAAAGTTTGCATGCACATCAAAGGACCCACACATGGGACAAACCATATAGATGCATAGAATGTGGAAAGAGCTTCAAGCTGAGTGGACTTCTAAATTCACATGAAAGAACCCACTCAAGAGAGAAACTATATAAACACACAATGTGGAAAGCCCTTTTCTCATAGTCAAA
Source organism: Ctenosaura bakeri (assembly GCA_948474755.1). Lineage (NCBI taxonomy): Eukaryota > Metazoa > Chordata > Lepidosauria > Squamata > Iguanidae > Ctenosaura > Ctenosaura bakeri. The sequence goes on along the minus strand of CAOLHI010003364.1, from coordinate 7,810 downwards.
CTTTACATTTACATCATAAGACCCACACAGGGGAGAAACCATGTAAATGCATGTAATGTGGAAAGAAAATCTAAAAAACTAGCTACCGCTAGATCACTCCACATGCTTCTTAAGAATTCAATCACTGGGTCCCAATATCCCAATAACAGCACATAACAAGATACAAGATACATTCTTCACACATGCATATGGTTTAATAGGATTTAGAAAGCTGGGTCCCATTTTTACTGTTTATTGTTCAATGTTTTGCTACTTTGCATGAATTTTTGAAATGGAAAATATATTTTGAGAATCAGATGACACGCTTAATTTTTGTCATGATGTGCTCCTTAGTATTCAGGTCAGGCCTCAGGACAATAATGTAGCACTTGGGGATGAAGATGTAGCCCAGTAGCCCACCACTAGAGGCCAAGATAGAGAAGATCTGCACGGCTACTGTGTACTTCCCCTTCGTGCTCAGGTAGGTCGGTACAAAGGAGATCCAGACACTGCAGAAGACTAACATGCTGAAGGTGATCAACTTGGCTTCATTGAAGGCCCCAGGGAGCTTTCTGGATAGGAAAGCCACTGCAAAGCAGATGGCAGACAGAAAGCCCATGTAACCTAGGGCAGTGTAGAACATGGCCACAGAACCTTCATTGCATTTTAATAGGATGACTCTTGGGTGGAGCTGAACATCAGCACATGGAGGAAAGCCAATAAGCCAAATGCTACAAATGACAACTTGGACAGAGGAATAGCAAATGACAATGGAGTTTGCAAAACTTTTCCCCAACCATCTCCTTGCTCTGTTCCCAGGCCTTGTGGCTAGGAAGGCCAGCACCACCATAATTGTTTTGGCCAAAACGCAAGAGACTGCAGTTGAAAAGATGAGGCTGAAAGCTATTTGTCGGAGAAGGCAGGTCACTTTGCTTGGCCAGCCAAGGAAGAGAAAAGAGGATAAGAAAGAAAGCAGGAGAGAGATGAGTAGAATGTAGGAGAGGCCCCGGTTGTTGGCTTTGACTAGTGGAGTCTCTTGGTTTTTAATGAAGATTCCTAACACAAAGCAGGTCATTAAGGACAAGAAGAGGGCAAAAGAAACCAGAATCTTCCCCAGAGGTTCTTCATAGGAAAGGAAGGAGATGTCCTTGGGGATGCATTGATTTTGGTCCTTGTTTGGATGCTGAACGTCTGGACATTTGGTGCACAAGTCTGCATCTGTAAAGACAACGATGAAGAAATAAGAGTTTGGCATTATATTTATCTGCCTTCCACTGGGTTTTATAAAAAATTATGTCTTCTGGTGGCAACTTGTGCATGTGAGCAATTACATTTGTAGCTTCCATTTCTTTGGATCCCTTTGATGAGTACTCAGATTGAAACATGTTCTATTTCTTCCTACCTTGTGGGGTGAAGGCTTGGCGCTCCTTTCATACCTTCTTAGGCTGAGGACGTTCCCTTCTGTCTACCACTGACAATGGAAGATAAGTCTCCTTTAGCCCTGGAAATTCTTATTTTGTTCATTTCCTATTGAGAGATGGCTTCTTTTTCCATTTTCAAAATTGTGGTCATGATACTGTGTAGGTATGCAACCATCTTAGATATGCAGGTCAGTAGTGTTTCTCAGCCTGATTTTCTCAGTCTCCACTTACTGGGCAGTAGCTGCTCAGAATGACAGGGCTCTGTTGCCTTGTTGATCTGGAAGCAGCAGACTGACATTTCCACCCCTTTCTCCATGTGTGATATCTGGTGCGACAGTTAGAAGCATGGTCCCTGTCACAATTACCACTGCAATGGGGAGTGCCAGCAGGGGTAGCATTGGTGGAAATGTCATTCAGCTACTTCTTGGCCAACAGGGAAACAGACTTTTGTCATTCGCAGGGACTTCTGCCCAGAATATGGGGACTGGGGGAATTTCTAGCTTCTTATATATTACCTAAAGTAGTAAATATATAGGAATCATGATTACAAGCTAGTAACAAATGCATGACTTTATGCTACCCCTTAATGAATTCTTTGCTCATTTTTGCAAATTGCACGAAAAGGAGATATATGAAAACTGTTCGCATGTTGCAATTCTATCCCATGAGCCAGAGAGCAGCAAGCAAGTATAGAAAGGAACAGTCTGAAGAATTGCAAGGAAAGGATTTTCCAGAAGAGGAGTGTTTTGTCCTCTTACTTTGACTGCTGACTCCAGCCACCCTACCTCTGGGAAGGCCAGAGGAGGACCATCAGGCCAAAACACAGAAGATCCACACAGAAGGAAAAATGTTCTTAACCAAAGAAAATTTGGGAAGCTGCAGAGTTACTAGGCTCTTGGAAATCTCAAAGAAAAACAGTTAAGCATTTGCAAGGCATGAGAGCCAGCACAGTGTAGTGGTTTAAGCATTAGACCAGAACTCTGGAGATCAGGTTTCAAATCCACAATTAGTCACAGAAACCCACTGGATGACCTTGAGCAGGTCACACTCTCTCAACCTCAAAGGAAGGCAATTGCAAATCCCGTCTGAAGAAATCTCTCCAAGAAAGCCGCATGAGAGGATCATCTTAGAATTGCCCTAAGTTGGAAACGTCTTGAAGGCACACAACAACCAATTTGCACAGCACTTTGACTGTATTCCCAGCTAACTGGTACTCTTATCTTTGTCAACCACAATCTGAAATGTAAAGAAATGGTGCAGCATGACACATGGTTCACGTGTTTCTTCTTTAGTAATTTTCTACAGTTGCTTAATTACTGGTCCTTTTTGATTGGGTATTATACGTTCAGTATACTCCTATGAATTGTCATCTTTGGTTGTATCCTGCTGCTACAAAGTCTTTCAAGACTGCTTTAAACTACACGGTATGTTTGTTGGGGTACCTCAGTTTGAATACAGTGTGCCTTCTTCTGGCACGACCTCCATAAGCATGAATGTGTGGTTATATTATGTGTCATATTCCAATATAGTCAATGGATGTGATAGGCAGACGGTTGTGCTGCCAAAGTATGCACATGTTGCATCCTTTGACTACAATGGGACACGACACTCACATCATTTTACATGGGGGTTTCTGGAAATGGAAGCCCTACAAATATGCAGGCACGTGTACTGATACCTGACTGCATCATTAAAAAGAATTGCTCCCTTCACTCTCCTGTACTGCCATTCAAGAAGGATTTTGACACACTGTAAGGTGCTGAGAGAAGGGTGACCAAGGGGGTCAAAGGTCTGGACACAAACTTTACAAGGAACAACTGAGGGAGACGGGGGATGTTTAGCTTGAAGAAGGGGAACTGAGGGTCTTTCCATACTACATAGCTATTGCACTATGATTTTACTTTAACTACCATGGCTGCCTTCTATGGAATTCTGGGGTTTGTAGTCTCAGGAAGTACTGGAACTCTCTGGCTGAGACTGCTAAATATCCTTCCCTAAACTGCAAAACCTATGCTTCCATAGAACAGAACCATGGCAGTTAAAGTGGAATCATAGTGCAATAGCTATGTAGTGTGGAAAGACCACGAGAGGTGATGTGATACAGCCATCTTGAAATATCTGAAGGGAGGACATGTAGAAGACGGAGCAAGCTTGTGTTCTTATGCTCCAGAGGCTTGCACAGAAATCAGTGGATGCCAATTACAATAAAAGAGATTCGCCCTAAACATTAGGCAGAAATTCTTTATTGTAAGAGCTGCTTGACATTGAAAGAGAATGGCTCAGAGAGGGATGGACTCTCTTCCTTGCAGGTCTTTAGAGGATGGATGGGCATCTCTTAGGAAAGCTTTAGTTGTGTATTCTGGAGGTTGGACTGGGTGGCCCTTGCCATCCCTTCTAACTCTAAGGCCATTTCCGCACTACACTGTTATAGTGCTATTATTCCACTTTCAACATCCTCTGGAATCCTGGGGTTTGCAGTTAAAAAGGGGGCTGTTAGAATTCTCAGCCAGCGAGCTCTTTGGCCTCAGTAAACTACAAACCCCAGGATTCCACAGGTTGTCGAAAGTGGAATAATACCACTACAACAGCGTAGTGCGGAAACGGCCTAAGATTCCAAGAGTCAAAGAGCCCACTGTTTTAGTCTTAAAGGGGCCATTTCCCCTTCTCCAGGTGTTGCCAGGGGATAGGACAGATAATGCTTGTCGGGATAGCCTCCATAAATATCCACTCAATCAGCCTGCAAATCCTCCCTTTCCAGTACAGCCTCGACCTTTCGGAGAAATGAAAGCAACCTATAATGGAGAAGGATCAACTGTCAAATATTTCCTCAATGTAGTGTCTAACTACATGGCAGAATATGGAAATAGCTTTGCAGATGAAGTTGCTCGAGTTCGATACCTGGCCCAGTTTTTACAAGGGGAAGCTGCCGAATGGGCGGCCTCTCTTTTCAATGCCAGGGCTGAAGAAACAGTGGACCTGCAATTGTTCATGAACCAACTGAGAGAGGAGGACTCTTTCCTACGAGACAAAGCCAGGTTTCAATTATGCAAACTGCAACAGGGAAAGGGGAGTGTGGCTGAATATGCCCAGGAGTTCAGGAGATTTGCAGCTAAAGTTTTTTCAAGACAGCCTAAACCCCCTCAATTTTGGATAGATGCCTTTCACAAGGGAGCCCCACCAGCCTTCTCGGATGGATGAGGCTTGCTGGAGAGATGGTAAGCCTGCTTGAAAGTGTGCATCTCCCACACCAGAGACAAGGACAAGAATTCGTACACAAGCCCCCAAGGACACCTGCTGGCCCTGAAGGAGAAGAGAGGAGACAATTAATGAAAGAGGGAGCTTGTTTCAACTGCAAGAAATGAGGCTATTTAGCTTTTGAATGCCCTGCAAAAAATAAAACTGCTGACACAAAGAAAATTTCCCCCACTGCTCCCCGCAGCACTGCCCTCCGCAGAGCAGAGACACTGAAGCAGTAAGCCAGAGGGTCAGGAGATGGAGCTTTCGCCTGTGCCTGCGAAGATTAAGGGAGCCCCCCCCCATACAGACAGTGATGAAGGAGAGGACCCACACACCATCAATGTAAGTACATTGAACACTCGTCATGTCTTTGATATAATACAGTTGCATGGGCGGGAAGGAGGTTTCAGGACCTACAAGGCACTAGTAGATTCAGGGTGCACTACCAGCCTTTTACACCCCCAGGTGGCTAAAGAACTGCAAGTGGAACTAAAACCCTTACAAAAAGCTATAAATCTTAGATGGATGGTTTTCCTATTGGGGGGCAGCTTACATCACAGAACCAGACCTATATCTGGGTGAAATCTAAGGCACTCAACACTTCCTGATCCCCAAGCAGGTTGGATTCCATATGGTGCTTGGGTTTGATTGGCTCAAATGCCACAATCCCAAAATTGACTGGACTAAGCGTAATATAAAACCTAGGGGGAGGAACACTGGGACCCAGAAGAATCCTACTCCAGCCTCACAGCCCAACATGAAGGCAATGGGGCTGACTAAGGAAGAACTGAATAAGGTCCCCCATGAATACTGGGACCTGCAAAAGGTCTTTGAAGTTTGTGAGGCTGATAAACTACCCCCACACGGAGACTATGACTGTAAACTAAATCTGATTGAGGGGGCCAAGCTCCCCAAACCTAACTTGCCACGCTCTGTGAGTTCCTTAGTAAGAACCTGAAAGGTGGATTTATTTGCCTCTCCCCTTCCCCACGGCTAGCCCAGGTTTTTTTCAACAGAGACAGGATGGAGGAGAAGAGAGGCTGATCGTTAATTTTAATGAAATAAACTGTGCAGTCATTCATAACGTCTACCCTATACCTCTCACCTCGACAATCTTGTCTCAACTTGTAAAAGGGACCTATTTTACCACGCTTGACCTCAGAGAGGCTTTTCCTAGAATCCACATGGCACCTGTCGGTGAATGGCTCACTGCCTTCTCAACACCCCTTGGTAATTTCAAATGGACTGTCCTCCCTTTTGGCTTGCAAGCAGGGTCCGCTGTTTTTCAAATGTTCCTGAGCTCAGTACTGCAAGACCTACTTTACGATGGGGTAGATTAGAATAGACAAATGCTCTCTGAACATGTACAACTTGTATGTAAGGTATTACAGAGACTTATTGACAATTAACTGTTTATCAGACTATCGAAGTGTGAATTTCACTGCTGTGGATGTAGCATATCTCGATTTCAGTAAGGCCTTTGACAAAGTTCCCCATGACATTCTTGCAAAGAAGCTAGTAAAATGTGGGCTGGACAGGGCTACTGTTAGTTGGATTTGTAATTGGTTGACCGACCGAACCCAAAGGGTGATCACGAATGGCTGGTTTTCATCCTGGAGAGAAGTGGCTAGCGGGGTGCCACAGGGTTCTGTCCTCGGCCCAGTGCTGTTCACTATTTTTATCAACAACTTGGATGAAGGAATAGAGGGCATGCTCATCAAATTTGCAGATGACACCAAGTTGGGAGGGGTTGCTAATACACCAGAGGACAGGATCAAATTCAAAATGACCTGGATAGATTGGAGAGCTGGGCCAAGGCTAACAAAATGAAATTCAACAGAGAGAAGTGTAAGGTCCTACACTTGGGCAGAAAAAATGCAATTCACAAATATAGGATGGGGGACACATGGCTGGATAGCAGTACGTGTGAAAGGGATCTAGGAGTCTTCATAGACCACAGGCTGAACATGAGTCGGCAGTGTGATGCGGCAGCCAAGAAAGCCAACGCAATTCTTGGCTGCATCAATAGGAGTATGGTGTCTAGATCGAGGGAGGTACTGGTACCACTCTACTCTGCTTTGGTTAGACCTCATCTTGAATACTGTGTCCAGTTCTGGGCACCCCAATTCAAGAACGCCATGGTCAAGCTGGAGCAAGTCCAGAGGAGGGCGACCAAAATGGTGAGGGGCCTGGAAGCCATGCCCTATGAGGATAGACTTAGAGAACTGGGTATGTTTAGTCTGCAGAAGAGAAGGTGAAGAGGGGACATGATAGCCATGTTTAAATATTTGAAGGGATGCCATGTAGAGGAAGGAGAGGGCTTGTTTTCTGCTGCTCCAGAGACCAGGACAAGGAGCAATGGATTCAAGCTGCAGGAAAGGAGATTCAACCTGAACCCCAGGAAGAACTTCCTGACGGTCAGGGCTGTCCGGCAGTGGAATCGGCTGCCTCAATGGAGCGTAGTGGAGTCTCCTTCCTTTGAGGTTTTTAAGCAGAGGCTGGATGGCCATCTGTCGGGAGTGCTTTGAGGGTGTTCCTGCATGGCAGGGGGTTGGACTGGATGGCCTGACAATGTTCCTGCCTGCTGTCCACTCTTAAGAAGTGATCTTCATCTGACAATGCTCTTTGAGAAAATGTCACAGTGAATCTTGGAACGGCCTCCCTCCCCTCCGGAACCTCCTACCTTCCTGAGAGGAGATGGTCCCCTCTGGGCAGGGAACGCAGTCATAGCAACATACGGGCTCTCCTTCCAAGACAGCCTTGGCAGATCCAGGGTGGCAGCTCTCCACACATCGAGAACTCGGCAGGCTCTACCCATCAGGAGAAAGCAGGTAAAGGGCGAAATTGTTAGGGTTGTATGGAGGTGAATTGGGAGGAAATGAGTCATCACTTTGGAAAGGAAAAGCACAACAAGCCTTCTTCTTGGCTTGTTTTCCACCATCAGGCAACTCCAGTTCTTGATGTGCTTGGTAACATAAAAGGGAAAAGGGCTTTAGGTTATGGATCAGTTGGGGTGGGATGGACAACCTCAGGTCCTTTCTTATCATACCTCCTCATCTTACAGACAGTTACAGATAAAACTTCATTTTCCAAGAGCAGACAAGTGGTGGCAGATGCTGGAAGACAGCAACTATTTTGGCAGGAGGGATGTGAACACCTGACCTGCAGACCTA
>CAOLHI010003363.1:0-182826 GCA_948474755.1 Ctenosaura bakeri | reverse complement strand
AGAACTTGAGATTTGGCCTGCTGTTTGTTGGACTGATGTGACTGAAGGCAAACATGATAGTAAAGAAATATCCTAAATCACCTGCTTAGTTATGAATGCCTAAGTATCTCCTAACTCAGCTTCTAAACCTAACTTAACAGCCAGCAGCTGCATCAAGTGATGGAAGTATGTTCAGCTGGTGATCAGGGCACAAGGAGATGTGCTAACAGCCTGCCAAGACATCCCAGCTATGTAATCAGGTTGATAGCAAGAGCTAGCTGACAGAGTTTATTTTCTTGTCAGTTCAGCTTTTTAGCAAGCTTAAAGTAATCGAGTCTGAATTTACTGTGAGTCCAGGGAGACAGAGTCCAAGAGCAGAATCCATAGTCCAAGCAAAGGTCCAACGTCTGAAAAACACAAGCAAGGAATGCAGGAGTCAGTGAGGCTGTTGCCACTGATGGAATCAGTAGACTCAAACAGTTTCAGGCCATTCTGGCCTCTGGTTATATAGTCTCAATGTCCTACCCAGCTGTGGCCTAATTAACAAGCTTTTCCTATATAAACACTGCCAGAAGCCTGAGCTCTCTCCCTTTTCCACTTGCACTGGCTGCCATAAGTACTGTTCCTGTCATGTCTCTAGGGTATGGCTGTTGGGAAGGGTCCTATCTGGATTCTGGGGCAGGGGCATGACGTTTCCAGATGTTCCTACCAGCAAGTGAGGCTAGAATGAGGAATCATGATGAGGTCCTGCTTCTGATTTCCACAGCTTTTCTCATTGGTGGTAGGCAGTTGGAAATGTCATCCTCCTGGGCTCCAGTCACCAGCTGGACATACTGCCATGGGCCAGGTAACAGCAGCCTCAACAGAAGACAAGTAAACACAAGTGCACTGAGAGCTACTCAGGCTGTGAGGGCAGCAGGCTGGGATGAGAGCCAACTGACTCCAGCTTTTTTAAGTAAGACAGAGGGCGGTGGTCTGATGCCAGAAACAACTATGTTTGCTGGCCCTTGCCTTTGGGTGCTACAGTTTCCCTGCTTTGCTGTCTGCCTGGATTCTCTGACCCTCAAACTGTCCGACCTTGCTGCTTACTGGAACTCCTGGACCATCTTTTTGACTCTGCTTCTGCTCAGTCCTAAATGAGCAAATTCCACTGAACTGTCTCAGTTTGTCTGACGGAACAGCCATCTGCTACTCTGCACTCCACTGCCTGGCAATGGGCAGCTGGCAGTTACAATAATACCTCCATCACTTCATGCGGCTGCTGGTTGTTAAGGCAGGTTTGGAAGGGACATTTCAAACAGTCATGGGAATGATGCCACAATCATAACTACATAGTATTACTGAATATGGAGCAGTTATGAATCTATAACTGAAGGTTACAAATCTGTAACTGCAATGTAGAATTCAAAGACACAGCTGTATTAGTTTGGATCTGTATGCAAAGGGATCTTGTAGCACCTTTGAGACTAACCGAGAGAAAGAAGTTGGTAGTGATGATGAAGTAGTTTTAATCTATGGAAGCTTATGCTACCAACTTCTTTCTCTCACTTAGGCCATTTCCATACTAGCCTGTTATAGCGCGATGATTCCCTTTTCAGCATCTGCTGGAATCCTGGGGTTTGCAGTTTCGGGAGGGGCCAGCCAGCCCTTCCTGAAACTGCAAACCCCAAGATTCCAGAGGATGTTGAAAGTGGAATCATCGTGCTATAACAGGCTAGTGCGGAAATGACCTTAATCTCAGTGGTGCTAGAAAATCTATTTGTAATGTAGAATGCCAGACATTACTACTAACCAAGTCAATTTAAAAAACCCCAGCATGCACAGAATGCCCCAATTTTGTTGAAACCACAGTGCATGGGTAGAAGGGATTTAACCAGGATGCCTCCAGTTAGCTACAAACAAGACTCAAAGTGTTACTTGCATGCTCAGAGAAGAGACCTGCTGTCCGAAAAATTACAACACACAAAGGATATGGAAAATAAAGGCCACAATTTTATTGGTTACAGCTGTTCCAGGGCTGGCATGCACATGGGTCCTGATCCGAGCATTGGCCAACTCACCTGTTAACCAATGAGCCAAACCTTTTGGCTGCTCCCAGAGCCTGGGTAGTGACAGGTGGAGTGAACCACTCATCACTCTGGAGCACAGGGGGTGCATGCACCTCTCAAGCTGTGCACAGCCACTAACACCCTGCACTCCTAGGAGCCAAACCAAGGTGACACCATTTTATACCCTGCCCAAAGACACCAGAACAGTACCCTAGATCCAAGCCCCATGCCAACCGCCCAATAGTTGTGACAAACAACTAAGAAAACACTCACAAGCCCAGGACACAGGGAAGGAGGGAGGGATGATGCTCTGAAAAAAGTGAACGTCTGCTGAGAGGGAACCAGTTTAAATAGGACTTTCTTGGACTGGAGGGAAAACTACAGCAGCTCTGGCCCGGGCAAGGAGCAGCCAATGAGTTTAAACCAGGTTTAAACTCATTAGCTTCCGGGGAGCGCAACTCAGAAGACTGTGTACACCTTGAAACCTGCTGGGAAGGTGGAAGACACTACTAGCATCATGGGGGAGACTGTGTGGGCCAGCAGCCACATTGAACCGCAACATCACTGCCCGGTAAGTCAGGCAGCTGTATTTTTTGTTATAAGGCCTTGCAGTGCTCTGAACTTAGATACCTGGGAGACTGTCTTGTCTTATAGCTTTCAATAGTCATGGATCTCCTGGGAAAGCCATACCTAGTCCTTTGCACTCCCAGTTTTGCATCATCTCTTAAGGAGCCCCAGAATGCAATCCTTCTCCTGGCTGCAAAGACTTTAAAGCTGGCTTTGCATCCACCAGTTAGATACTTTGCACTCAACTGCCTCCCTCCCCTCTGCCACAGATGAATAAGGGTACAGTCTTGCCTTTCCTGATGTGACAAGGGCAAGAAGAAAAGTACTGTAGCAACCATTAAAATGAGCTTCATTATTAGACTAATCTTATCTCTTTTTATGATAGAGTTACTAGCTTGATAGATGAAGGGAATGCTGTGGATGTAGCATATCTCGATTTCAGTAAGGCCTTTGACAAAGTTCCCCATGACATTCTTGCAACGAAGCTAGTAAAATGTGGGCTGGACAGGGCTACTGTTAGTTGGATTTGTAATTGGTTGACTGACCGAACCCAAAGGGTGATCACGAATGGCTGCTTTTCATCCTGGAGAGAAGTGACTAGTGGGGTGCCACAGGGTTCTGTCCTAGGCCCAGTGCTGTTCAATATTTTTATCAATGACTTGGATGAAGGAATAGAGGGCATGCTCACCAAATTTGCAGATGACACCAAATTGGGAGGGGTTGCTAATATGCCAGAGGACAGGATCAAAATTCAAAATGACCTGGATAGATTGGAGAGCTGGGCCAGGGCGAACAAAATGAAATTCAACAGAGAGAAATGTAAGGTCCTACACTTAGGCAGAAATAATGGAATACAGAAATATAGGATGGGGGACACGTGACTGGATAGCAGTACGTGTGAAAGGGATCTAGGAGTCTTCATAGACCACAAGCTGAACATGAGTCAGCAGTGTGGTGCGGCAGCCAAGAAAGCCAATGCAATTCTTGGCTGCATCAATAGGAGTATGGTGTCTAGATCGAGGGAGATACTGGTACCACTCTACTCTGCTTTGGTTAGATCCCATCTTGAATACTGTGTCCAGTTCTGGGCACCCCAATTCAAGAAGGATATTGACAAGCTGGAGCAAGTCCAGAGGAGGGCGACCAAAATGGTGAGAGGCCTGGAAGCCATGCCCTATGAGGATAGACTTAGAGAGCTGGGTATGTTTAGTCTGCAGAAGAGGAGGTTAAGAGGGGACATGATAGCCATGTTTAAATATTTGACGGGATGCCACATAGAGGAGGGAGAAGGCTTGTTTTCTGCTGCTCCAGAGACCAGGACAAGGAGCAATGGATTCAAGCTGCAGGAAAGGAGATTCCACCTGAACCTCAGGAAGAACTTCCTGACAGTCAGGGCTGTTCGGCAGTGGAATCTGTTGCCTCGGAGTGTAGTGGAGTCTCCTTCCTTGGAGGTTTTTAAGTAGAGGCTTGATGGCCATCTGTCGGGATTGATTTGAGGGTGTTCCTGCATGGCAGGGGGTTGGACTGGATGGCCTGTGTGGTCTCTTCCAACTCTGAATTTCTATGATTCTATGATATTATTTCTCCCTGCAAGCCTTCAGTTTCTATCTGCAAATTTGTTTGGTTTTGATATTTCTTTGCAAATTTGTTTTCATAAAACATATATCTTAAGGCTTAATTGTGCTGGTTTGCTTCACTCTCTTTCCTTTTGATTTACTAATCACCTGCCTGTACATGTCAGTGCTGCACAGTGCCACAGGAAAGAAATTATTAACTTAGAGGTCTAATATTAAGAGAGATTTACTGTCTGCTTACTTTGAAAAAGTTTTTTTTTTCTTGCAGAGGCTATGTTCTGTCTACATCAACAATGCAATTATACACATATCAACTCAGAAGTAATCCCCAATGAGTTCAATGAGTGCTAGGAACCAAGGTACAAGATTGTAGACTAAGGGAGATTTTTAAAAAGCCATTGGATTACACGGATTTCTTTACAACAATTAAGGGTTTTGTTCTTACTATATCTTTCTGAACTCATTTTACTCCATTTAACTCCTAGCGCAAAAATATTTGCCAGAATTCTATATCATCTTTTACTTAATGTAGCTTAAAATTTAGTAGCAAAGAAACCCTGTTGATGAATTGCAAATTGGGACATCAGCAAAAGTGTGGAATGCACATTGATGTGGAATGTGGGTTGGTGCATGATGCACATTGGTGGATGATGCGCATCAGATGCAATGCGAATCGGGCACTTTGCTGGCTCTACTACATAATAATGTAACAGCAGCCCTCTACTGGATGCATGGGCTACAAAACAGACCAATTCTAATTCCCTCATACATAAGTCAATGTACAGAGACATAACTCCTATTCAGGAGTTGCCTGGAAACCTTTAAGAGGCTGCATGATTCTTAGTTGTCTCTGTGGGTAGATATTTTGCAACATTTTGTTATGGGATTCTTACTTATTGAATACTATACTTTAAAGTGAAAAAAACAACCAAGACAAAGAGTGCTGATTATTTGCAAAGATAAAATTACAGAAGATTCTCATAATAATTGCACTGGCTAGATATACATAGCCAAAGTCTGGAGAAGAGAGGAAAAAAAGGACACACAGGTACTAAACCATTGTAATAATTAAAGTCAGTATTTATTTACATTGAGCTCTAGCACCACCTTGTGTAGAATTATTTTAAAACATCAGCACATAAACAGAACTCCACTCAAGAAAGAACAAGGTAGAAAGCAGTACTTCTCAAACTATTTGTTCCATGGAGTAATTGAAAATTGCTGGGAGTCTTCACAGAACAATTAGGGAGCATTCTTTTCTGTTCTATAGATACATACTTAAAGCATTTTCCATGCCAGCATCATCATGACTGTCAAACATATGGTTATATAATAAAATCACACGCCAAGGTATAGGAAAAGGCAGAAAGAAGGTCAGATTGAGCTCCCTGGTCTGGTTGTTATACTACGGAAGCAGAACAAACACAGAGAGAAAAGATTCAGGTTTCATTATCAATCAATAAATTACTGGTGTAAATGCCGGAATAGCACTTCTGGAGCTTCAGTTTTCATCTTGCATGAGAGAGGAAGAAGATTCTGTTTTCCTGGGCAGAACATACTTCCATTTCTCAAAGGAGCAATCTCTTTAAAGTGTGCAGTTACTGGTTTGCCCACCATGCATATCTAGCATCCTCTACAGGTGTAGGTTTAAATCTTGCCCCTGATATTTTTTTCTCTGGTGTGGAGGTGTGGGTTTTTCAGACATCTGTGTGCATGGTGCTTCTTCTGTGTGCTTATCAGGGTGACCAGGCTCTGTATTCAGATTATGGTCTCCATCTAGAAGTGTGAGTTCATTCCTAGTTCCATTATCCCAGATAACATTTTTCCTGGTATGGAAGCATGAATTTAGGCACACAGTTAATGTTCCTTCTTCTACCTGTCAGGTTATCTGAGAGCGCCCAATCTCTGCCTGGAAGCATGGGCACACAGTTGATTCCAAGCATCCCTTTTCCTGCAAAACTGGTGGGGACATTATCATTGACATAAAATGTGTCAGGAACTGATGAAAGTTAAGGAATAAAGTACAAAAGCAGATGCATACCTCAGTTCATGCAGTCTCCACTTAATCAAAATCTGGCATGTGAAAGGGATCCCGGACTCTTAGTAGACCACAAGCTGAACATGAATCAGCAGTGTTATGTGACAGTCAAGAAAGCCAATGTGATCCTTGGTCGCCTCAATAGGAGTATAGTGTCTAGCTCAAGGAAAGTAATAGTACTACTCTATTCTGCTTTGGTCAGACCTCATCTGGAATACTGTGTCTAGTTCTGGGCACCTCATTTCAAGAAGGATATGGACAAGTTGGAGTGCATCCAGAGAAGGGCAGCTAAAATGGTGAAGGGTCTGGAAGCTATGCCATATGAGGAGAGGCTTAGGGAGCCAAGTATGTTCAGTCTGCAGAAGAGAAGTTTAAGAGGGGACATGATAGCCATGTTTAAATATTTGAAAGAATGTCATATTGAAGAAGAAAGAGGCTTGTTTTCCACTGCTCCAGAGACTAGAACAAGGAGCAATGGATTCAAACTACAGGAAAGGAGATTCCATTTGAACTTCAAGAAGAACTTCCTGACGGTCAGAGCTGTCCGGCAGTGGAATATGCTGCCTCGGAGTGTGGTGGAGTCTTCTTCTTTGGAGATTTTTAAGCAGAGGCTGGATGGCCATCTGTTGGGAATGCATGGCAGGGGGTTGGACTAGCTGGCCCCCATGGTCTCTTCCAACTCTATTATTCTATGACTATAGTCAATCAGGAGAGGGATGTCTTGGAAAGGTAGCTATGAAAGAACAAGACAGGACCCTCAAAACACACACACAGACATATATATATGTGTATATATGTATAATTAAATCCGAAAGTCAGAAATCATTCTTGCCTGAATGCTTCTGACTTGTGGTATATGTACAGAGAGCCCTTGGTACTCACTGGGGTTTGGTTCCAGGACTCCCTGTGGATACCAAAATCCATGGATGCTCAAGTCTCATTATGTACAATGACATAGTAAAATGGCATCCCTTATCGAAGATGGTGAACAACTCAAATGAGTGCCAGAGAGAGACTAAGGATCTGTGAAATTGCAAGAGGCTACAAGAGGGTATGCATACACATCAGTGTCGCTCTCAGTGTGTGGCAAAATCAAGGTTTGCTTTTTGGATTTTTTTTCAAATGAACTGTGGTTGGTTGATTCTGTGGGTGCAGAATCCATGGATGTGGAGGGCCAACTTATTGTTCATCGCATGGTTGTGAAAGCTGAGTAGAGAAGAAGGCTGGCAGGAAGAAAATCAACTCCTTTGAAATGTGGTGCTGGGAGAGAGCTATATGAATAGCACAGATGGGTCCTAGAGTATACCAATCTGAATTTGCACTAGAAGTCAAAATGTTTAAACTGGGACTAGCAAACTTTGGACACATTGTGAGATAACAAGGCTCACTGGAAAAGACAACAATGCTTGCAATGTGGGAGGTAATAGGAAAAGAAAAAGAGCACATTACAAATGGATTGATTCAGCAAAGGAAGCCACAGCCATTAGCCTGTGTCTGCATATGCAAGTTTAAAAACAATTATTGGGATTTATTTGAATTTCACAGGTTGCAAAACCAGTTAAAAGATCCAAATTACCCTGAAATATTTTTTTTCAAGTAAAGCCAAGCTAACCACGGTTCCCACCCAGAATCTGCTTGACTTAAACAAACAACAAGTTACCAGTTCAGTTATTCAGTTCAACACTCCATCCATCAAGGATCACTGCTTCTGTAACTTAAGACCAAAACAAAATAAAATGGCACATGATCCCATTTGGGGGTTATTGAGATGTTAGGTCACATATGTCAAACACAAGGCCCGTGGGCCAAATCTGGCCCACCAGGCCATTCCATGTGGCTCTTGCACCTCTCCTGCAGCTTGGCACCCCCCATCCCCACCTGGCAAGCCTGATTCCCACATTGCGGGCTCCCAACCGCCAGTATTCTGAAGAGGGACCCAGCAGCCAGCACTTGCAATCTACTTCTACATCTGACTGCTCCTGTGTCCAAGTCTCGCTTTCAAAGCATTGCTGCGGGTTATCATGGGAATGCTCCACACAGCTCACAAGAGTTAGAGAGAGGAGCAGTCAGAACTAGAAGTAGATCACGAGAGCTGGCTGCTGGGTCCCTCTTCAGAATACTGGAAACTGGGGGCCTGCAATGTGGGGATCAGGCTCACCAGGTACAGAGAGGGGTAGGGGGCGGAAAGAATCACAGAGAGGGTCTCAACTGGGACCAAAAGTTAAACAAAGTTAATATAATAAACAGTGCTTGATATTTGTCTGATGATTTAAAAAAAATTCTGTTTTCAAAACTCATATTTCAATAAATTGTACAGTAGTTCTACACTTGAATATCTGTTTGCCATTATTTTTCCTAGACTTCTAGTTTCAGAGCTAGTTATTACTAAAACCAGTAATAATTCAAATACAGAGGCAATTATTTAATAAGATAAAAGAGTAGATACATTTATATAGTCTTACAGATTCAACCGGCCCTTTGAGGGCAACCACAATGCTGATGTGGCCCAAGATGAAATTGAGTTTGACACCCCTGTGCTAGGTGGAGGGTGGTAGGGAGTGGGGAAAAGGAGGTAGAGCAATAGTATACCATTTGTGACCCCAACCACTTCTGTTGACGTAGCCCCTTCAAATTTCCCCTCCTACCCAGAAAAATATGAAGAGTTGTCACTCCTGGGAGCATTCAAGAACAATTATTCTTCTCAAAAGTAAGGAGCAGTCACCCTCTCCCCCCATGTACTGCTTGTGCCTTGTTCACTGGAAAAAAGTGGTTTTACAGAACTGGAAGTGGGACTTCCTTACATAGAGAGGCAGGACAGTTGGAAGGATGGTTCCCTCCACTCCCTTGCAATACAGTTTCTGTACATAGTTCATCTGCTTTTATCTCCAGTCTGTGATTGGATACGAGAGGAGAATATAACAATGAAGATCCTTTTTACAAAGCCTGCCCAGCCCTTCTCTTCACCTCATCCTCTGTCTAGTTGCAAGTGTTTTAGCAGCATTGGCATGGGGAGGAGGATGAAGAAGGGATGGAGAAACCCAGCATTTCAATGTTGGATTACAGCAGGTGTCTGAAGTAAATGATGCAATAAAGTTGAGGTGGGAAAGAATGGATTCTATTCTAGCCAACCCAACTATAGCTGTATTTGCTTTATATAACAGACAAAGTGAATACTAGCTGCCTGCAAAATCCTTTACTGAGCATGCATGAACAGGAAAACAGAAAGGGGGAAAGGAGATAGGCCTGCCTCAGTAGCAGAAAGCAGAGATTTATAAGTTTGGCCACCAACGTGGAAGCTGGTGAAAGGGGAAAAAAAATCTTCCCTGAATGTATTTTGGCAGAAGACTTCAAGTGATTTAGAAAGTTCAAAATGTTTTGTTTACTTATGCAAGGCAGGTATGACCTGATTGTTTCATTTCATGTGTGCATATTGTTAGCACTGCTGAAACATATTGAAGTCCTCTTCTTTTTTGTGGGGCAGGAATTTTCCTCTATTCTGTCCATTTCATTTCTGCCTCTGGTACCCAATTTCTGTTAAGGAAGCAAAGTCAATGAACACATCTATTTTATTAGCTAAGGTATACCAGTAGTGTTCCTTTCTCCTGCTTATCTGAGTGGTCAAAGGTGCTCCAATTGGGCTATAGCTGCACTCTGTGTCTGGAGACACCTGATTTCCCTGTTGGTCTAAGATGCATTTATTCCTGTCAGCCAATATCCTCCTGGGCTGCTATTGGTTGGCATGTTTTCTTCAATGTGGTTATTGCTGTAATCATTTCCAATTGAATTGGGAAGGGGATGCTTTCGCATTTCCTCCCATGTGCCCAGCCTCATAATAGGTTTGCTTGCTGAGTGTATGACTATCCTTTTTTTCTATATCATTTTTTTTTTTGCGAACTGGAACTAACATAAAGTTTTTACCAGAACACTGGGGATTTCCATGCCTCATTTATGTCTGGATGCAAGGAGAACTGATTCTGCTGTAATCCTCAATTTATACTTTCCTTCATTTTCTGTTTCCTACACTTCTGCTACCAATACCTTGGAAACATGATATAATTGAAATTCTTGTATCTCTCTGGTTTAGGAGAAATCAACTACTTTTTGTATAGAATGTGTGTGTGCGTGCGTGCGTGTGTGCACATGAATGTTGGTCTCCATGTTGTTATACAAATTCAACCTGCTAAAATTCCCTTTTCCACCCAACCTCACAAAATCCAATCCATTAACAGAGATATGAACAAAGTCAATAGTTTCATGGCACACTACATAGATTAATACAAGAATCCTTGCTGCGCTGCTGCAGCTGTTGTTTGCCTTTGAGTCATTTCTGATTTATGGTGTCCCTAAGGAGAACCTCTCACATGGTTTTCTGGGGCTGTGTGTGTATGTGATGCACCCAGTGAGTTTGCATGGCCAAGCAGGGAATTGAACTCTGCTCTCCAGGGCTCAAACCAGCAGCCCACACTGGATTTCTGAAGCACATAAAACAATCAGAATCAATAATAAAACTCAGGGAGAATTTTGAGCCCTGGGAAACTGACTTTTTATATGCAGATTTACTGCTTTTACGCATCAGCACTAAATGACCACTGTAAAGTTCTAAAGACCTGTATCACTGTTGTGCAGCCCTTTGAAAATGTGGAGCAAGGGTCACAATTTGCTTCTTTTTGAACCCTATTATATTCTATCCCACTCCCACAACTGTATAAATATGCTTTATACCTGAAGCCTTAATACTAGTCGGTACATTTCTCAAAGAAGTGGGTTTATATCCATGAAAGCTTCATGCAAAAATAAAAACTGGTTAGTCTTAAAGGTGCTGCCACATTTTTTCTCCCCCTCCCTTACTCCATTTTATGCTGCAAGAGAGTAAACATGTCTACTTCTTTGAAAACTTTTTACAAGCAAGAGCTGTCAACTCCTAACAGGAAAAGCTTTCCTCTAATCTGACTACTGTTGATTGTTGTGGGTTTTTTGGGTTTTGAGGCCGTGTTCTATTAGTATTTTCTCCTGAAGTTTCACCTGCATCTGTGGCTGGCATCTTCAGAGGATAACCCTCTGTCATCTTCTCTGAAGATGCCAGCCACAGATGCAGGTGAAACATCAGGAGAGAATACTAGTATAACACGACCTCAGAGCCTGGAAAACCCGCAACAACCTATGGATTCCAGCTGTGAAAGCCTTCGACTTTACAATGATTACTGTTGCTTCATTCGTGAGTCTAAGGTCCTTTCCACACGGGGGTCTAAAAACGGTGTAGAGCGACCTCTGACGCAGGCCATCTACACCGTAAAGTGGATTGGGGCGGATTACTTTAGAGTAATTCCACACCCCAATCCGCGCTAGGGCGCCTGGAAGTGGCGCCACCATGTGCTTTTTAAAAACCACTTTTTATGTGGTTTTTAAAAGGCATGGGGCCTGCAGCCCCGTTCAGTCGCGTCGCAGTGCCCAGTGTGGATTTGCAGGCGCACGCAAGGGCGTGCCTGCAGATCTGCTGGGGGCGGAATTTCCGGCTGGCGAGGTTCTCCGGTTGGTGGAGAGCCTCCGCCAGTCATAAGCTGCCATTTTGGGCGCTGCAGGACGCCACGGAATGCCAACGAGTGTGGAGCAGCGAAAACACGCTGCTCCACTGGCGACAGACTTACCCGGTTTAAGGTAAGCTCCGTTTCAGCGTGTTTCCGGCCGTTTCTTCGCCCATGTGTGGAAAGGGCCTAATTTACTCCAAGGTGAACAGTTGTTATTGGCAAGGTAGGTTTTGTCACCTTCAGAAGGAAAGTTCAGCAAATGCTTGCTTTCTGTTCCCTGTTATTGTTCTTGTTGTTGTCATTGTGTGCCTTTAACAGCAACCCTAAGGCAAACCTATCACAGGGTTTTTGGGGCTAAGAGCATGTGAGTCACCTTGTGGGTTTCCATGGCTGGGTGGGGAATCAAATCCTGGTCTTCAGGCTCATAGCCCAACACTCAAACCACCATCATGGGAAAAATAGCACTCTTGGAAATGTTGATGATATCCTATCAGGCAAAATAATTTGCAGTTCTTGAAGTTGAAACAGTCCTGTAGAGCAGGTAGCATTTCTTACATGTGTGGCTTTTCCCTGTTTCTTTTCATGGCACTCAACAAAGGAAAAAGATACACATGTAAAAAATTCTATCTGCTCCACAGGACTCAATATGAACTTCATTTCAAAAACTGTAAGAAATCATTTAGCTGCATAGGTGAGGTCTTGCTAATGGATATCACCAACATTTTCATGGGCACTATTACTCTTTCCCACAGAGATACAGTAAAACATACACAAGAATGGGATGGTTTCCATCACAACATGTACTTCAGTCAGCTTTATCTTGCCAAGGCATTTTTGTAAATGGGAGAGGAGTAACGCTGGTTTCAGTTTTTAGTTGGAATAAACTCAGAGGAAGGCAAAGGCAAATCACTACGTCTTGCCCAGAAAACCCTATGATAGGTTTGCTTTAGGGTTGCTGTAAGTCCAAAACAACTTGAGGGCACCCAACATCAAACATATCAAATATAATTTCCAGAATCTTATGGAAGCCATGGGCAGGCCAACGCAGTCAAAACAGGTACAGAGCTGGCTACTGTCCAGCCTTGGGCCTACCATGTCTCCAACCTTCAATTTCACATCTGTACAAGACAAAAAAAAAGCTTAAAAAGCTCCACTGTATTGTGAAGACAAAACAAAGTAAAGCCAATTAAATACTTTTCAGATAAGGATTGCTAAACAAGGAAGACAGAAAGCAGATTTCTATATCTAAGGTTGTGTCTGGGCAGCCCTACTGTTAGGAAGAATGAGGCGGCTGCCTTAGCAAATTGTGTCATAAAAGAACAGGGTATCACTGTTGAATTTTTTATTGTTCTATTTTTACTACCATGGAGGAAAAGAAATACTAGTCAGACATTTTGTCCCAGTGTTCCTAGTAACTTGACTGGCCTTCGATATTATGCATCTTAATTGGCAATTGAGCTGTGTTCATTTGGTGCCTCTGCCTCAGGTACCAAAATGTCTGGCTCTGGACCATGTGCACACTTGCTTGGGAGTAAGTTCCTTTAAACGCAACAGGATTCACTTCAAAGTGAATATACAAAGCTCTTATTATCACAAATGAAGAATAACGTTTTCCCGAAACAATATTAGTACAGCTGGCAGACGCCTCTCAGCTAGAGCTTGTAAACATTTTTAACTAGATTTCTCATAATTCCTCAGCAAAAGCATGACCACTGCCCATGTGGGCTTGGAGAGTCTGTGAACTGTTGTTCAAAGAATAACTTTTCCAAGCTCTCAGCAGAGGCAGAGTGCCTGCCACTGAATTGCCACAGTCAATAATTCTTCCTGAGCTGTACTTACTCTCAGATATTAGTGGGCAATAGCCAGGGAAATGTTGCTTCAGCCTTCTCACCCTCCCTCCCTCCCTCCAAAGCTTTTTAGGTAAAACCTTCCTCTAGACATGAATCCCTGGGCAGTGAACATAATCATCACCAGCCTCTTTAATACAGAATTGAAGCTACAGTAAATCCCCAAACAGCATAATAAACTTTCAGAAGCAATAAACAAACAAACAAAAACATTCACATGATAAAATGAATTTAAAAGCCTTGGGAAAATAAATATGTTTTGACCTGGCATCAGAAACAATGAATCTGTCAGTGCCAGACTCACCTTCTCAGGAAGGGATTTCAAATTCCTGGGGCCACCACTAGAAATGTTCTGTCCTTCATAGGTTTCTAATGTATATCTTATTATTGTTTAAATAACAAGTATGAATAAATCCTGATTTAGATAAAGGTATCAGCAAAGGGGATTTAACACTTTACTCGGCACCATCCTCCAATTTCCACAGAGATGTGAATAATTCTCCCAAAATTGTTGTTACAGACAATCACTGAGATGAGCGGTTGAAAAAAACCTCTGTCCTCTGCAAGATTTCAGAGGGAGAAAAAAAAGACAAGGAACATTTTTATTGTTGTTTCTGCTATGTGCACAAAATGTCTGCACAACACTAGTATTCTCCATTGTGAAGAAAGTACATAAAAGGAACAAAAACTGGGAAAGACTAGGCCACTGCTAAAATATACAAACAACCTATCTGATGTTTCTGATATTTTAAATCCACACAAAGGGGCAGCAGCTCTCATAATCTGTAGCAAAATTGTTCTCACAAGTGTGAGAGCTTCCACTGATAGAGGCAGAAAATATCTTACTTATCTCACAGACTAGGAGAAAATTTTTGTGGTTTTCCTTACCCACAGAATGAGATAAGAGGGGATAAACATCCCTAGTTTAATGTCACATGTAATGTAGCTTGTTCAAAAGTTACAACAGAGCTAGAAGACACAACATCTGTACATTAAGAACATACAGCTGGCCCTTCACATTTGATTATTTATGAGTTTCTTCAATTCATAAACACCCCCACACACACCTCAGGCACTTCTTTTCTGGGGGAAGTTTCCCTCTGAGCGGCTCCAATCAGGCCACACAGGTCCTGAAAAACCCACTTCTGGTGGTCCTCCTCCACCAGCTGCTGCCTGACTAGCTAAAGATGACTTGCAGCCTGATTTCTTAGCACCACCAATCCTCTCCCAATGCCCCCAACACACACCCCCAAGGAAGGAAATGGGCAAAAGAGAGGAAGTATAGGTCTACCATGCCAACCCACCCCCTTCTCTTCTCCTTTTCCTGACCTGGTTTGGACCCTGGTTGTCCCTTCTCCCCACCATGCCTCAGCCCCCTTCCCACAGACACAAACATATATTTGGATATTTGCGATTTTTCCACTTTGGCAGGGGCGCTGTGCCCCTAATCCTAGTGAATGTGGAGGGCCAACTGTATTTTGCAGAACCAGCTGCTGGGAAGGGGAAAGGTGACAATGTAAATCAGAGGTGGGGAACTGCTACATATCCAGGGGCCAATTTTCTACTGCTCAGGGACCCTCACAGGGCCACACTGACCACTAAAATAAATAAATAAATGGATGGATGGATGGTTCTGGAAGTCTGCTTCTGGTTTTGGAAAACCAGCTTTTTTGAAAAAAGAAAAAGTTAAACAGTAGGGCAGGTTGCAACTTTATTTAAAAGGTCAATTATTGTTCTTGGAGGCTTCTAGGAGACACAATTCTGCCTTTTGGGGGGCAGGCCAGAAAAAAATGCAGTCCAGAGAGTATAAAGGGTCAAGAGTTGCAAAAATAGCCTTGGAGGCCACAACACTGAGACAAACCCATGACAAGAACCAATAAAACAGACTATCATAGTGGGATGTTTATTAAAATATAATCTCTATAAAGATACCATATTATACAAATATGTTGCTACTATAGCAGCCTTCTCCAACTTGGTCATCATGGCTGGCAAATGATGGATGTTATATCCATCACACCTAGAGGGCACTTGTTTGGGGAAAGCTGAATCTATAGTCACTTGCTGTACAAGGCTTGGGGTGATTGCTACACAGGACTGGCTTTGTATCACAAGAACGAGAAGAGCCACCCCAAGTATTTTCTGGCTGAACTGAAGAACTGGGCAGTAGCTCAAAAGAGTCCCTTCTTTCACAGAAGGATTTCAGAGTCCTCCAAAGAGTCATCTGCATATCGTAGTTCATCTGTTAACACACTTCCTACAGGTAGTGTGCTTGCTTGAGACCACAACATCCCATTCTGTGAAGGGGCCATAAGTAGCAAAGGAATATCTTCTTCTGTTCTTGTCAGGTTCTGTTCCTCAGTAACTCCACTTAAAATGTATCTGTCATCCATCCCATTGTTCTCATGGATGTCAACAGTGACTATTGTAGTCTCTGGTCTATGAGAACAAGACTCTATAATGTGATCAGGATCAAGGTCCGTGTTTATTTGAGGAAATTCGGCATCTTCTGCCAGCTCATCCACGCTGTCCTCCAGCAAACTTGTGTTGATATAAACTATGCTGTCAGGTTCACTCAGGTCAGGCAATGTTTTGGACAGCTTCTCCAGGTGAAGCTTCAGTTCTGTAAAAGTGGGTCGATCCACAGGATTTGCTCTCCAGCATGAGTACATTATTTCATACCTGAAGTAACAAAAACATATTGTGATGAAACAAGTGGTTCTTTAAAAAACGAAAAACCTGAAAAGGAATATACCATAGATTTCACAGAATTAAAAAGTGCACAGGGACCTCAAATGTAGTTTAGTCCAAGTCCCCACCAATGCAGGAAATACACTGACATAGCTAGCACCCATGATAAACTATCATCCAGTCTTTGATTAATCCCAGGCCAAATGAGCTGACCTCATTTAACCTTCCTTCACAATACAATAAACTCTTTGGCTTCTTCTCAACATGTTCCAGCTGAACTTACAAAGCATTTTGTAATATCGCTATAAACCTCTATTAATGGTGTGGAGGGATCTTTCAGCCCTCCAAGATGTTGTTAGACTGCAGCTCCCAGTGCTCCTCACCACTGGCTCTCCTGGCTAGGGCTGCTAGAAGTTGCAGTCTGACAACATCTGGACAACACGATTCCTACCCATGCTTTATAACCTCTTTTCTTTCCAGTCTGTCAACTCCCATGCTACAGCAGTGAAATGTTTGCCCTGAGTTACTGATTACTTCTGGACACATCCCAAGCTTTGAGTAAAAAACTAAGCTATGCATACATTCATGTTTAATGAATGGGAGCTTACTGAGAATTTTATTCTATATCAGGGTGGGGAACATTTGGCCCACCAACTGTTACTAACCAACCAATCCTGTACTCTCTTATCATTGGACAGGCTGTCTAGGGTTTCTGGGAGTTGAAGTCCAAAGAAACAAAGATTCCCTGCATCTGTTCAAGACAGACATCAAGAAGACACCAAAACACCAAGGAGAAAGGAAAGAAAGAATAGACTATTCAGGCACACTTATCTGAAAAACAGGTGGCACTAAATTCAGTGGGGATTTATTTTCATTCCAAACTTACTACCATCTGGATCCTTTTTGCTTTTTGTTCCTGTGACATTAGAAGACGTATGTATCCCCATGCAACAGCAGCCTCCATGTATCAACAAAGAATAAGGCAGGCATGGTGAACAGACTTCAGGACTTCCAGTTTCCCAAGGTGGGCCCAGATAGCACACATGGCAATTGTTTTGAGTAAGCATGTTGTTCTGCCTGACTACTAGAATCAGCACCAAATTACTGCATATTATTATCATATGAAATACTTACAACTCATCTAAACAGTCATCTGGCTGCTTCAGCCTATGTCCGTGAAGGAGATAGTCATATATTTCATGGTTTTGCACTCCTGGGTATGGCGTCATCCCTCGTGTTGCAATTTCCCACATTGTAACACCAAAAGCCCACTACAAGGAATCCAGAGAGAAAAGGACACTCAGATGACATTGTAGAAAGACTCAATAAGAAGAGATACCTTCCAAAGGACATAACTCTAATCCTAATCCTAAAGACACCCACCTTCCTCAAACTAGGGCTATATGCATGTGTAGGATTACAACTCCGAATGAGGTCATCCAACATATCTTAAGGGCATAGGTTGAGGAAAGCTGCTATTCATCTTCATCTGCAAATGAGTCCTATTAAACTCAGTGAGATTTACATCCAGGGAACTGTACTGCATTTCCTTGCACACTGCTGAGAAACATTATTTGTTATATTCTTGAAACATTTGACATTATTGTGGTGGTGTCATTGTTGCTTTTTGCTGATGTCAATTCTAGTTATATAGGCATGTATAAAAACTAAAATTGATATAAATAGTAAATTTTGATATCTAACTTCCAATACATTTTGGCATGTGCTCATTAACAGTTGCTCCTTGAAGAAGAGGCCATATTTTAGCAGCAGAGTACATGTTTTGTAGCCTTAAAGTCCTTAGCTGAGTCCTTGGCTTCTCCAGTTAAAACATTTTCAGGCAATAGGGCTGGGAAAAAATCTTCAACTGAGACCCTGGAGAGCCATTCTGCTATTGTTATGTGCCTTATCATAGGATTTTCTCAGCCAGATTTATTCAGAGGAGGTTTTCCACTGCCTCTCTCTAAGGCTGGGGGAGAGCAAGTGAGACAAGACCCACTATTGGTCAGAACAAACAGAATTGGTCTAGCAGGTCTGACTCTTTTTTGAATCACATGCAGAGTTAAAGAAAGTGCCTGTTTTGGATGACAACTGCCAGTATGGTCCCACTTCTGATCACATGTGACTCACTCTAAAAATGTATTAAAGGTATAAAGACTCCAATACACTCACAGAATCCCACATCTTCAAGGGCTTTCCCTTCATCTTAAATTAAAAGGAAACTTATGCATGCAGAAACTTCATGGAAGTACACACATGCATGAACTTAAAGACTGTTATCTCCCTCCTGGCTACAACAGTGACCCATCTATCAGAGACAGTTGTAGCAATGGCTTCATTTGACCTATGTAATAAGAAAGAGACTCTGCAGCTCCTAGGTCAAAGGTAGGATGTGATAACATCAACAAGCAATAATATTTGTCTTTGTGTTGCGAAAAGACAAACACCTCCTGATGTCTTCATATTAAGCTGCTAATAGTTCAAGTGGCTACTTAAAAAGAAAAAGAAAATGAAAAAAATTGCATCACCAAAAAGAAGGACAAAGGGGACAGAGATGTGCACAAAGGCAGTATCTATATTATACATATTTTGAGATTATGACTATTATCTTAATTGATCCCTGATTGACATACCACATCACTTTTTGTTGTGTAGACTCGATCAGCAAGACTTTCTATTGCAATCCACTTAACAGGCATCTTTGCAATGCGCCCCTGCCGATAATAATCTCCACTGTAAATCTTCTTGGATAAACCGAAGTCTGCTACACATACAGTCATGTCATCCCGTAACCTGTTGATTGATTTAAGGCACAACGTTACTATGAATACATTTAAAACAGGTAGAGATATACTGAAAGACAAAAAGAAGTGCTCCTGATGGTCTCCAATTTAAGATTTAAAAGGAAATTTGGACAGATTCATGGAGGATAAAGCTGCTGTCAATCGCCCGAATTCTACTGATGCTTTATGCTAGCATAACCTCCAATTGTTTGTTGTTGGGTGCTTTCAGGTTGTCATGACTTATGGTGACCCTAAGATGAACCTATCACAGGGTTTTGGGGGGCTGAGAGTGTGTGACATGCCCAAAGTCACCCAGTGGGTTTCCATGGCCAAGCAGGGAATTGAACTCTGGTCTCCAGGGTCAAATCACTATATCACACTGGCTAACTTCCAATTACATCAGCATAAATACTGTTTTAAGCATTGCAAATGGAGGCATCCAGTACTTCATTGTGCAACACCTTTGCCCCAGTGAACAATGGCAGCCAGATGTTCCTGTGTGCAGTTCTGGCCCTCCTCCTGGCCACTAATTAGTTGCAAAGGTGTTGTGCACGGCACTGTTTAGTTGCTGTTGTGTATCTGGAGTAGAAGAAGCAACATCTGTCCTTGTTCAGATCAAGGGAAAAGCTGCTGCTTATTCCCCAGGTGAGTATATCCAGCTGGATGATGTGCAGATTTACCCCTGCAACCAATCAGTGGATAGGGGTACAGCTGCACAAATGAGCTGTCCGGTTGCTTTTGTGCAGCCAGGGAAGAGCTTTCACTCCTCAGCTACATTGGTGGAGATTTACACTCTGCCAGAGGGTTTATTAAATCTATAATTAAATCTACCAGTCACACTATCAATGTCTACCAGTCACACTACCTCCAATATCAGAGGCAGTATGCCTCTCAGTATTGGCTCCTTGAAAACATATGTGGTAGAGTGCTACTGCATTCATGCCCTGTTTATGGGTTCCCCAAAGGCATTTGGTTCATCACTGGGGGAAAAGAATGCTGGACCAGATAAGTGTGAAATTACATTATGTATATGCTTCTGGGAAAGACACAGACATGATTAGATGGCTTTTCTGCACAGATGTTTGGGGAAATGAAGATATATCAAGAGACTGAAGATTTTTAAAAGACAATTTTCAACAAATATATAAGCATTACAAATATATAATTCCTGAGAAAACTTCAGTTGTTAATCTTGTAGCATGGAGGCACCTTTAATGATTCTTACAGACCAATATAATAAAAATTTGTACTGTTTGGTTGTCATGTTCCCCAATATAATACTTTATTGTGTAATTATTTTGAACCTGTGCAACTACTTAAAATAATGTTCACAAAATTTAAAGTGAAATCAGAAAAACAGATGTCACTTGATCTTTGCTTGTGAATGCAAATTTTGAGGAAGTCTAGCACACACATTTGAATTCCCCTTTCAGAGTTACAAACTCTGAAGATAAATCTATCCTTTTTTGTTCTGAGCAGAAGAGGGAAAACTGTGGTAACTCACATGCAGTTCCGAGCAGCCAAGTCTCTATGAAGGAAGTGCTTGTTACTGAGGTACTCCATTCCTAGTGCAATGTGGATCATAAACTTCAATAAAGTTTGTAGTGGTACATACTAGAAACAGAATAAAGACAAACATTATGCCAAATTTATTACATTTGTCAATGAAATCATTATAATTAAAAACAACACATGGTAAGAATAAATCTCATGATTGGCTTAGAGATACACAGTGGATTTAAAACAGTTGCAAATGGAACTGACTGGGAAACTCTTATAATCAGTCTTTCTTGACCTGGGATCCTCCAAATGTTTTGACTGCAATCCCCCAAATCCCAAACCAGTGTTGTAAATTCTAAAAGGAGATTATGGAATTTGCTGTGTAACACAACAAGAAGGCACCAGAGTTGGGTAAAGCTCTATGATGACAGGGAAACCCTTTCCAAGAGTAACTAAATTCCTTATCAAGTACGTGGAGAAAAAAAATAGGAGATTAAGAACCTTCTTGCAATAATTATAAGAATGTTCTTTATTCTCTATTATTTGTAATCATTTTACTATTTCCTGTCTGCATAGGTAAATCACTTTTAGTGTATAATCAAGGTTACTCATTCATACTTTTATTACATTATTACATTTTATTACATTATTACTACTACTACTACTATTATTACATTTTATTACATTATTGTTTTTATTACATTATTACATTACATTTATCCAATACAGCAAGCATATGAGACAGATTAGATATACTTTAACTCAGTTCATCTCCTTTACTGAACTCATGGATAACAGTGAAAGGCAAGTGTCGATTCAACCATATGTTCAATGCTTTCAGAGTGCTTTGGGAATCATAATTCACAATTCATAGACTACAAGGATCTCAAGTTATGTCTGTTGTACACATTGAACCACAGAGGCAAACAGAAGGCATGGAACCTAAACCAGTTACCTTTCCACCTCTTTGGAGACATTTCCCAGTATAGGGCAATTTTAACCATGCAGTTCTTGTTTGTTTTGCCATTTCCCAGGTAGCAATTATGCTACTAATTGTTCATGAAGCCCAGCTGATACAGCTGCTTCAGAGAGAGCTCAGACTGTGAGATCCACCTCCATTTGCCTAGCAGGTCTAAATATCATTATCTCCTCCACTGGCTAGAGCATCCAGATATCAATGTAACATTTATATATTTGTCAGAGTTGGCTTCTTTACCTCTTCTTCCTGTCTTCCCTCTATTGTGTCTACCAGGTTGCAAGCCATTATTTTACACTGTAAACCACTTTGAGGGCAGCAGCAACAAAAAGATAAGCAAAGCAGCTGTGACAAACTGTGCCTTAGTGTGGGGTACTCCTAAGAGCACATTCTCTATACTTTCCAAGTCTGAGCATGTCTGATCTCTCCCCAGACCAAGCATTACTCATGTACAAAGGCTACAAATTACCAGGGTATAGACACACAGTTTGTAAGTATCAGAGACAACTTTTCAACCAGGTATATACAACTTTTTGGAAAAATTTTATAACATAAAATAAGATTCAACACAGAGTTTAAAAGACAGAAATTCAACCACAGCACAACAAGGTTAAGAAGCAACAGACATATCTATCTTCGTGTAAGCATAGTAACACTTCTTACTGGATCGAACATTACAGGCCCTGTGGAGCTTTCAGGTTAAGAAAACTCTGATTTTGTCTCTTTCTCTGAACCTTGATATAGGATTTTATTATTATAAAAAGTCTATCCCCTTCAAGGCTTCTAAGACTGAGTTCTGGTCAGAAGGACCATGGCCTCAGCTATTGGGTACCCGCTTATCTGGTATTATGTGGTGATTTTGCTGACTAAGTGTGTTGGGCTTATCTCTTTGTGGTATCTATGTGTTTTGATTTGGTTGTATGATTTTTGTCTGTGTTTATGTTTATGTCGGATATTTTGTTTTTCACCTAACATCTTTTCCCGAACTGCATTGTACCTTGGCACTATCAGCCAAATTCTTGATCCAACATGCTTCTTCAGAGTTAACTGGAGGTCTTCTTGCCTCAGAGACTCTAAAAGGTGTTTGTAGACTAAGTTGAGCAACCACATCTTTTAATTCTGGATTTAATCATTAAGTCACTGGAGATCTTTAAACAAATTGGACAGTCATCTCTTAGGAGTGCTTTAGTTGTGTATTTCTGTATGGCAAGTGGTTGAACTAGATGGCCTTTTTGGTACCTTCCTATGCTTCTATGATTAGTGGCATCTCTTTAATATTATTGCCATTTTATTATCTATCCCTCTAACCACTTAATAGTAAAACAAGCATTTTCAGCTGATTTTTCATATAAAAACTTACGTTTGTTAGAAAGGACTGAGAGATGGAAGTCTTTCACTGGTCTTCTCACCAATGACAATATAGGAAATACATAATTTAGCAGTAGGATACACTAGCAAGTTTGGGGCCATTTTCAATTGCCCATCCTCACAATCATGTTCATGAAATTCAGTTGCAAAATGGGAGAAGCCATTAAAACAAACAAGAAAAACCACTGTATTTTGGAATATTTTACAGAGATTCTTAGTGGCTGGCCACTGAATTTTGGTGCCACAAAGTTTTGAAGGGATCTGGAAAAGTCAAATACCACATTGGTGGGGTTCGTTCAGCAAATAAATAGACCAATAATCTTTTTAGTAGATTGCAATACTTGAGACTGCCAGTGGAGGGTAGCATGACAGAATGTTGCTGAATGGAAGGGAAAACAAAGATCTCTCTTCCTTTAGAAACATGTTATGTTAGGAAGATGGCTACATTTAACCTTTTGCCTTATATGTTAGCTGTCAACATGCAGGGAGGCTTGTACACGGCAAAGCTGAAAAGGAGGATGATTCCTTCCCTGCAGGTTTATGTGGCATAATCCAGAAAATGCCTTACAGTTACTAGGCTGTTAACAATCTTGAATGATCTGGACATAAAGGAAGGGTGATGATGATGTAACTGTTTTGATTTAATTCAGCTTACACAAATATCTTGTGGGATAAATGGACCATATATTTCCAACAGGCCTACACTAACTAGCAGTGGCTCTCTTGGTCTTCAGGTAGGAATCTTTCCAGGTCCTAATTAGAAAATCTGGGGACTTTCCGCTTGTAAAAAACAGTGCTCCACCAGAGAGCAAATGTTCTTCCTAGACTTAGCTTTCAAAGTACGAGTAGTTCCCTCCAGAAGAAAATTAAGAGGGATTTTGCCAAAGCCTCTAACAAACTCTAGATAATAAAACTTTATCTAATTCATTTACCATTCATTCATCATCTCCACCACCCTATAGCCAAAACTCACAGGAAGATGTGGCTAATGAAAAATTGACCAACAAAGCCCTAGTTAACTACAGTTAGAACTACGGTACCTCTAGCAACAGAAATACAATTTACAGTTTTTATAACAATTCACTATTACCAATGAAGGAAGGCTAAGTGCAAAAGATTTTATGTGAATATGTGTTCCACATTTAGAGTAAGGGTTTACAAAAATTCTCTGAAAGAATACTATTACAAGCTAATGAGGCTTATCATAATTTTTAAGCTGAAATTACTTTAGAGCAAACAAGTACACTATAGTTTTTCAGTTTCTTTCTAGTAAATCTCCTCACTGTACTTATGGAATTGGACTCCTATAGAACAGAAAATCTCTTCCTGACCCAACTCCATGGTTGCCACTACATCAGAAAATACCTGCTCAAAGAAATCCACTTTGCTTTTTAAAAAAACGGGAGAAATGCTGTCTATTGTCCACTCCTACACAATGGCAAGCAGAATAAGGCTCTCTTTGATGATTCCCAATTATGTGCACAGACATCATTTAATTTTCCACTTGTTTGCAACTCATACAGATTCATATACTGAGCTATGAACAGCTCCATTGTTTATAGCCACTCAGCAAAATAATCACATATTTACAACTAAGTTTTATTATTGTATTATCTTTAGCAAAATAAAACAAAACAGTTCTATCTTATTAGAAGGGACTGTCATCAACATACACTATGACTTCCTTCTTACTGAAAGAGATGTCAGTAGCATTGAGCTATTTTAGTAATGCTCTTCTGTGGGAAGAGTCAATCAAATAACCCCAAACTGCTTGTATAACAAAACATAGGAAGGCCATCATCTCCAGAACAATTAAAGCCTTTTTCTACTGTTCTAGTGCAAGACTGACCGTCTGTCCATGTAGGATGTAAACAAAAAGACCACAGTCTGTTCAAATGGAGGAAAATGTATACAGAAAGCCATCATATTGCCCACAGTCAGGCTTTGACATCAGTGTGCTTTTGAGCACATGCTGGGTTTCCTTCTGTTTAGTGCCTGTGTGGTCTTTATTACTCACCAACATGACACAACTAAACAACACTCAAAGGTCAAGAGATGGCAATGCAGCAGAAGCACACAAGAATGCTCTCACTGACTGTCCAAGTGACAAAACAGACTGATCTCACTGTTACTCCACTCGTCATAAGTTCTTACTTGCTTACAATTTCAGATCAAAATATCACTTTATCTATACCTCCAGCATCATTTTGAGAGGTGTGTAAGGGTCAGAATATATTCCTGCACCAAAGTCTTATTGCTACAAGGACCAATCCTATGGCACCCCTCTTGCCTCTAGAGTGGCAAATGGAAGAACAGACATTATTCCACCTGCTACTGGACTTGGCCTCTAATTGTTGGTTCCACTTGTAAAGCCCTAGAGGATATGACATTTAGGTTGATGGAAGTTCTTCTTAATGATTAGTTGACATCCCTCTTGTTACTTGAATCCATAGCTTTGGGCCCTTATCCTCTTGGACAAGTTTACTACATGACAGGCATCTACTTAGTGAAAGACAGCTATCATATTGTTTCTTATCCGTCTCTACTGCAGGCCCAACAGACCCCAAAATAAGAATACTAATAAGTTTTTTTAATTACCTGTCTTTTAATGATTCTTAAATGGTTTTAACTCTATGAATTGCTTAAATGATTTTTAAAATAACTTCTATATTTTTACTGTTATTTTTGTATGTTTTTAATCTGTTTTGGTCTTAAAGTTCTGTAAATCACCTTGAGTCCCAGTATTGGGAAAAAGGCAGAATATAAATGAATAAAAGAACAACAACAACAACTTCAACCTTTTCTTATAGAAACTTGTCTCCAGACCTGCTTCTGATCTTTGTTGCCCTCCTCTGGTCACATCCTAGTTGAAATTACATGGTATTTTATACCATCAGCATAAGCCCTGATTACCTCTATCCAGTGTTCTAACTTACTTTCTACACATTATATTTTCCACTGAATTATTGATTACCTGTGGGCCCATTCCAAGCCTTGAGCGAAGGAGAAAGCTATGCAAATCTCCATATTTCATGAATGGGAGAATCACCATGGGCTTTGGAATCTGCTGAGAACTTGGTTCTATGCACACACCTGGAAAGGAAGACAAGAAATGAATCAGTAAAATGTGCTAGAAATCATAAAAAAAGGAATTGATCTAGATCAGAAGTGGAAATCACATGTCTCTCCAAATGTTATTGGACTCCAAGTCCCAACAGCCTGAGACAATATAGCCAGTGACAAGGAATGTAAGAAGGTGCAGTCCAACAACATCTGGTGGGCTGCATGATTCCTGCTTCTGGCCTAGCAGCATCTCATTTTAAAGACCAGAGCAAGATGGTATGCACACACAGGCATAGGACTCTATCACACTACACTGTTGTAGCGCTACTGCTCTACTTTAGCTGCCACGGCAACATCAATTTTAAAAGGGACTAGACAAATTCATGGAGAAATCAAGGTTAGAGTTACATATTAATAATTATGTTTGCATATAACCTCCAACACAAGAGGGAGAATACGTTGCAATACTGATAGCTGGAAATGCGTGTGAAGGAAGGTGTGATTGTGCTCACATTCTATTTGTGGGTTTTCCATAAGCACCTGGTTGGTTTCTGTGGGAAACTGGATGCTGGATTAGAGAGGCTTTTGATTTGATCCAGCAAACATCTCCTTATTATCCCATTTCACACAGCAACCAATCCAGCGCCTCCAAGATGCCTGGGTGCCATGAAGCAACGGCCACAGCGCCAATGTTTGCTTGCCTAGCAACTGATATTTGGAAGTACGCAGACTCTGACTATGGTGGTTCTAATTAGATATTGCAGTCAACAGCAGCTAACATCCACAGATCTGTTTAATCCCCTTGGCTCTCATGTCTTATCATAGTAATTAAAGTCTACTGCAAAAACTAAGGGGGCAAAAAAGAATACAAAAGATCCCCTTCAGGACTGAGTATGGTCAGTAGCCATGGAATGTTGCATATATTTTTATCAGGTGTAAGAAAATGGAAAGTCTAGGGCTAAAGTAAGAGGAATAAAATGTTCTGCTTGGCCTTATGGCATTCCAGCTAGCTGTGGAACACTGAACAGGAATACTTTGGTTAAGAGGTGATGATACAATGAAACATTTTACAATTAGACCACTGCATTCCATGATCCCTCTTGTTGGCAGTGGCTTGTCAGGGTTCCAGCTAGAAGTCTTTCCCAGCCCACATGGAGAAGCTGGGTATTGAACCTGGAGACTGAACTTCCACATGCAACTCATGTGTCCTATTACTGAGCTGTGACTCTTCTGACTTATGACCCACCTTCAAACAGGATTTCCCTGCTTAGATTTACTGCGAATCTACAGCTGTGGTAGTGCTCATTTAAGGTCATTTGGACCCTCCCAAAACTGCAAACTCCAGGATTCCATAGGATGTTGCAAGTGGAACGATAGCACTATAACAGTCTAGTGCGGAAATGGCCTTAGTCATAACTTAGCAGTAAATTTCTAATGTGAATGTTCCCATGATATTCTGTTCAGTTTCTAAAATACATACAAATGTCTTCCGAAGAGTATACTTTATTCCTTTTTCCACCTACATGCCTGCCTCAAGAGCCAGCATAATGTAGCGGTCTGAGTGTTGAATTATGACTCTGGAGACCAGGGTTCAATTCCCTTCTTGGCCATGGAAACCCACTGGATAATTTTAGGCACAGCAGACACTCTCAGTCTCAAAGGGAGGGAAAGGCAAACTCCCTCTTAACAAATCTCACCAAGAAACCTCCGTGATAGATTCGCTTTGGGGTTGCCATAAATTGGAAATTACTTGAAGGCACACAACAACAGCAAACCTGAAGAAAACAGTGGTTGTTTGCTTCCATGTCACTGGGGGCAATGAATCTGTTCTGAGTTTAAATCTGAACTTTAAAGGAGATATCCAAGGTGCTGAACCCTGTCACTCAAATACATCTAGCATCTTGGATAATTCTTTCAAACCTGTACTAAAACTCAACATGAATTCATCACTCCACTGACATGGAAGCCACCAGTTGACGTTTCCTCAAACTATCTTGTATTCACTAAGGACAAAAGAGCAGCCATGTTGGATCAGACCAACAGCCGATGTCGCCCAACATTCTATTTATATTATATGAGTTCCTCCCAGGGAACTCACCAGCTGGACCCTCTATCTTGTGCTCCCCAGCAACTGATATTCAGAGGCACAGTGCTTTTATACTGGAGGTGACATACAGACATCCTGAGTAGCAGCCACTGATGGATTAATCTTCCATGAATTTATCTAATCTCCTTTTAAAGCCATCACTAACTCTTTTGGTACTGAGTTCCAGAATTGACTATGTGCTGTTTAAAGAAATACTTCCTTTCATCTGCCCAGATACTCCCACCATTAAGCTTCAGTGGATGATCCTGGCTGTTAGTATTATAACACAGAGAGAGAGTTGTTCCTCATGCACTTTTCCATATCACTGTTGTAGTTATTTGCTGTCAACCTAACTTTGACTTATGGTGACCCTACAAATGAGAGATCCTGTTATTAGCTGCCCTGCTCAGGCCTTGAAAAATCAGGATTGTGGCTTCCCTGATTGAATTAATTCATCTGTGGTGTAGCCTCTCTCTTTTCTTATGGTCTTCCACTTTACCAAGTATTATAGAATCTTTTCTCTTCAGTCATACTGTCTCATGATATGTCCAAAGTATGTCAGACTTAGTTTAATCATCTTCGCTTCTAGTAAAAGTTCAGGCTTGATTTGGTCTAAGACCTAATCATCTTTCTTTTTAGTAGTCCATTGTGTTTGTAGAACTTTTCTCCTGAACTGCATTTCATATGAGTTAATTTTCTTAGTGTCAGCTTTCTTCACTGTCCACCTTTCACAGCCACATGTAAAAATCAGAAATACTATAAACTGGATGATTCTCACTTTTGTATTCAATTATATGTCTTTACACTTGAGGATTTTACCTAGGTTGTCTTTCCAAGTCTTAGTCTTCTGGTCTCTTGCTTGACTGAACAAATTTTTAACAACTTCAACGTTGTTGTTTTTTACCCACTTTAAAGTTAGGTCTACATACCATACATAATTTTATACACCTCTGTCATGTCTGCCCTTTCTTGTCTTTGTAATCTTTCCTTGTTGGGTCCGTTAATCTAGTCCCTTGATAATTTTGTTTTCTCTCAGTTATCTTTCCTTAGGATAATCTGAAAGCAGAGGAAAACTACGAAGACATCTGAACACCTATGTGGGGTTCGGTAAAGATAATGAGTCTCTATCGTGCCATGATCAAAAATCTGGTATCCAACAAGTTTTACTTGCTAATTGACCCACCAAGGAGTTTGATGACATTTGGATGATCAAAGTCTTTCATGCATGCAGCTTCCCGAAGGAACTCTTCAATTTCTCGTTGGGAAAAGCTGTCCACTGAAAGCATATATACATATATATTTTAAAAAGTCTCATTAAAGTTAACATTCCAAATATCACTTCTTAAATGTTTTCCACTTCCTTATCTATACGAAAGAGGCATTAACATATCTTGAATAAAAAGGAACATAGTGTCCCTGACAGTTAGACATCTAAGAAAGTTATTTTGGTGGAAATTAGGAACAGTATTTTTTTCCATTGAGTTTATAGAAAGGTCAGTTAAACAAGCATTCAGTATATCAAACTCAAGTTGTTACCTTGGCAACCTTTTTGGAAGCACTTAATGTTTCAAGGCAGACTCCCTAGACACCATTAGAATTATGAACAAGAAGAGCTTTCTTCAGCCTAATCCTCTGTCAGTAACTTGGACCAGCTCTCATGATCCCCTCACCACCACAGCCAAAGTCTGATCCTTGAACCTATAGGGCTACAACACTGTCATTTCTTCTGTTTTCCATATATGAATTCAAGAAAAAGAAATTTGTCATTTTCAGTGATGTTCTAGCAGAAAGCTAGACCGATAGTGTTATCTACAACATAGTCATCAGGTGGAAACAGTCAGGAGTTTCCACTGCTATACTGTTCTTATTGGAGAAAGACAATACTTCTTTTGTTTGGCTCACTGACTGGTGTGTTCTCCAAGTTTTCCATGAGAATTTATAAAATTTATTCTAATTGCTTTCTGGCCCCATTAAGAAGAGCTGGAATATTTAATGTTAAAGGAGTAACATCACCCTTCTCCCCTGTGACCACAAATACATGATCTGTTGGAGAGATGCAGCCCTGCAACTGAGATACAGGTATGATTGTCTCTTGAGACAAACTTGTGGGCAAATTAATTCTTCCAGTTGGAACTGAAGCTAAATTTGAACAGAGGTATATCCACTGCATGATTACAGTGCCTTAATACCACTTGAATTTCCATGACTCCATTTTGTAGAAATCTTAGGATCTAGTGAAAGAATTCTCTGCTAGAGAACTCTAATGCTGTAGCTCAAGGATGTGCACTAGAGAATTTTACATCCCCTAGCCAGACTACAAATCTCGACATTTCCATAGGATGGAAACATGGCATTTAAAGTGTTATGAGAATGCTATGTTTCTGCAATGTGGATATACCTCTTTTCTGACAGATTGGATAATGTGTCAATCATGAATCTATCCCCTCTCTTCTTAGAGTAGGGATGAACACACCACTATGTACTTGGATGCATCTGAATGGTTCTGAAAAACAACTCCAAACCCATCAAAATCTGCTTACTACTTACACTTCATAGTTTTCACAGCTACTTTCTGAACAGTTCCATCAGGATTGCTGAGATTCCCTTCCATGACTGATCCAAACTCTCCTGGATGAAGGGAGAAATAATGAAATAGTGAATATTATTTATTATTAACATTATAATTTATTTTCAAATTAAATAATTAAATTAACTGTTATCATTAATATAAAATAATGCATTTTTTCATATAGATCTTTCTTTCTGTCAAGGCAAAGAATTCTGTACTATATAACAACAACAAGAACATCATTATTATTATTATTATTATTATTTAAAAAATACATTTGTCTCTCTTTCCAGTTTTTCACTCATAAAAATAAATCCTTTCTCCAGTTGAAGCTGCTGATTTTTATGAGTGAAAAATTGGAAAGAGAGACAAATGTATTTTCATTAATAAAAAATCTGCTCATTGAAATATCACGGCCTTTTATTGTGAAATCTCAGGGCAGCAAAGAGATAAAACAATGTGAATAATTTTAAAAGTTTCAGATTAAAATTGGTTTAAACTTTTAATCTGGATTAAAATCAATTCATTTAAATAGGTTAAAAATAAACAACTCAACATCTTAAAAACAGCTGAGAAAGACTAAGATAATTAAAGAACATGAACATGATTAAAAAGAGAATCAGTCTGAAGTAGTCGTTTGAGTACTGGACTACAACTCTAGAGAGCAGGGTTCAAATATTTCCTGAGCCCTGGAAAGCCACTGTGTGACCTTGGGCAAATCACATTCTCATAGGCCATTTCCACACTACAGCCCTATCCTGGCAAGGGGACGTTGAAGCCGATCTGCAATGACCCACTCCTGTCGCATCTCCTGCTGTCGTGATCGTGCATTATACTACTGCCAGAAAAAATCAGGTAATAGGCGCCCACTTTCATGTGACAATTGTGTTGGCAGGAAGGCCAAAAGCACTATCAAGGCACTTCCTTCCTCAGTGCAGCACAAGAAGAGGACAGCTGCACTGCAGAAAAAAGAAGCATGTCCTGAGTGCTACCATCCACTGGCAACTGGCTGGGTATGGAGGGCAGCCTTCCAGACACGCTCCCACCCCAGCAAAGGCACTGCAGGGATCGTGATGGGACAAGGTAGGATCATGGCATAGTGTGGTAAAGGCCTTAGCCTCAGAGGAAGGCACACCCCTTCTGAACAAATCTTGACAGGAAAATCCTGTGATAGGTCCACTTTAGGGTCACCATAAGTCAGAAAAGATCTGAAGACATGCAACAGCAACAACAACATGCTTAAAAGTAGATTAAGTCCCAACTTTAGTATGATTTATTTAGCTATTTAACCCATACCTCCCTCTTCTCCTGGCACAAGATTCAAAGTGGCTTATAAAAAGCCACATCTTGAAAGAAATGTTGCTGCCAGTCAGGTTTGCAGTGTGGAAGGTATTATATAAGTGTGATGCCACAGCTAAGAAGGCCCTTTGTTGTGTCTTCTCCATCTGTTGTGTCTTCTGCCTCTCCAGCAGATCACAATTTTGTCCATATTTTATACCTCTTTTAGCACCTCTAGATGGCCATTTATTTCTTTCGTAATGTAGCAGTTCCACTTCCTCTTACCTCACTTGTGCTATTCTCAACAAAAATATCCTTCAAGTGGTGTAAATTGCTTTCCCACATTGTGGTTAAAAGATGAGGAACTATGGTGGGCTGGTTTACTCAGGAATGTACCACCTACTGTGAAACCAACATTCTTAGTCTAGGCTTTATCATCTGTTGCATCAAAGTAATGAGCCTCAGGGCACTTTAAAAATCTCAAAAGATTGATTGTGGCATGGTCAGAGTCCACTCAATCAGACATAGGAAAAAAGTGGATATAATTCTTTGGGCTTTGGTCCACAAATACTTACTGCTATAAGATATATGTTAATCTTTAAAATGCTACAGAACATTTTGTTGTGATTCTTAAACTATTTTTTTCAGCATACATTGAAACTCTCACAATATGTGGCTTTTGATTTGGGAGTAAAAATTTCTAATGATGTATGCAAGGGAATATGGAGAAGCTTGCTTTTCAGATCCATTTCCGCTAACATTAGAGAAGGGGTTTATAAGACCCTATACAGATGGGATTACACTCCCTCTAAACTATCTCTTTATTGCCTTAATACTAAACCAAATTGTTAGAGAGAATATGGAGAAAGGGGAACATTACTCCATACGCAGTTCGAATGCCCAGGATAGCAAAAATAATTATTGAAATTATTATTAAGAGAAAATTGAGAGGAGAGATGAATTTTTTTGAATTATTTATAACAGAAACACAATGCTACAGAATAAATACCTGACTTCACAACTCTTACTGATAGCATGTAGGCAAACTACACAAAACTAGAAATATGCACAGAACATAAACATCCACCTTTGGATACAAAGGGATCTTGATCTGGCACTGTATGAAAAGCTAACTAGGAACATCAGATATTTGAAAGGGGAACAAAAAGTTGACACTTCTGTTGAAAATTGGTTCTACTTTACTGATTTTCTAAACAAAAATGCCTGTGTCACATCTCACTTCTTGTTGTTTCATGCCTACAAGTCATTTTGATTTATGGTGGCTCTAAGGCGATCCATGGGACCTTCTTAGCAGGAATTGTTCAGAGGGGAGTTGCCTTTGCTTTCCTCTGAAGTTCAGAGAGTATGACTTGCCCAAAGTCACTGAGTGGGTTTCCACAGCCAAATGGGGATCTGAACTATGGGGCCTTTCTGCACGATACCATTATAGTGCTATTATTTCACTTTCAACATCCTATGGAATCCTAGGGTTTGCAGTTTAGAGAGGGGCATTTAGATTTCTCAGCCAGAGAGCTCTTTGGCCTCAGTAAACTACAAACCCCAGAATTCCACAGGATGTTGAAAGTGGAGAAATAGAACTATAACAGTGTAGTGCAGAAAAGCCCATCATCCCCAGAGTCATAGTCCAATACTCAAACCATTACATCATGTTGGCACTCACTACATTGTCAAAAATTCTGGAATGACTTGTTAATAAAGTATGGGAAAAAAGAGAAAGAAGAGAAAAGAAGAAAAGAAAAAAAAGAGAAAAAAAAGACATGACTTGGAAATTTGGAGAATGGTCCAGCAGAACGTACAGAGTAATAGACTTGGAACTTCTCTGGATTTGGAGGACTGAACTTAATTACATATCAATCACATAGTGTCTGATTGTAAGATCTATCTGACTTTAGTTATTAATAGTGTCTTATTTTTGTTAGTTCAGCTTTTCACTCTGTTAAAATAAAATCATATTTTAAAAGTGTGGCTTTCCACAGAATAACGCTAGACTGGAAGAAGCCAAGAAGAGCTACTATGGATCTTCAGCATTCTGCCCAGCAGAAATACTCATGCTAGTTTGAGTTCCCGTCACTTTGGAGACAAGAAAGACTTGTTTGGAATATATGACAGCTAAAAAATACATGTTACTGACCTTCTCCCAAGATCTTCCCAAGGGACAGGTTATTCCTAACAATCACAACATCCTGGAGTTTTTCCTGCAGCTCTTCACTCACCCCAAGGCTGCCCACTGTAAAGATAGGCATTTTGGTGAGCCAGAAAAAGCAGTGCCCACATTTCATATCATACGTTTGAGGTAAGAAGAAGTCATCAGCTGGCACAGAAGAAACTTAAGGTCTCCTTTTATATTCAAAACAGAGTTAATCGATAAAGGCTGCAGAGGTAGACATTATAGCGTTCTATTCACTATACCAATTCAGATTGCAGATAAATGATCTAATGGTTGAATACTTCCCCTTGAGTATTCTAACTACTTAGAAAACTAGCCTATTAATGGGAGAATGTCTCTATCATGCTTTCTTCCCAATGCTATGTGCAATGTTCGTTTGTGACAGTGTATCAAACATGATACCCGTCTAAACTGTAGTCTGAAGTAGTACAGCCCATGAAACATAGCACCATGTAATGGAGTTGCAACTTAAGAGCTGCTTTTCAATAGAAAGTATTATGCATACAATTCAATATGAATGACACAGGCCCACTGAAATGCACAGGACTTAAATATACTGAGCTTGTGTCAGCTTGTATCCCAAAGCACATATAAACAGCAGAGAGAAAGCACATAGCACCAGAAACCCTTCATTTCCATTCCAAGAGCAATTCTTTCATTTTATCATTCTTTTTCCTCCCAGTTCTTGCTCTTCTAAGAAACATGGGAAGTTATGAATGAGGCAGGGAGAGGGGTTTAAGAGCTTATCTATACAGAATTTTAGAAAACAGATTGTGACCAATAAGATTTGCAATGAGTTTGTGGCACTCTTATGTGGCATTCAATTCCCTTCTGTAATGTAGGTACTACTGTGGGGGAAACCACACAGAAAGCAAGAAGAAGACCTGGACACCATGGGCTGCAATCTTCAATACTGCTGAAAAAATTCAATCTTTGATTCCTTAGTTTCCTTCAGGAGTTACTACATCTAGAACTGGGAAAGTACAGCTCTGTACAGAGCCCCAAAATACTACAGGTTGGAGTGTTTCCTTATACAGTGAATGCTTTTTAAGGTATTTGATATAAGAGACTGGAAATATTCTTTCCAGTATGGCAGGAATCTGTACCATATTTCTGCCCATTGGCTATACTCCTTCCTTCCTGTTTTTCTTTCACAGAACTCTCCACTGACCAGCAACCAGTGGCTCAGGGACTGGTACATTTGCACCCCTCTGAGTAGCACTGTTCTAGGGTACTGGAGTGACTCCACCTATTTGGACCCTTCCCAGGAAGAATCATACAGCATTCCTGTTCACCCAGAATCTTTCTCTAAGCAATTATAATTTTTTTGTTGGTTTTTGACTTGTTCTTGGTTCAGATCTCCTGGCTCTGACTCCTGGTTAATGACTACCTAACAGTTCATCTCTTGACAGTTTCCCAGGAAAAAATTGTTTTCCTGCCATTCAGTTTGATTAAGGAAGACTGTGCACAGTTCTGACATTAGCCTAGGATACATGGTCTCATTATTTGGTCGTCATAACAATTGCTGGTCAATCTGCGCCTACTCGCATAGCAACTCAACCCACCACCCCTACCCACTCCTTCCATTCTTGGGAGAAATTATTAGCATAACAAAGCCACAATCAAGAATAAGGAATGTGGGTATAAACAGGTTGCTTGTTTAAAAAACAGTATATCTCTGTATTTCTTTTGAATCCTTTTATTGGGATTATTGTATTTTCTACCTAATGCATGAGCCGTGGTCATCTCAGCAAGTATTAGTTTGTGTGTTTTTGAAAATAGTGCAAAAGTCAGCTGTAGAGGCAAACCTAAAACTTACGTGTAAGTTCAACAGCTCTACGGCAGTACGACTTCTTTGCTTTGTAATTTACAGCCAGTTCTGACTCATCACTACTGAAAGCATACCTAATGGAGATAGAAACATACAACATTTTAATGTTGTGGTAACAATATTCCCATGAAATTGAATTCTGTGGAAAGCATGGGAGTTGCAGCTGCAAAAAGGTAACTGATATTCTCAGTCAGAGAAGTGTCATTGTCAGGTGTTTAGTGGTTTTAGCTCACCAGGAATTCAAACAATCCAAAAACAAAGGAAGTTCAAGCATTCCCATCATGTTTAATTTTCCCCCTACTGCATTACATGATAACAGTTGTTTCTCATTAGGTTATCTCAATAAACACTTGATAAACTCAGTTTGGCTATAAAGGCAATGCTGAGTCACTCAACTATTTTGGGGTGGAGTAGGGAAATGACATTATTTAATCATTTCCTGTTCCTTTAACAGTGTTCATTAACAACAATGTGAAGCCTAGGAACTTTCACTTCTATACACAACATTTTTTTCCTTTCATGATTTACCATTCCAACTTCTCAAAGAGAAAGCAGGAACCTCTGAACAGCAAGGACCAAAGTAAAGAAAGGAAATTCACTTAAAGTTCACTTTTCAAAAATGTAAATATCTGCCTTTGGGGGACATTTTTGTCAAGACCACAGCACACCAAAGATTACCTCTTCTCTCCTCATCCCATGATCTGTTCAGTTTATCTGCTTCCTCCAGTGTTTTTGTTTAAAAAGTCATAGCCAATGAATAAGAATAAAGGTACTTATATTTCACAATACCTAAGCTCAGAATTTCAAAAGTGATTTACAGACTCCTGGTCCCTGTCTCACGGATAATTCATAGACCTTTAAAGCCCCTAGAGTCCAACCTATAACTACGACTGTCTCCCGTTCCTGTTTAAAGCTCAAGCTTTCTACTTGTTAGGAAGCTTATGTTAGTCTTAGGGTCGGAGGCAAGTTGCAAAAGAGGATAGCCTCTCTGTAATAGTCTGACCATTGGACTACAACGCTGGAGACCAGGGTCTGAATCCTTGCTCAGTCATGGAAGCCCCTGGGTAAGTCACACTTTCTCGGCCTCAAAGGAAGGCAAAAAGAAACCCTCTCTGAACAAATTTGGCCAAGAAAGCTTCGTGATAGGTTTGGCTTAAGGTCACCATAACTCAGA
This sequence comes from Ctenosaura bakeri, assembly GCA_948474755.1. Taxonomy (NCBI): domain Eukaryota; kingdom Metazoa; phylum Chordata; class Lepidosauria; order Squamata; family Iguanidae; genus Ctenosaura; species Ctenosaura bakeri. The sequence goes on along the minus strand of CAOLHI010003363.1, from coordinate 145,741 downwards.
AACAATTTGATGGTACATAACAACAAACCTTCAAGAGGCATGTGGAAGAGAGAATTTCAGCAGGTGCAGCTCTCATCATTTCTGGTACTAGTTTTATTCTGGTTTGGATTTTATTTTCACTTTTTAAAAATGTTATGGCTGTAACTTTTATTTTTAAACTACCCAGAGAACTTTTGATATTCATAAAGAATATAATAAACCAAATAAATAGTGCACAGCTGGTCCTGGTGAGGTTCATAATGAATTATTGACAACAGACTGGTAAGACACAGATAATTTTTTCTAGCATATCCTTAACCACAATAACAAATACCTTAGTTTTTAAACTCATGTAAGACAAATTATTGTGCCACACAGCAAGCCAAGCAGCATAAATTATGTCCAGTAGCATGATCATGGGGAAAGGAGGCACTTGTACTGTGATCTTTAATGTGAGAGACAGACTGTTCCAAATATGCAATAGGTTCAATATTAACCTATGCATTTTGAGATGTTTTATAGCACAGTAGGCTGTACCATTTCTGGCTGCAGACTGGGATCGTCAATGCCACTTTGAATTCTCTACGGCATGAAAAGAAACCTCACTGTAAGTTAAAGAAGACACCACTTCAAGAAGAAAGGTTCTAGACCAGATTCCCAGTGTTATACAAGATCTCTGCTTTCAGGGATATATGTTTTTAAAAGAACCATTCACAAATGCTATCTGTGAGGAGAGGAAGCTCTGGAGGAGTAATAGCTTATCTGTATACCTATACCCATCAGCCTTTGCTGGTTGGAAAGACAAGTTTTTGCGCCAGTGGGGTACGCTTTGCACCAGGTTCAGTTATATCCCATTTAGATATAACAGGGAGAAAGAAGAGAAGAATAAGTGTAGAAATGGAAGCAGAAGGATCCACAATTGCAAGCTGCCAGAAAACATCACCAACTATATATGCAGGAAGTGCAAATTGGTAACTCTCTTAGAAGAGAAGGTCAGTTCACTACAGCTACATGACTGGAATATTACAATTGAAGAATATAACCTATTTAAAAATAATAGATGCAGCAGAAAAGGAGGGGGAGTCACATTACATGCCAAAGACAAAAATTCAGTTGTAAAGAAATCTTGAGAGTGATCAGAACGGACTAACTTGAGAGCATTTGAGTAAAAATAAATGGAGAAAGAAATAAAAGCAACACTGTGGTAGGGGTTTACTACAGGCCACCAAAACAAAAAGAGGCGACATATGAAGCTTTTCAGAACAGATCTCAAAAATCTCAAAGATGCAAGAATTAGTTATGGGGTACTTCAATTACTCCGGTATCTGTTGGAGTACTAACTCTGTAATTATAGGCTCTCCAACCAATTCCTAATATGCTGATAATTTTGTATTTCAAAACATAGAGGAAGGAAGAAGGAGATTAGCAATCCTGGATTTCATCCTAACCCACAGTAGGACTTGGTCACTGGAATCAAAGTACTCGATACCTTAGGGGGAAGTGACCATGTGATGCCAGAATTCACAATTGTAAGACAGGGCGAAAAAGAGTATAGTAAAAGACAGACCTTGGCATTCAGGAAAGTTGACTTTAACTAGTTCATGGAAATACTGGGTGGAATCCCATCGCTATATACACTACAGACACCTGGCAAAGCTGGGAATTCTTGAAGAAGGGAGTTACAAAAAGCACAACCACATACAATCTCATGGAAGAAGAAAAATGGGAAACATCTGAAAAAGTCAATGTGGCTGCACAGTAAACTCAATGAGGAAGTAAAAAGAAAAAGGAGCATGTATAAACAATGGAAGGAAGAATAAATCACCAAGTAAGATTACAGATGTGAAGCCTATGCTTGAAGGAATAGTGTAAGGAAAGCTAGAACTCAGAATGAGACTGGCTAGGCAAGCAAAGAGCAAGAAAAATGTTTTTTCAGAAACAGTTGAGGCCAGAGAACAACAAAGGAGACAGTGGGGCCACTGTTCAATAAGGATGGTAAAATGCTAACAGATCACAATGAAAAGGCAGAACTCCTTAATATTTATTTTCCTTCAGTTTCCCCCCACAAAAAGAACTGAGTACTTCCATGCCGCAGCATAGGCCTTAGAAAGAGATTCGGATTGTAAATTAAGATTGACATGAAATTAGTCAGGAATCACCTAGCTAACCTAAATGAGTTCAAATCTGCAGGGCCAGACAAATTGCATCACAGAGTACTGAAAAAAAACTTGTTGATGTACTCTCTGAACCCCTTGCCATCATTTTTGAAAATCTTGGTGAACAGGTGAAGTGGCAGAGGAGTGGAGAACAAACATTGTCCCTCTCTTCAAAAAAGGCAAAAAAAGAAGATCCAGGAAACTACAGACCAATCTCATATCAATACCAGGCAACATATTAGAATCAATTTATACAGGAGGCTGTCCACAAGTATTTTGATGACAATGCAGTGATCAGTAGAAGCCAAGATGGGCTTGTCAAGAATAAATCCCACCAAACTAATCTTATATCTTTTTTTTTTAATCACGTCACTAGTTTAGTAGATGGTGGGAATGGTGTGAATGTTATTTATCTGGATTTCAGCAAAGCATTTGATGAGGTCCCCCATAATATTTTGATTAGCAAACTAATTAAATGTGGAATAGATGGAAATACTGTCAGATGGACCCATAATTGGTTGGAAAACTATGCTCCAAGAGTCATCATCAATGGCTGCCCTTCAGACTAGGAGACGGTCTCAAGTGGAGTGCTACAGAGTTCTCTCTTAGGGCCATAATTCTTCAACATTTTTGTCAACAACTTAGATGATGGGGTGGGAAGAATTCTTACAAAAGTTTCAGATGACACAGCACTGGGAGGGAGTGGCTAAGACATTGAAAGATAGGAACAGAATTCAAAAGGACCTAGCTAAACTTGAAAATTGGGCAGAAATTAATAAAATGAAATTTAATAAAGACAAATGCAAAATTCTACATTTAGGACACAAAAATCACATGCATATTTATAGAATGAGAAATACATCAGTCAGCAGAACTACATATGAAAAGGAATTTGGAGTTATTGATGACTATAAATTGAACCTGAGCAAGCAGTGTGATGCTGTAGTGAAGAAGGTGAATGGTATTTTAGGCTGCATTAATAGAAGCATAGTTTACAAGTTAAGAGAAATAATAATCCCACCATATTTCAGTATATTCAGTTCTGGACACCTCACTTTAAGACAGATACAAGTATAGATAAGAGCAGGTTCAGAGAAGTATGGAGAACAAAACATATGAGGGAAGGTTGAAGGAGCTGACGAAACATATGAGGGAAGGTTGAAGGAGCTGGGCATGTGACATGACACTCTCTAAATCCCTCAACAGCTATCATAGAGAGGAGGAAGCAGGCTCATTCTTTGGTGCCCAGAGGGTAGACCAGGTCTAATAGTTAGAAGCTACAAGAGAGTAGATTTCAATTGAACATTTGCAGGAACTTCTTGACAGTGAGAGCAGTTTGGCAGTGGAATCAATTGTATAGAGAAGTGGTGGGCTTGCCTTCTCAAAATCTTCAAAAAGCAGCTGGATAGCTACCTGCTGGAGATCCTGCACTGAGCAGGCAATTGGACTCAATGACCCATGAAGCCAATTCCAGCTCTAAGAGTCTATATTCTATGATTCTGCCACCTGCAGCTTAAAGTGAGGTTATTTAGTCTGCCACTTTATGATTTTGTCATTTCTTTGTGGCAATGCACAGGCTAGATCAGGGCTCAGCTGAGTAATCCATCTGACTTCAGTGTCCAAGACATAGTAAAAATGCTGCAGAGGTGATCTGATATAGGACTAATTACTAGACTAGAGCTACAGAAGATTAAGGGATACTATATAGATAGCACCTCAGTGGCTGTATTTCATTAATGCTTCCCACTGATAGAACAGCTTTTTTTGCAGAAAAAATAGGAGTTAATTCATCCTCCTCTGCAACAGTCCTTTGTGCCATTGAACTCTTTTCCAGAACATAAGTAGGTTTCTCCAGAGCAAGTCTGAAGGAATACAGAGTCTATAGAGAAAAGGAGGGGAAGAAGGACTTCCTCTTTAGGAGCAGAAGTCTCTTCATGGAATAGTGAATCTTGCTCAGTGTATTTCTTAACAAAGGAATGACACTTCCAAAAGCAGCAGTGTGTGTAATTGTAAATACTGATATCTACAGTGAAATTTAAGCGATTGCAATCTATGGTATTCTAACAAAGGAGAACCCCACAGACTGTTGCATCAGTATGAAAAAACATGGGACATTTTGCATTAAGATTTCAGCTGAGCCCAATTCCCAGAAGTGTGTTGTGAAAAAAATATTTTGATACACTCAGAACAGCTGGTTATTTCAAAAGGCTTTTTAAAAAAGAAAGAAAAGGGCTGATCTGTTTAGGATTTTATTGTACAAGGTCACAAGGGAAGGAGGAGTTTTGTGATCTGATATTACAATGGGCCTTTGTTGACAGTATTAAACAATCCTTGCATATTATGGTAGAAAGTGGCTGCCTTCCAGTTAGAAAAGACCAAGGATTAGAAATGGTTTGTGCAGTAAACAAGACTAACATTTGCACAACACAACCTATTCTCTTCCCAGGCCAATGCACCACATTACCTTATCAGCGCAAGGATATTTATCAGCAATGCATTGTGAACAATCATCACTGAAATTGTTGTTTTATGGACATATACAATTTAACATAATTATCACTGTCTGTACTTTTTGTATTTTATTGTGACCTCATTGTCAAATCTAGGCAGCAGTTCATGAATTTGATAAAGTAGATTCCAGTCCATAAACATTTATGCTGTAATAAAATGTCTGCCCAGATCCAACTCTGGTTGACAGAATCACTCCCAATTTTACAATAACCCATGACAAATTTCCTTCTTCAGAGTCCTCATATAAAATACAGTGCTACCTTCACTGAAATTTTCTTTTAAATTCAGATCATTTTCATTTACAAAGAAAACCCTTGTACTAAAAAGTGTAAGTATGCAAAGAAATCCAAATGCCTTTAACTAAGAATTTGTCATTTATAGGGTGATCTATTTCAACTTTTAGCTTAAGTTTTAAAAGGGCACATTTTCAAGAAAATGAGGGGCTCTGGGAGCTGTAATCCAAAAACAACTTTTTCAAGCGGTACTTTCACCACAAGCAGAGCGTTTTTTCTGTCACTGAACTGCCACAGAGAGCCAACACACATTTACCGAGGTAAAAATCCAAGACCTTTTGTGACTCACCCTCAACCTCAGATACTAGGGGTAATAAACAGGGATGCTATTTCAGCTTTGCTATTCCATTGTAGTGGTCATGTTGCCTGGAAAATTCTCACAGAGGTAGTCCTAAAAAGCAACTTTCTTGGTAAAAGTTGGTTCTCCCATTCAGTTCTCTGTCTGGTTCTGTAATCATTCCTTCCTTTTTTTTTTTTTAACAAGCAGAACCCCAGATCATGCTACAACACATTCTCCAACTGTCATGATTTGGCAGGGACAGTCTTGATTAATCGTCTGTCATCCCACTTTCTCAGCCAATTTTAAAATGTTCTGGTTTCTCTCTCCTCCTCCCACTTTTCCCCTTTATACTCAACTTACTCCAATTGCTGCCAATGGAGTTCAAAGTGCAAAAAATCATTTGCATTCAGTTAATTCAGTAGGAGAGTGGGAGAATCTTGCCCTTCTCAGTTGACTCAGACAAAAGCAAACTGTTGCAACCTCTTTTAATTTGTTCTTCCTCATTAATAATTTTTGCCATCTTGACCACACTCTGATGTTGCATGGCCACACATGTCCAAGTTTTCATTTGTGAAATGTTGGAGAGTATGCAACAGATCAGGTAAAGAGGAAAAAAGGGAATCAAGTCCAGCAAAAAATGAACAAGAGAAATTGTGGCTGCTTCAGCTTCTGCTACCAAGCATAATTTAAAGGTAAAGTGTGGATTGCAATCTGATATCGCCTGACAGGTGAGTGTGAATTAGAAAGCTTAATGAAGGGGTTCTAAGGCTGAGGGACATATACAGAAGTTTAGAGACTCTACTAGATATTTTGCAGTAAAAGATTACAAAGATCTTTAAGATATTTGGCAATTAAACATCTCTTCATAGTCACATGAACAAATGAATCATGCTTCACAAAAAGGTCACCCAGCAGAACCTCCATTATTCAAATCTGCTGATCATGTAGATTCTTACTCTGTGCCCTCTTTTACTATTCACTGAGGCACCATCATTACCTTATTCCAATTCTATAGGCTTGGAGAGAACAATTCAGTTCTTAAAGGTGCAGTCTTATGTATTCTTACCTAGCAGTAAATCACACTGGCCTTGATGGAATTTACTCCTGGGCAGACATACTGCCTATTTTCCATTTAAATCAATAGTGTGAAAAAGTGCCTTGACTGGATTCTACCCTACTAGGCTCGCCAAAATGGAAAACAGAGATGCTTGTGGAGAAGAGAGAATCACCACAGGGTGTTGCTTATTACCTGGTGGTGTGACAAGCAACACCTGCTGCAAATCCCTCTTCTACATAGCCATTAAGGTACAGAAGCCCTCTTCAGTTTTCAATCTGACAACATTAAATTCCTTAAACAAAACTTTGCATTGAAAGTATTTTACTAGCAGTGGCTCACCTACATCCTTCCACAGCATTGTTAAATGATCATTATTTTCATTGCCTAGCTGGAATATGAAGAGTACTAACAGCGCATCACTATACATGTCAACTGAGAAGTAGACTCCATTGTGTTTAGAGGCACTTACTGCCAGGTGATCATGAATCAGTCTACAGTCTGTCAATCTTGAGCCAACCCTAGATTTTTTTAAAGCAGGTTCAGCACTCTACCAATCACCTGTAGTAATTCCTTTCTGGAATAGTTTTCTAAAGTAGCCCTTGTCACAGGGAATTGCAAAGATCCTAGATGCATACAACTTCTCTGGCTAAATACAGAAGATGGATGATGATGGGCAATAATGATTTTGATTGCATTAGGTTTATTGTCTGTTCTCCCTCACAAAATTCTAAGCTAGCTAAGAATTACAGTGAAACATACACTAAAACTCGCATCAGTGAAACCACATATTACAAGTGTCTTAAAAATATGATGCCCTACAATGAACAGGAAAAAAACCACTTCTTTATACTCTGAAAGCTCATGAAAATAAAGATGCTTTCAGCCACCATCTGAAAGACTGGGGTATGGAGGAGCCTCTCCTGCAAGGCCGCTTCGCAGATGGGGTGTCACCACCAAGAGGGCTCTGCTACATGTGCTACTTCCATAGGATGCATAATGAAAGGGCATCACAAGTACAACCTCCTTGATAATCTTCAGTCCCAGATAGGTAAGTACTGGGTGAGACAGTCCTCCAAGTACTTGGGTCCTGAGCCATTCAGAGCTCTGTATCTTACACAAACACCTTGAATTGGGCCTGGTGGCTTACTTGCAAGCAACTACAGAGATTTCAGAAGAGGTGTTACTAAGCCCACCTCTTGTTGTGTGATGAGGCAGACTGCTTTAGAAAATGAATGAACACTCTACCACCCATTTCATCAGTACTGTCTGAACTCATGAGCAGTGCTTTAGAAACCAACATCCAAGCCTCAATTATATTATAATTATAATAATAATTATTTCCTACTCTTTTCCCACTCCACAACTCAGGGCAACTTGCAAAAGTTAAAACAAATGCAGCTTTAAAAAAAATTTATTATATAAAATAGAAAATTATTATTAAACTACTGATAAAATAGTTCAATAAAAATAAAATGAAAAGCAGTTAAAAGCATGACCATTAAAAAAGAAAAAGAACAAACAAAAACAATACAGCACATTATGAAAGGCCCTTTCCCCAAGCAATCAAAGGTCTGCTAAAACAAAGGTCTGCTAAAACAAAAAGGTCTTCAGCTGCCCATGGAAGATTAGCAAGGAATATAACCTCTCAAGCAAGGATGTTCCAGAACCTGGGTGCAGCTATCGACAAAGTCCTCTCCCATGTTCCCATCAGATGTCACTGTGAAGATAGTGCAACAGAGAGAAAGACCTCCCCAAAAGATATGAAGACATAGGCAGGCCATATGCAAGAACATGGTCGGTCAGGTAACCTGGACTTGAGCTGTATAGGACTTTACTGGTCATACCCAGCACTTTGAATGGTGCCTAGAAACAGACTGGCAGCCAATGGAGCTGTTGCAACAAGGGAACTGTGTGTATAATTGTAAGTATTTTTTCTTTGTTACTTACCCAAACTTGGTCTCCTCTGTCAGTCTCTTCCTGACAATCACGGACACGCACATGATTAAGCCAACGATAACAACTCCAAATATAAAGCCAAGGACTATTATAAGTGAATCTGTTATGCCAGATTCTGTAATTGAAGAAGATCCAATGGATGTCACATCTACAACAATAAGACAAGTTGCAGGGGAAAAGAGACGAACATATTTATATATGGGGGGGGGCAGTATGCTTTTGAGCATTTTGACATAAAGTAGTTTGGTTGGTTTTTTTAAAATATATGATATTGACACAAGTAGATGGTTTCATTGGATTTATATATTCTCAGCTGATCTGATAAATGTTTCAAGTCAAAAGGGCTCCTGCCTTTTCCGCTGGAAGGAATTTCCAAGAAAACCATTGCATGAGACAAAAGGGACTGTCAAACACACTGCTTAGCTGGCAAGAGTATGGAAGCTACTCTGTAAACAGCTAATCCAGCTTTGTCCATAAAACACATGACAAAATCAAAGTACTCCAAGTCAAATAGGTCATCCCAAACTGCAAACCACATTTTAAATACTAAACACAGCTCTTAAGAGGAAGCCCAGCCTGTCCAGAATTTAAGATGCTTCCACATGTTCCTCCTGCTTAACTGTCACAGCTGTTGCTTTAGCCATTTCTTTTTATTTTTTCTTGGTTGTCACCAGGCAGCGATACCAATCTTTGACTTCAGACTTCTGGAATTTGCATGGGCTGTTGCAATGCCATTACAACCATGTGCCTTCACTATCTTATTTTTCCTTTTGTAAAATTTCCTTTACAATATTAGAAACCTGGAGTGAAAATATCATAAGAGCCTGTGCCTCAGAAGCACTTGCTGAAATACCCAGGAGAGAAAGGATGAAAAGGTGAAGAAATGGGTAAGAATGCCATCAGTTACAATAACAAGGCTCTTCAGAGAACTGAAGGAAGGAAATGCCTGTCAACTTCAGTTTTTTCTTCCCTGAAAATCTACATTATCAGAGGTGCTAAGAAATGTCAGGAAACCTCTGGCCCACAGGCCAGCTAAGGCCTGTGGATCTGTGCTAGAACCTTATCTAACCTGAAAGCTTCTTCTCTGCCCCATAGATATTTGAACAGCAGCTGATCAGAATTAAGAAGTGTCTCCTCACCCCCTTGCATTTATGTGTTGAGAAAAGTCCTTTCTGGTAGAAATGAAGGCTTTTAAAAAGGACTGATCTATTTTCAGCAGGACTCTCTCCTGTGATCTCTCCCAAAAATGCCCTTTCTGCACTGCAACCAGACCTTCTAGGTGGAGGGTGGGAACCTCCACCGTTATCAAGAGAAACTTTTTAAAAGCCTAACTGCATCATGGAGGCACATTTTAAGAGGAAGGAGCATACGTTTGTGCATAAGCATCTGTATGTAAATGAGTCAAATGTGATATTGTGGGGTGTAGAATGAGGTCTGGACAATCAAATTAGGAGCCATGGGCCAACAGGGCTGTTCCCACCCATTCTGAGATAATGACTTCTAAGCTAGTAGCCTCTAGTCCCCAATGGATCTTGGGCCAGTCACTTTCTCTCACTCTATTCTACCTCAAAGGATTGTTGTGAAAATAAAATGGGGAAAACAGCCAGGTACATTGGCTTGGAGTCATCTGGAAAAAAAGCAGGATATAGATGTAATTAAAGAATAAAATAAAGAATTTAGCTCACAACACTATCTCATACCACCAAAGTGTTCTGACTTACCATTGCCAGGAATAAAAATTCTTACTGGGTCACTGAATGGCCCAACTCCACCATTTGTGATGGCAGCGACTTGCACTATGCATGTGGCATTAGTGGCCGCAATTGGAATGTAGATGGCATTAGTATCTTTGTCAGCATGAGAAGAGCGATTGTGCTGCATACGAAGAAAAAAAATTAAAAGGCAGAAGAATTAGTGGAAAGCTCCTTTCTCCATTCAAGCCATTACATAATTAACTGAAAATCCAAGATTAATCCAGATCTGACAGGTTTTCGGATTACATTTCATGCTTATTTGCCTATACTGTAGGCCTTACAGTAACCAACAGAGATTAAAGCCTTGAAAACAACCATCTATTTATGGAGAATGTAGACTCTCCAGAGACCAAGCACTGGATATGAACAATGAAGTAGCTGACATGCATTTCTATTTAAACTCCCTAAACCACTGAAGTCAAAACTCAACATAAATTTTACACAGCTGTCTAACCTGCCAGATATAGTGTAACAAGCTGTCCTTGGAGTGGAGACAAAGTGAAAAAGAGACAAAATAAACCTAATCACATAAACATAAAATAGCATGCACTGAGGAAGTAAGAGGGTGTGACTAGCTTGTAAAATTAATTTTTCTTGATACACTCAAAACCACTTCACCCTCCATTTCTAACTTTATAAAACCACAGAAATTTTTCCAATTCATTGTTTTTCTCTTATTGTGTTGGCCATGTGATTTCTCACTGGCTGAAATCACTATTCCAGGGAAAATCTTGGAAAGTTATTTTTAAGATAAATGAATACAATCACACACAGGTCATCCAGTAATAGCAATGGATCTCAGAGCATCATCCTGTTTCCATTGCTCAGTTATGGATGTCATTATATTTATTCTTATTAAAAGTAACTTTCCTGGCTCTAGTTATCACAGTAAGAAGGGTATTTTAAAGTGAAAGTGTGCCAAAACAACTACTGTAAGGGAGGGTGGGTAGCAATCTAATGTCACATAAAATTGTTGGCCTATTATACTCCTAGTGTGAGAGTATACTCCTATGTTTACTTTCCAACCAAGCAAAATTAACCCTTCAAATAAATTAACAAATAACTGGGCCATTAAGATGTTCTTGGGCATTAACTAGTGATCTGAAAATCACCAGTGTTTAAAAGAGATTTGCCATAAATCATTTAAAAAGGTAACTAGCAAATAATCTAATACTGGTAAAACTTGATTATGTGGATCCAAGAACCCAAGGGATTTGGAAGTTATTTCCTTTTCAGTTTAAATGCTGTCATTGATGCCAGAATTCCTCCAGTGATAAAATGGGTATTTGGAGATATTTTTCATCTTCCAATGAAAACACCATAAAAGAGAAGCAATGCAAACTGTTTTTACAAGTCTAATTTGACACAGCATCATCCCAAACAGATGCAGATCCAATCTGATACGCTAGCATGTCCGATTTGAAACAAGAAATTCCCTTTCCTGTAAACTCATTTATTTCCTGGACAGACAGTGAGTCAGCTGAATAGCTGAAAGAACGCTAGATGCTGCTTCCTAATGAACTGCCACTGAAAAAGAGCAACAACAACTTCTTCTGTGACTCAAAGTGCAGCTGGCAGGTTGGCAAATCATGTTCAGTACCTCAGTAGGGCAACGTGCTAAATTGGTGTCACTGGAACTGACTAAACAAGTATAAAAATCCTTTGTAAACAGGAAATAAGCCTTTATCACAGTTATAAAACCATTAAGGCTGCCAGCTGATTTTCTTTCTTTCTCCCTCTGACCTTCTGTTTGCCCACATACATTAGTATTAGGAATTAATAAATTAAAATCTACCAAATTATGAATTAATCTGTGAATTTATCAATGAAAAGAAGAAATGTAATTAAAATTGCACATTAATGCAAGTGATAGACTTAGTTTGAAATTTCAACATTAACTTTTCTCCAGAATGAATTGATTAAACGAGCCACAGTTTTAAATTGGCACCACGTTTCACACTATATGGGTGCAACACTCCATTGGAATCTATTCAAACATATGATTTGCCATCCACAAAAAATGGGCCTGAAAAAAACTGTCAAAAATGCTGAGGTAAAAATCCCATGGGACTTCAAGATTCAAACTCACAAATGATTAGAACATAGTATAACAGACATAACTGTAGTTGAGAAGTCTTGGACTATAAATGAGAGAAACAACTAAACTGAAGCTGAAGTGAGGGAAAAGGTTATGAAATACTGAGATCTAGATTCAATGCCTCTGGGAAAAGAAAACTACCATAGTGTCAGTAGTGATATTTGCAATCAGACCAATTCCAAATGGACTACTTTTATTCATTTATTCATTTCTTCCTTCCCCTGAGCAAGAGTGTGATATGTATTTTAAAAAAATAGTTCCTAGCGTGAGAGAAAATGGAAAGAAAATGTATCATGTGGCCTCAGGTCTTGTTCCCAATCTCTTAACTAAGGTTAAGATCAATACATTTGGCCCTGCTCTTATATAGATCTTATCTTGATTAAGAGATGTCTGCTACTCATAATTTGCTCCAGATGCTAGAAGTCCCTTCTCCTTTGAAAGGCTTCTTTAAGGAGCTGGCTTTCCATTTTACTCAGACATATTAAAAACACATAATAGGGGTTATTTTTTAATTTGTAGAATAGGGTTGGTCACACCATTAAGCAGCTGCCTTAGGTGGCGGATGCTGAGGGTGAGGTATAGGAGTAAGGTACTAGAGAACAAAACTGTGTGGAGACTATTCCCCTCTCAGCTATCCAGTTGCTGTTGAGGTACAATTAAACCATCAATTCAGGTGCTTTCTGTTTATGGAATGGGGCAGGAGGCTATCCATCTTGTCCTTTGTCAAGGGGGGGCAGAATGTCTTGGGCCAGCCCTGCTTTAAAAGTCACAGCGCCAATTAAATATCTCCTGTCTAAGATACGAAAGTTTTGGCATTCAACATTTAGGAAGCTGGACACAAAGATTAATCTTCTTCTGAGGATCAAGGAAGTATCCTCTAATCTGTTGTCTGTAATACAGGCTGATGACTTAGCATTTTCATCCAGTACCAGTCACAAGATCAGAATACTACTTTGCTGATTGCAGTGTCTTTGGGCCATATGATTTCCAGATCTTGGAAACATTTCTTTCAAAAGAGGAATAGAAAAATTCTACAGAAAACAAACAATGGATCACTCATTCCTACTTTCATTTTTCTCTTTCTCCAGCTTAACACATTTAAGCTGCAATCTATACCTGTATATGCTTTCCTAAGACTAAGGCCCTTTTCACACAGGGAGGAAGAAATGGGGGAAAATGCGCTGAAACGGAGCTTACCTGAAACTGGGTAAGTCCGTCACCATGTGGCGCAGCGCAAGTTCACTGCTCCACACTCGTCAGCATCCTGCGGCATCCAAAATGGCGGCTTACGACTGGCGGAGGCTCTCCACCAACCGGAGAAGCTCGCCAGCTGGAAAGCCCGCCCCCGGCAGATCTGCAGGCACACACTTGCGCGCGCCTGCAAATCTACACCAGGCACTGCGACGGGGCTGCACGCCGCTGCACGCCCCGTGCTTTTTAAAAACCTCCTGAAAAGTGGTTTTTAAAAAGCACGTGCCGCCACCACTTCTGGTCGCCCTAGCGCGGATTGGTGTGTGGAACTATGCTAAAGTAGTCCGCCCCAATCCACTTTACAGTGTAGACGACCTCCATCAGAGGTTGCACTACACCGTTTTATTACCCCCGTGTGGAAAGGGCCAAAGCCTCACCTGAATTCAGTGGTTCTTATTTCTGAGTAGATATGCATAAAGACTGTGGCCATTTCCACACTAGACTGTTATAGTGCTATAATTCCACTTTCAACATGCTATGGAATCCTGGGGTTTGCAGTTTCGGGAGGGACAGGCCCCTCCCAAAACTGCAAACCCCAGGATTCTATAGTATGTTGAAAGTGGAATCACAGCACTATAACAGTATAGTGTGGAAATGGCCTGTGTTGTGAAGCCTGCTATTTATCTACTGTGCCTCTTGCTAAAATTAAGGTCAGTCAAATATAAATAAAATTAATGGGAGGTGAATGAGGTGAGAACCAAAACAATACCAACATGTGAGGAAGTTAAATCTGTTTAGAAGCATACTTCTGTCACAAGTGCCAGCTCCTCCTTCCACTTCTTCTTTTGCTTCCCCATCACACTTTTTTCACAGTTATAATGAAACAGGAGGGGCAGATCAATAAGAGTTGTGATGCATGGTGCATTTCTCTTAGTGACGAAGAATTTATGCCATTTTGTTTCTATCCAACTGCACTGTCAGTAACTAGAAGGAATAAGCCAACCTTGTTTTGGGTAAGACTCTCAGCTTACTGGACCGAGAAGTTCAAATGGGTTTATATTACGCTCTGAATGGTTGAGTCACAAAAGCACTCACAAAAGGCATTAGATCACAGGGTCTTTGCAAAATGTTCCTTTTAACTACAAACAGCTAAAGATTCCAAGCACAATTTCCCTCTCTTTCCTAAGGCTGATGACATAGCATGAATGCAGAGTTTGGGCCAGTGAAAGCTTAACAACAGCTCAATGCAATCTTAAACATGCCTACTTAGAAGTAACTCCCACTGAGTTCAGCAGGACTTACTCACAGGTACATGTGTACAGTACTAAAGCCTCATTCTCTTAAGTGTAGTTAAATATCTGGCACTGGTTGCAGGAGCACATACTCCTTCCACATGCAAGAGATATGTCAGCACCATCCACTACAGGTAAAAGATACATCTCCATTTCTGCAGATGTTGTTGCTCCCCTTCTAAAGATCAGATTTTCAACACTACTTTATACAGCAGAAGTGGGGAGCCTACATGCTGCTGCTGGACTCCATCCCCCAACTGGCCTCCCTCACAATAGCCAGTGCCTGGGATACAAGAAATTGTAGTGGAACAACGTCTTGAAAGCCGCATCATCTACATGATGAGAGCAGTTTCATGTTTAAAATATAGCATGCCATGACTGTACTTAATCTAACTATGGCTCAATGGCTGAGCATAGGTTTTTTCAAAAAGAAGACCTATGGTTTAATCCCTGAAATCACCACTCAAAATGGGAAAAGGTGATTTAAAAAAAAAAAGCCCTCTGTGTGAAACTTTGAAGAGCAGACAATATTCCACTAGGCAGGCAGATACTGACTCAGTACAAGACATGTACTTGTATGGTCCTAACAAGAATGAAGTGGTTTATTTCAGTCACAGACCAAAACAACAAAATCAGCATCATATTGACAATGTACTCACAACACGTCTAGAACATGGAAGTTACATAAGTCACATAAAACAGTAACTAAAATTTCTGGGCATCACAGTTCAGGAAGGATATTGACAAGCTGGAACGTGTCCAGAGGAGGGCGATCAAAATGGTAGAACACCTGGAAACCATGCCCTATGAGGAAAGGCTTAGAGAGCTGGGTATGCTTAGCCTGGAGAAGAGAAGGTTAAGAGGTGATATGATAGTTATGTTTAAATATATGAAGGGATGTCAAATGGAGGATGGAGCAAATCTGTTTGCTGCTGCTCCAGAGACTAAGGACATGGAGCAATGGCTTCAACTTCAGGAAAAGAGATTTCATCTAAACATCAGGAAGAACTTCCTGATGGTATGAGCAGTCTGACAGTAGAATGTGCTGCCTCAGAGTGTGGTGATGTCTCCTTTGGAAGGTTTTAAACAGAGGCTAGATGGCCATCTGTTGGGAATGCTTTTATGGAGTATTCCTGCATGGCAGGGAGCTGGACTCAGTGGTCCTTGTAGTCTCTTCCAACTATCTGATTCTCCTTAGTTTTAAAACAGCTGCACAAAATTTAGTCACTTTTAAATTTTGCTCAGGTTCCCTATCCTCTGTTGAGCATTTTAAATAGTAATCAACACATCTACCTGGAATTCACTGCACAATTGGAGTAATAAGTATAGATGAGTATATTGCTCTAGAAATGGCAATAACATAACATGACTGCCAGCTTCCACCTCATTCAGCCCACACAGACATACTTGCTGTAGGTATAGTATGCTTCCAAATCTATGCTACAATACTGCTAATGGCAAAACATTAAATCTGGGTCTGGTAAAGGATTTCCTAAATTTATAAATATCCAGCTTGGACAGGTACCTCATGGAGTTCTAACATGGATTCTTTACAAAAGTACTCAGTCTGGAGAAACTTCCTGCACCTATCTGGCAGGTTGGAGACTGGCACTGTCTGACACTGAGACTGACACTGTCAAAAATGGAACTGGTTGAAAAGCAGGACACATGTACTGTACTGTAGGGAGCATGAAGGACTTACAGAGGCTCACTTGAGACTGACAATGCATACACTGCTTGCAAAGACTTTCACCTGGCTTGGTACCTTTTTCCCTGGTCTCAGCTCATTTTGCAAGCAGCACACATATTCAAGCAGTTTCAAGTACGCCTCTGTAGGCAAGAATGACGAAAGAGCAGAACCCCCGCTGAATTAATAGAACTTGTCCTTAATTTGGAAGTGTCAAAAGAATAAGTCATCAGATAATGGGCATCAAAAGGTGGAGGCTTTCTGTAAATGCTAATGTTTGCAATGAAGTAAAACCTGGATACTGAAGAATCCATCCTTTTCTTTTGAATAAATATTTTGCCTAGGTCATTTGTGATTTTGTACTTACAGACACTGAATTCTGCCACACAGACAAGATACTGAAGCCTTGAAGTTCACCATTCATCATTGTGGCAGGGGGCTTAATCCAGGTGATCATCACAGAAGAGCTTGACTCGTTGATGGAAAGCGTGACATTTCCAGGGGGAGCAGAGGGAGCTTAACAACAAAGCACATATACAAAGAACCAACACTGAACAATCTTTTAAAGATGGATATGTTTACATGTGAAAAAAGAACATCTTAAATTAAAAAAGAATGTAAATCTATATCCCCTCCCCTAATACCCAGTACCGCAAATATGTCCATTATCTATGAATAACAGTCAGATGTTTGTATTTATCTTCCAAGTGTTTTGTTCTGTTCTGTTAAGAAACATGTGTGTCATATACCAGGGTGGAGGAAAATGTATATCATTTGAAAAATAAATACAAGTCAGTAGATTACAAAATAGTGAAGCACAGGGTCTTCACTTTAACTCCCCCTCATTTTATTTTATTTTTTTAAGGGGTTACATATCTTGCTCAAATGAAAAAGCAGACAAATATGGTGGACTACAGCTTCCAGTACTGGTCTCGCAGGCTGGGATTAAGGGGATTTTAAGAAATGACAAAACTGAAGGGCAATAGGACGTTGTGGAGAAAAATGGGGTCCTCCTCCCACTCAATGCTAACTTCTGCCTTGAATAGGAACTAGGACCTTCCCCCAAATTCTCTTAACTAAAAGCTGCCACCACCCACTGGATTAATGCCTACAAGAGCAGCACAGTGGGACGCTGCTCTGAGGATTGCCAATCTCTCTGCTTAGAGATCCCTTTCCTCCCCCCCCTTCTGGGGTGAGAGAAATCCTATCTATGCAACTTGCCAAGGAACACATAGGAATGCAGAGGAAACAGAGAGCTTTTTACAGAAAAGTATTTATTTCAAGACATGCAAGAGAAACAAGAAAATAATACTCATGAGAGGCTCTTCCTCTCAGGCATGCTTAGTAGCTACAAAAACAGATAGATTTTGCAGATCAGCCAAACTTCCAAAATAACAGAAAGACCTAACACAGCTAACTAGATAACATTCTAAGCTACACACAGCAGTTGGTCATTTTCTGAGATGGTATGTTGGGTAGCCAAGAGACGCGCTGTTGCCCTGTCTGCTACTGACATTTACCCTTTTGTTGATGTCTTGGTGTCTCCTTTGTTCTCTCATACTTTGTGGTCCCTTGAGGATTTTTATAACTTCTTCATCGAAGCATCTCACCTTTCCCTCCCGATTGATCAATTATCTCTCATGACCTATGATGCTAATCCCAATAAAATGTAACCTAACCCTAACAGTTCATTAAGCCTTTATATGTCTGAAGGGAGAACTATCCCCCTTAAGCACTGTTACCTGGATAATGGGAAGCCCCATTATCACAGATGTGGAAGGCTAGGTTAGCCTGAGAAAAGCTGTGTCCAAGCTCTGCTTCAGTCATGAAACCCAATCTTGGACCAGTTACAATATTTCAGCCCAGTTTGCCTCACAGGATTATTGTGACATGAACCAATGGTAAGACATTTCCCTGGATGCAATCCTGAGCTTCTTAGAGGAAGAGTTAGAAGTGTAAATAACAGCTAAATTAAGGGTTATTTAATTTAGGGTTACTTTGTAATTGGTATAGGATTGAACTGTTTGCTTTTCTTACCTCCTTCTGTTGTACTGGCCGTGATCCAAGGGCTAAAGCCAGACCAGCCTACCTCATTCGTACAAGAAACACATAAGCTATAATTCTTCAAAGGCCTCAGATTCTGAATACGATACTGATGAGGTGGGGTTGAAGTGTTAAAAATCATCACTGACGCATCATCTGAGTCAACAACCTCCTTCACCTGCAATGAAAACAAAACAGTTGAGCCAAAGTGCCAAGCAAGGGATGCCGGCACTATGTATCTTTTGGACAGGATGCCTCTCAAGAGATGCACTGAATTCACAAGAAGAGGAGTGATAAGGCTGCCAGGAATCCTTGCCCCTAATCACAGATAGCCACTGTGATAGCGGGCAAAGAAATGGCACTTTGTACATGCTCAGTAACACCTTCACCTCTGTTGTACAGGAGTCATAATAAATGGTTGCTACTAGAGAGAAAGAGAAGGAAAAGAGAAGGAGAGGGGAGAAAGAGAGAGAGATAATATGAATTAGCACAATCTTCTCTGAGATTTGAAGAGGAAAAATATTTTTAAAAAATTAAAATATTTTAATATTTTAGTATTTAAAATATTTTAAAATATTAAAAATATTAGAAGAGTTTTATACATTAGTGCAGAGGAAACTAAATAAAAAACTATAATGAAAGAAAGAAACAGTTCTCTTTGGCCAATCTGAATTTGTCTTGGAAAGAACCAACCATACTTCTCCCCTTACTCTCCCAGCATCAATCATAGTATTTGGGAAAGGGATGACTTTCGCAAAACTACCAGAAATATTTGAGTACATAAAACCTTTCCTCAGAGTTCATGTTCCATTCCAACCATATACACTTTTCCCCCATTATGGACAAGCATTCGTCACATCTCCTCCTGAGGAATGTTAGGTAAGACAGGTAAGATTACAGGTATGTTTTAGCAAATCTTTATTTTCATTCTGTTGGCAAAAGCATAGCCAGCTATAACAAAAGTTTAGTCTTAAGCAAGCAAACCTGAAATAATAGAAAGGAGGTATTCTTATCTTGAAACATAATCCCTGTGATGCATTTGGGAGCTACTAAATGATATACAGTAATAATGGGACTTATACAGCCATAGCACTATAAGGAAATACATTCTGAGTTAAACTGGACAGACCATTTACCTAACAAATGAACACAAATGGTCTTATTATGCATACTCTCTATTCAACATACTTGTATTATACATTTGTATTTATAATTTATTGGTTGAAACCAATTTAACTATCAGGTGTTCTATCAAGGAGCTTTGAGAATTGTACTTTTGTCTGACTGACACACACACACACACACACACACATATATATGATAAAACAGCTAGCATGGTTTCTTAAAAGGGCT
Source organism: Ctenosaura bakeri (assembly GCA_948474755.1). NCBI lineage: Eukaryota > Metazoa > Chordata > Lepidosauria > Squamata > Iguanidae > Ctenosaura > Ctenosaura bakeri. The sequence continues at coordinate 126,091 of CAOLHI010003363.1, read as the reverse complement.
ATAGTTTCTTGAGCTAAACAGTTTTGAGATGGGTTTACACAGGTAAGCATGCCATCTGAATTCAAACTTCAGGTGTACTTTTATTTCATTTCTTAGGAAACATCATCAACATTTAATTTTTTTAAAAAAAAACTCTAACAATATTCAAATACAAAGAATATGTGAACACAGGGTATGAATACCTTGTTAAAATCATGAGAAGTCCCAGGTTTTATCATTCTAAAACAAGTTTCTAGACCATATAATCATACAGAAAGGTCTGAAAATGGGGTGAACCCAAGACAGCTTAAAAAAACAGAAATTAATTGCAGTTATCAATCCTCTCTTGGTTACTACAGTATAATCAAGAGCTGACTTAAATACTTAACAGAAACACCACAGATATGGAAAGAAGGTACAAGTTGCTTTAATTGCTTGCAGGTACAATCTGTAGATTCAAGTTTGCCTTCCGATATGATATATTTTCTGTGTAGCATAAAGTACAGCACATGTAGCATACTCCTGGTTGTACTTTGCCTTTACTACTTTTGTTGTTGTGTGTCTTTAAGTAGCTTCTGACTTATGGCGATCCTTAGGAGAATCTATCACAGGCTTTTCTGGGGCTGAGAATCTGTTATCTGGCCAAGGTCGTCCATGGCCAAGCGAGGAATTGAACCCTGGTCTCCAGGGTTGTAGTCCAATGCTCAAACACTATACCACACTGGATCTCTTACTACTTTATTCTTGTCTTTACTCTGCCTTGATACAATTAGGTCCTATCTGCACGGTGTCATTACCACGGGTTACTGCACTGTAGCATCGTATTGTTCTGCACGTGGCAGTGAAGAAGCCTCGTGTTATTTCCATCATTCTGCATGGAATCCACTGTTAATGCGTTGTGATGTGGTGGGAAAGCGTGGTATTTGAAAATCAGGAAAAAAACCGATTCACATTCCAATATCAAAGTAAATTTGTTTTTTTGTAGCCATGCAGAAATGTACATCAACACCAATGTGCATTGGTGGGCAGCAGAAGGTGGGTTGTAAGGCTGGAAGCAGGTACATGATACATATCTAGGTAGGTACACACAAACAGAACCACCCAAAACAAACAAACAAACAAAAACCCAGCCACTCATGGCCACTGGGGCAGGGTGAGGAGAGTCATGGGAGTGGCCAGCAACGAGGTAGTGTGGATACACAAACCCAGACTCCTCCACAGGAAAATGCTTTAAATTGGGGGGGGGGGTGCAGAAAACAAGAAGGAAAACTGTGTTATTTAAATACACCATGAAACAGCGTGAACTGTTTCTTGCACCTCATGCAGAAAAGGTCTTAGAAAGTAATAGACTTTTCTGGATGGGTGCATTATTCAGTCAGTCAAGGATCATGATCAATGAGATGGCGCAACATTATCAAGTAGCCAATCAGATTTGGCTACTGGTTGTCTTCAGGGAGCCAAATCTGAGTAAAAGTAGTGTTTCTTGTCTTCATTCCTAATGGAGAACATGTTTGGCCACATTTTGTAGGATCATCCAAGTTTTCAGTGAAACAAGGTAGATGCATTGAAACATCAAAATTTCTCCACTGTGTGTGTGTATGTGTGTGTGTCCCATTCCATTTTAGCTCACACCTAATTTCCTCTCAAATTTGGTGGCATCTCAGTTTTGGCAGCATTTGCTAACCCTTCAATACCATACCCACTGGAGAGAACAGCAAAATGAAACATTCTTTGTGCTAACTGATGCTTTGGCAAGCAAAAAGCAGAGAGTAATCATAACCAGCTGCTCCTATTTTTGGTATAATTCACTTGTAAGAAAGTCATAAATATCTTTCTGGCTTTTGTATTCTGAAAGGCAACAAATTGCAAGTGCCAGATGCTACTGAGTCCAAGAAAGTAACCAAACCACACCACATTTAAACACTGCTGTAATTCAAGAGATATGCACAGCCCTAAAACCTGACTTGCCTTGCAGGTCAGCACGGAGTTCAGGTTAGAGCACTGGCCAAGGCTGAGCCTGGAGGTAACATTGCTACCATTAAATGGTTACTTTTTAGGCAATGAGGATCTCACAGAGTTATATTTTAAAAGCCGGGTAACATTTGCATGAGCCCAGGTGGCACGGTGGTTAAATGCCGGTACCACAGCCACAAGGTTGTCAGTTTGATCCTGCTGGGCTCCAGGCTGACTCAGCCTTCCATCTTTCTGCAGGTCGGTAAAATGAGTATCCAGCTTGTTGGGGGCAATTAGCTAACACATTGTAGTAAACTGCTTAGAAAGCATTTAGCTGATAAGCAGTGTAGAAATACTCACATTTACTGTTGCTATTTTGTTCTGTATGCAGTGTGCTTTTCTGAGTGAAAAAAATCTAAATTTAAAAAAATTAACAATTAAGAGCTATTGTACTTTCTTGGTGTAATGAGTTAACGGTTTCTAGTTATTTTTGAAAATTACTATTAAGGTCATTTTATGAGGCATTTTACAAAAGTTTTTGCATTTTTAGACCATTCCTTTCTCATTCTTTTCCTTTCATAAAGTGGTCTTTTCCTCAAAAATGTAACAGAAAGTAAGGGAAAAGTAATAAGAAGGAATAAGTAATGTGATGTATTGCATTTCTTAATCATCATCATGAGTAACAGGAATTATTACTTTCAAAATACTGCAACAAGTAATTGAATTGAATAGCTTACTTTTGCAAAGTAACTTTCCAGGCTCTGGGCTTGAAATGTGGGACATTCATGTTCAAGTCCTCACTGACCCATGAAATTCAAGGGATAACTTTGGGCCAACAATTCTCCCTCTCCCTCCCTCCCTCTCTTTTTCTCTCTGAGCCTTAACTACCCTAGAGGGTTCTTACATGAATGAGCAGGAGGAAGATAACAATGTTTCCCTTAAAGTTCATCTTCAGCTACTGGAGAAAAGATGGGAGCTAAATCTAACTAAAGTACGGTGTCTTATCATTGTACAGTGACCCCTTGACTTTTGCAAGGATTTGCAGCACAGAACCCTTACGAAAGTTAAAGAAAAACACACAAATAACTTCCTCCATGTGAGTGCTCCTCTTCCCATTCCCTTCCAGCCACCCCCCTCCCCCATTTGCTTGCCTTTTGCCCAGGTGTCCTGCTTCCTTCCATGTGTTTGGGCAAAAGGTAATTGAATGGGAAGGGGCACCCGCATGTGCAGAGAAGGCACATTCGTGCCTTCCCCCTCCTCCTACCATTCCCTTGCCTTTTGCTTGGGTGCATGGAAGGAAGGCACATGTGCTTGGGCAAAAGGCAGGGGAACGTAGGGGAAGCACGTTGCGGAGAAGGCATGAGAGAGCCTTTACTCTTCCCATTCCCTTGCCTTTTGCCCAGGCACATAGAAGGAAGGCAGCATGTCTGGGCAAAAGGCAAGGGAATGGGACTGGGAGAATGTAGGGAAGGCAAGTGGGCACTTCATAAATAAATTTGTGAAGGTCAAACCCACAAATGTGGAGGGATGACTGTATCTCCAAAGTAGCCAATTATTGCTGTGTGCTTTCAAGTCATTCTAACTAACATGACTCTAAGGCACACCAATAACAGGGTTTTCTTGGCAAGATTTCTTCAGAGACGATTTGCTGTTACCTTCTTCTTAGGCTGAGAGTATGTGACTTGCTCAAAGTCACCCTGCAGGTTTCCACTGCCAAGCGGGAATTCAAACTCTGGTTTCCTAGAGTCTTAATTCAACACGCAAACCACTACGTCATGCTGACTTACAAGTGGCCAAAACAGAATACTGTATTACAAGATTTTTTTTTTCTTTTTTAGACTCCCAGCTTATTTCCGAAACATCAATAAGAATACAGCATCAAATACCATTTGCATGACAGTATCCGGAACGGAAAAGTATCTCCCTGTTCCTGACCCACCCATTGTAGATTGAAGAAGCAGCTTATTCAGATTTCCCAAACACTTGTTGAGTTTGAATTGACACTGTGGATATGTGTGTGTACGTGTGTGTGTATGTTTTCACAAAAGGAAATCAGAGCTGGAGAGAGTTCCTTTCTTGCACTTCAGTTCCCAGAGCTCCTCAGCTAGTAAAGCCAATGGCTATCCTGATAGGGAAAATCCAAAAATTATAGACCAAAAAAACCCCTTTCTCAAGCTTTGGGAATCTAATAGCTAGACTGATACTCACTTACTTTTGCACAATTGCTTTTTTCTTAGAGTTTTATTTCAGCGCTAAAAGGGCAGAAGTGTGTGTATGCCAGAAGAGATATGGAAAATATGTTCTGACCTTTCTTATGAATGAACTCCAGTTACAGGAAATCCACATGCTATCTGGCCATCTAAAAGAAAGGGCACTTCCTCAGCTGTATGAAGCAATTATTTTAAAAATGTAGCATGATCACAAAGGGCGCAACACACAAATGTGCTCTGCGGAAGTGACTCTGCACCCCTGCATTGTTCCGGGACTTTGGGTTTCCATCTATATCAGACTTAAGACGATATGCACTGGCATTTCTGTGGAGGGGATTTCCACTGGTTTCCAACCAAGATGGAAAGAATTTGGGATGGGGGGAATACTGGGCTTGTGCCTCTGATCCAGGAGCATTTGTGACTGTTTTTGCCAAACACTGCAGTTTTGGTTGATACCCCATGTAATCTTATCATACTTCAAAAAGCAGTGTTGCCAACTTTTCAAAAGACCTATAAGGAATAGCCAAAAGTCATGATATGCAAGATTGACAATCAGGAAGTAGCTATTAACAAGCTTATGTTTTACCAAAATACCAAATGAAAATATTCACTTAACTAACCAAATATTTCTCTGTAAAATTATCATACTGTCCACTGTAATAATTTACATGATACACACATCTGTTTTTATGAGAAATCCACACTCCAAAATATGGGATTTTTGGCATCTTGTTCAGTCTTTGTAAAAAGAAAAGCTTTCCGGCCCTCAAATAGTGAAGAGTCCTTACAACGAGCGATACCTGACAATCTTATTAGGGATAAGCTTTCCATCCCTCAAAAAGGTGACATCCTTTACAGTAAGAATGGGCACAAAAGAGGAAATAAAGGTCCCAATGCCAACTCCCCTTTCCCTCTCCTTTCTCTGACCTGTTTGGATCCTGGGTGCCAGCTCTCCCCAACTTGCCTCAGCTCCCTTCCCATACACACACACACACATTTTGATATTTGCTATTTTCCCATTTTTGTGGGGGTCCTGCACCTCTAACCCCAGTGAATGTGGAGGGCCAACTGTAATTATCTATTTATTGTATTTATATCTTATCTCCCTCTCAAAGATTTGCTTTCAAATCAGTTAAGAAAGTCAGCTCAGACATCCCATTAAAACATAAAACACATACATTTGAAACAGCAACAAGAAAAAATGCATCAATAAAAGGAGCAGCACCCAACCGGTTAAAAGGCACTTCCACAACATCTCCCAGCAGCCAGGAATAAAAAAAAATAGATCTCTGAGGAACTTGTAGTAAAAGTTTCTGACTCCCATTGGTTGGAAAGAACTAATAACCCTCCTTCACATTATCCCTAAAGTTCAGGTGCTGATCAGTTGAGAAATTAAAAGAGGTAAAGCTTTATTGTAATCACATAGGTTACTAGGATAGACTTGGAAGGAACCACAAAAAACATTTATTCCAACTCTCTTCCAGTGCAGGAATTTACTGCTAAAGCACTCCTTCCTTAAAACATTTTAAGGAAAAATCCAGGAGTCTATTTTTGTGTGAAAGAAATTGTGAGCTTGACTGTTCAGGACCACAAACTTTTGAGATGACCATGGGCCCAGGGTGTGGATGGGAAAAGTTTCTTTTTGGATTATGACTCTCAAAATCCCCAACTAGGGATTATGGGAAAAGTAGCCCCAAAAAACTAATGCTTCCAAGCTCTGGCCTACAGGCACCCTCTTCTTTAAGCTTTAGCCTATGTCTGCCTGCCTACACTATTAAGTTGCCAGATGCCTTGTTGTTGTTATATTTATTTATATCTCCCTTTTTTCTAAGTTTGAGATTTAAGATTATATTTAAGGGCAAAGTAGGTCCTGTAGGCTACAGGTTAAATCTCCATGAGATCAATGGGACGTCAATTAACTGTGTGTAGGACCGCAGTCCACGCCTCCAGGAATTTAGGATGCACAAACAATTATTGTTGAAGCAAGCAGCTTCAGAGAAACTAGGAGGTTAAAAAAAAAAAGCAAACTTCAGAAGCCGAAAATTATTTGGCTGTGCTCCAGGCATTTACACACTGCCATTCCTTTGCTGTGGTCTGGCCAAAGGGGAGCAAGATTGAATATACAACTGTGGCCCTGTGGAATATGTAAACATTAATTAATTAATTAACCTCATATTACATTTGAGATTTTTTTTTTTTGCTGTTTTCAAATTACTTGTCAGAGGATTTTTTTTTATTTTTTTTTTTGCTGTTTTCAAATTACTTGTCAGAGGAATTGCTCTTTGTCAGCATAAACTGTTAGATACGATTCATGTGGGATAGGCCTGAAAATCAACAGCTATTGAGCAAGGGGATCCAAAAGTTAACATTTACGCTTATTTATTTACATCATGTTTGTTAAGTCACCCTTCCCATTCTGGGGTAGTCAAAATGCCATATGATAAAATCTCAAATCATCCTAATAAAATGCACAGGTTCTTTTTTTTTTTTTTAAACCCACACAGGCAGGTAGGCTCAAGAAATGCTAGCAATCAGCTTGGTAAATAAAACCTTTGGTGAGCAGCAAGTTTTTTGAAAAGAAAAGAGCCAACCTAGTTTCTTGTGGCATGAAGGGTTCTACAGTTTATCCAATATTGTAATATAGCCAAGTGCCAACATTTTTTTAATTGGCAGGGATGATGACATTATCTGCCACAAACACGCACATCAGGCTTCCCTATTCCTTGTGAGTTTAGCTAAAATCTTCACAATAGCATGAGAAGAACGGATCTTTTTCCATAGCAACAACGTAGTGGCCCTTTTCGCACGGCATTTTTTATGCGAAAGGGCCCCTTGAGCGTCACGCAAATGTGAGGAGCGGTCCACACAGACTCTCCAGGGCCTGACACAGACTACGCACGCATTTTTTCATTTTTGGCTTGAAGCCAAAAATACTGTGCGGTCACACATTGCTCTGGGGCCCTGTGCACACTTACCTTGCATGCGGAGCCTCGGGAGCCGGGCCAGTCATGCTTCCTGTCTCAGTGCAGCCTGGGGAGGTCCCAGGCTGCACTGAGAAAGGAAGAGGTGGGGCTCTTGCGTAAGCAGGAAGCTCATGCGAAGCTGAAGGGCCCCGCACATGAGAGCCTCTCCCCGGAAGCTGCTCATGCGAGCACTGAATCCCAGCACCAAAAATGGGTGAGCTGCGGAAAGGTTCAGTGTTATGAACTTCCTGTTGCAAAGCACAGTATTTTGCTGTAGCTTGGTCTTCAACGAACAGTACAAAAGATCTGAACCTTGTAGACACAACTTCTAGAACTGGTTCATTGATATGGATCAACAGAGACAATGCCGATCCTTTCCTCTTGATCTCAGAACATGAATTCTCAGGTTTTATATGCTCCTTGGGATTGGCTGTAGGGACAGTCATGATGAGTATCTGCACTTTAGCAGTTCCTACAACACTACCACCCACAGACACCAGGTCCTATCTGACCTTGGAAGCTAAATGGGGTCAGCCCTGGTTAGTACTTGTATGAGAAACCTCCAACAAACACCAGGTTCTGCAAGGTTATATTTCAGAGGAAGGAACTGGCAAAGCCACCTCTGAGTATTCTTTGCCTAAGAAAACCCTGTAAAATTCATGGGGTTGCCATAAGTCAACAGGTGACTTGAAGGCACATACACATACATTACTGATTAAATTAGTAGCTCTCTTGAAGGACACCATCTATGCACAAACATGCATTTCAGATAAAAATGAACAAATAGAAATGAGCAGAAAGGTGGTATCTGCTGGCTCTGGTTGCCGTTGTCTTTAAAGAATGAAGGTACGATTTGCAAAGAAACCTACACTTAGGTATTAGATATGCACAGGTTCTGTGTATGCGATGCAAAAGTTGTCCAGGGTGGGCAACTCCAAGCTCACATCCGTCACAGATTCAATTGCCAGTTCTTTGAGCCTCCTGGTCCTGGTCTTGCTACTGCTGCTTCTTGCTATTTACCGGCTATTTACCCACCCTATCCAAAAGAGTGAACAATGAGAGGAACAAGGATAAAAAGCAGTAACTTCTGTACATCTCTCACTCTCTCAGAAATGGCACTGATGGGATACAGATAAAGCAGCAAGTAAACAGACAGAAGGAACCAAGCAAATGGTCAGGTAGGAGCTAGATCCAGTCAGGGTAGGTGGAAGGTAGCTACCTAAAGCAACTCATTCAAGGGCTCCCCAGAACCTGGAGGCCCCCCACCAGTATATTTCAGGCCCAACATTCTTCCAGGGCATGGAGTGTGCCCAGAGAGCGTAGGCACATATGAATGCACATAGGCTCCTGTGCAAAAACTGCCTTGAGCATATAGAGTAGGAGTGGGCAACACTTAAGCCATGGACTTTATATGGCCTCTGCCTTCCCCCACTGCCCCTGCAAAACTGAATGCTGCCACAAGTCATACTGCTAATTTACTCCCAAACTGCACTGAATTTGTGTTGATTTTGCTCTTCATGTCACCTCCTGTAGTAATGGAACTCTGTGATATGTTCTCTTCCATGGTTTTTCAGTCTTCTGTTGCACAGGAGGATGCTCTGGTACCCTCCTGCAACACAGAACCACTGCAAATGCCACTGAATTTTGGTAGCTGTGGTAGGGGAAGGTTGCAACTATTGAGTATTGTAAAAGAAGGGGGCAATTCAGGCTTTCCCAACAACACAATAGCATCCATTCCTAATGCAGAGCTTGAAAGCTGGGAATAGCAGGCACAACACTGGTACTCCTTTCTCCCCATGCATTCATGTGAACATTTGCATAGAACTTGCGTTCCACTCACAGAAAGTGCCTCCGCTTGGTTTGCCAGCATCTTCCCCCTTCTTCTTCCCTGTGACATTGCTCGTTCCAATCAAGGATGGCCTCCCAACTCTCAAGAACAATTTGGAGTATGGGATTCTAGCAGCCAGCTGTAGGTGGTGGGAAAGTCAAAAGCTTTCTGTCCCCTTCTGTGGGTGCAACCAAACCCACTTGTTAGGTTCTGAGGTCAAGCACAAAGGAGCAGTGCAGTCTGTAGCTGTCAAGAGTTATGAAACTCCCTTGATCCTAGAAACTCACCAAAGTCCTAGCCTCAGCATCTTTTAAATGTCTCACAATCTACCTGGCCATGGAGGTTTAGAGTTAGGCCTTCAAAATGGTGCAGACTTGTAATGCAATGAATTTGATTCTGTTTTGCTGGGATCATTTTATTCTTCTTACCCACCTCAAGCTTTCAGGACAGAGTAGACTATAAGTATACACCAAGAAAGAAATGCAAAACGGCAATCCTGCTTTGTATCATCGGGTGTCTGGCGACCAATACCAAACCAATTTCAAAGATTCTGACTTTCTTAGCAAACTTGATTTTATTTTGGTCACTGCTTATACATTGCATACACTCTGTAGCCAGAATGACTCACTGTGCCTTGTCTCAACCCAAGGACTTTTGTCTAGATATGATACCCAGAATGATAATTAAGGAGGAACTGAAAGTATCAGGCTCGCATATGACTGCCAGCGATGAGGAGGCAAATCCTCCCTTCCCTTTTATATTGAGCCACCTCTGCTTCCTTGTGCATTTACAGGATGCCTCTTTCCTCCAGTCCTGATAAAATAAAGCTGACTCTCTTCTCTCTGGGTAAGCCAGGCTGGCCAGAACCCATGTCAAACAGATCATGAACAGATAGCTTGCTTAACATTTCTCTTCTGTTTTATTTTCAAGTTACCATGCTAGCAAAGGCTAAAAGAACAGGGGCTTTTTATAGTTTAGAACAGAACTGGGAATGTGTTGGCCCCCCAGATGTTGTGGGATTGTAACTCCCATGATTCTTCACAATTGGCTATGCTGCCTAGGGCTGATTGGAGGTGTATACATAGGAACAAAGGAAGCTGCACTATACTAAGACAGACTGTTGATCCATCTAATCCAGTATTGTCAACTCTGTCTGGCAGGGATCTCCAGGTTTTCAGGTAGGATTCTTTCCTAATCCTTCCTGGAGATCCTTAATACTCCTTTCTGGTACTCTCCCATCCAAGTACTGATCAGACTCAAGCCTGCTCCACCTTTCATAATCAGAAGAGATTGGTAGCTTCAGGGTTGCATGGCAATCTATACTAGGCATGCATCAGAATCCTAATTTGCCCCAAAGAGAACCAACACCTTCTCTATATATTCTGCAGCTTTCCCACCAGCAACACACACATACCACAATTCCTAAGTACCGGTTGAGATAACAGATAAAAACATTTCACCAGGACACTATAGCACAGTGCTCCAGATGATAGTGGACTGTAATTCCCAGCCAATGGTAAAGGACAATTGGATTTACAGTCCCTCAAAATCTGGTGGCCACAGTTGTTCACAGTGGTACTACACACATGTTTAACTATGATAGTGGTGGTAGCAGGGATGATGACAACAATGACGATGACAACGTTGGCTTACCTGAACGCTGCATCTGCTCAAAGGTGAATAACCATCTGAACCTGGGATCCAAGATACTACTATTGTGTGACCTGTGCTGTTCTGGACAAACACTTTGACAGGTGGAGATGGGATTCCTGAAAGAGAAAGAGCAACATGTTCACCAATATTATTCACTGTACTGAATGTATGTCACTGAAAGCAAATTTGGACCCAGCCCAAGCTTGTTAGAATGTCTGAGTTTTAAACGGGAAAGAAACAAGTATAGAACAAGAGAACTGAAGGCATGATAAATAATTGCCAAATCATTAGTTTGCCCCCACTACAAAGTATATTGGAACTGTGAGATACATATCTGTGAGCCTGCTGAAAAGGGAACAGAGCACTGCTTAAATGTGTGATCTTAAGCAAATTTACTCAGATGTCTTAATCTATTCACTGGGTTTCCTCTCTAATAAAGATGCTTAGGACTGCAGCATTACAGATTTTATCGGCATTTTTTTTTTTTGCCCCATCTTTTATCCAAGAAAGTTAAATTGTCACCTCCCCCACTGTTATCCTCAGAACAAACCTGTGCAGTGAGCTGGGCTAAAAATCCAATGGCTGGCCCAATGTTATCTACTAAGCTTTGTAGGCAGGTTTCCCTGGCATAAATCCAAACCTCCAGCCACTTCCGCTCTGGAAGAAAGAACATGTGCCCAAACCACCATGTGAGGGTCAAGTGCCAATTCTACAGTATCCTGAGCATCACATCAAATTTTGAATTTTGCCTTAGGACAAGGTTGAGGAATTCATGACCTTCCAAATACTTTTAGATTTCATCAATGATAGCCAGAATGACCAATGGTGGGGGGGGGTGAAGTGAACTGCAGTTCAACAGCTCTCAGAAGGCCACAAGTTCTCCATCCCTGCAGTAGACTTTCAAAGGAGAAATACCCACTAGCAAAAAATCCTATACATAATGGGTGCACAATATTAGGCTCTGGGGCTGTATGTGCCCCTATTGGGGTCTCAGTTTTGTCCTCTGGAATAATCCATGTAGCCACAGCTCTTTCTTATGACACCATTCTTTCCCAGTTTTTGCAGTTTTCCCCCATTCAAAAAGTTTGGAATGCCCATTGTAAGGCTTGGTTGACATCAGTTTAGATCTTTAAGCTAAAATATGCTGGTGTTTTAGGGACTATCCTTTTGCCATTGTTTCTGCCCTTGACTAGCTTTTTGGCCCATAGAGCTTCTCAGAGATCAACTTTGACTCTTGGACTGAACAAGGTTGCCTCCCTGACTGTACCTGTCTACTCAGAAGTAGGCTTAAGATCTTTTCTATAGGATTGTACTTGGCAGAGCACTGAACAAACATTTTCAATGTCTTCCCATTCACAAATTTTCCCACTCTCATTGATAAACGGTTTTTTTGACACATTGAGGACCTTTTCACACTAGGTAGTTGTAGCACTATGGCTTCATTTTAACTACCATAGCTACATTCTCTGGAATCCTGGAGATCTCTCCCTGATCATTTTAAATACTTGTCCCTAAACTGCAAATCCCAGGAATCCACATGATGAAACTATGGCTGTTAAAGTGAAATCATAGTGCTACAATTGTGTGGTGTCCACGGACCCTGGCACAAAAACTGTTAACAGGTCCCAAAGGGGGGAAAAACGCACTTGTATATGAACAAAAAGACCAGCACTTTTTTCATCTCTGGCAGCAACAGCAGACAGACAGACAGTATTTTGTGCATCTGGATCTAGTTGGAGGACCTGAGAATCCTTGTAAAAAACAAAAGAGATCTTGTAAACCTAAAGTCTCTGCTACTCTGTTCCAGACACTGCTGAAAACACCACTAAGATTGTTTTGTACAAGACAAACAACACTTCCAATCAGCTAAACAGAGGAAGAAAATGTATTTTTTATTGCTTTGAGAGTAAAAGTGCAATCACTTTGCATAACAAATGATTTTTAGGAGATTTGTAGCCCAATCTTCTATATATATTCAGAAGTCCTATTAAATTCAGTGGGATTTACTCCTTAGTTAAGTCCACTGAACTCAGTGGAACTTGCTCCTGCAGAGACAAGGCATATGACTGCACAGTTATTTCTGTAACAATTTGAGGTACTTCAAATGGTATTTGTGCAGAAGAGTTATTTCTCAAAACCTATAAAAATCCCTGGGAAAAAGTAATGGAAAAAATCATTTGGTGGACTGTTTCAACAATTATACTGTCATAAACTCCTTCTGTAGTACACTGCACTACATGTAACAAGCTAAGCCTACGCATGACCTTTGTTTAAGATCCAAAAAAACAATTTTGCCTTATTTAGAAGTAAGTGACTTGCATTTTTCATCCCAGAACTAAACCTAAAGGGATACACATGAACCAAAATAAAAGAGAAAAGAACGTTTTTCTTTTAAAATGTTAGGACGCTGCTGAATGAAGGTTCCTAATAAATGAGCACATATTCTTCTTTTATAAGAAAGACTGCCTCATTGCAGCAGAACATCAACCAAGAATCCCGTGTTAATTTAGAGAGTAACATGTTTTATTTCACAGAAGCTTTGACTGACTGCAACCTACTCCATTAGATGTAAGAAAATTAAATTTCTGATTGTCTGATTACTGCATTACACAAAAACACCTAGAACAACTTTCACTAAATGGTTTGATTTAACATACAGACTATGTGGCAATTCACTCTGGGTAGCCCTTGGGGGAAACCCCAATTATTTTTTCATTCATACAGAGTAGTATGTTTTACAGCCCATCAAGGAGGCACATTTTCTCACTCATGGGCAACTGAAACTGATGTGTAACATGAGGAATGTTTGAGCAGCTCAAGAAGACAGCCAGTCATCTTTAAGTTTATTGAAAAACGAACGAATATTAACAATTGTTAATGGCCCTAAGCAACGCTGGAGACTGCAGCTAGTGCCAGAAAAGTTAGATTTAAATTCAATTGCAAGTCCCGAGCAGAGTAAACCCACTGAATCCAGCCAGGCAACCACATTTTCTTTCAGGATGCTCTACTCTTTCTCCACTCTGAAGTTTTCCATTCTTCTGATCTCAATAGATACTCAACTTTCTGTGGCCATTGAGCAAGTTCATTCTTCACTGAGCAATTTATGGAGGGACTGGTTCCTTGGGGATTTCCCTCCCAAGTATTTTTTTCCTACTTCTGCAAACCTCAGGATTCCCTGAAACATTCTTGTTTCTGGTTGCTCAGTAGCCTCATTTGACTTCATATTTCATGCCTCAATGTCTGAGTTCACTAAGAATACATTTCCACACAATCTAACATCTAGGCCACAGGTAGGAAAAATGCAAGTCTTGTTGTTGTTGTTGCTGCTGCTGCTGTTGTTACAGTGGGCCACTGGTGTCCACTAGGGTTTGCTTCCAGATTCCCCTGTAGATATTAAAATTCGTGGTTGCTCGTCCCATCATGTAGAATAGCATAGTAAAATGGTGTCACTTACAGAAAACAGCAAAATCAAACTTGGTGTTTTTTCTTTTTTTTCTTTTTCTTTTGGAATATTTTCAAGCCTTGGTTGGTTGAATCTGTGGATACGGAATCCACATATATGGAGAGCTGGCTGTATTCGCCATCACATTAATTTCAACTTATGGTTGAAGTTAATGGCTGGAGGCTGAAATCCCCAAGGTCATCAACTGCTCTGTTTAGGTCTTACCAACTCAGGACAGCCGTGGCTCCCTTCATAGAATCAATCCACCTGTGATGTACTTTTTTCCTACTGCTCTCTACTTAATCAAGCATTACTGTCTTTTCCAGAGAGTCACATCATATCATGATATGTCCAATATTCTTTTGGCAGTCCAAGGTATCTACAGAATTCTTCTCCAGCACCTTATTTCAAATGCACTGATTTTCTTCCTGACAGTTTTCTTCACTATCCAGCTTTCACAACTAGAGAAATCTACATATGTGTATTAGGCTGCAATTTCTATCATCCCTAGTTTGAATAACTAATGTGAAGAATGATGGGAGTTGCAGTCCACCAACTTCACATTCTCCATTCCTAATATAGATTTCAGCCTGATGGTTCCTGGGAAACCCTCCTAATGTTTCCTATGCTTTGGTAAATTTTGGGAAAGAGAAGACAAAGCCTGAAACAGATTCACGTGGGACAGGTTCGAGCCTAAAGTCAAATCATAAAATGATATAGAAGTGTGCTGTCTTACTGAGGCAGAAACCATGGACAAACCCAGCTGGAAGGAGCCAAGAACAGAGACAAGGAGATGATGGACAGTCATCAGCCCCACGTTCCCAACACAGGAAATAAAGCCAATCAAACACAGATCTTTCAGAACCACGGACAAAGCAGAGGGAGCAAAGGAGTTGTTCCAATGAACAATGAAACAATGTTCCAATTACTTGTACTTCCTGGTTCTGATTACTCTGCACAGGCTCCCACACTGCTGGAGCGTAGAGCCTTAAAAAAACAGGGTCTTAATTATCTTCCAATTAGAGTATTCTAATGTGCTGTATGTGGGGCTGCCCTTGAAAAGTGTTAAATACAAAATAATAATAACAATAATATTAATTTCCATTCTGCCTTGTTCCCAATTCAGGACTCAAAAGTGGTTTATGACAAATTAAAAATCATATTCTTAAAAAAATCCACAAAATACAAAAGTTAAAATGAAATTAACCAAAAAAGTTAAAAACCAAATTATAACATACATCATTAAACATGCGCACACGCACACACACACACCAGCACAACAATTAGCAAGTTCTAGCACACTATTGGGCCCAAAGGCTGTGCAGCTGGTGTAAAATACAGCAACCAGATGGAGGCTGCAGCTAGAACAAAATATAACAGCCTGAGCAATGTTGGTTGTGCATTTTAGAAACTATATAACACAAGAATTGCACTGGCTTCCAGCTTCCTACCAAGCTCAGTTCAAGGTACTGGTGCTGACCTACAAAGACCTAAATGGCTTAGGACCAAGATCTGAAAGACTGCCTCCTCCCTTATGAGCCTGGTTGAAATCTGAGATCCTCAGAGGAGGCCATGTTGAATGACTAAACAGTTCACAAGGTTAGGCTGGAATGCAAACAACAGGGCTTCCTCTGTAGTAACACTGTGTCTGTGGGACTCCCTGCCAAAGGAAGTCAGGTTGGCTGCACTTGTTTTGAGTTTCCGGAGGACAGAACTGTTTTGAAATTTTATATTGGGATTCTTTTTAGACTGTTTTCAAAGAGTATGTTAATGTGTATTCAATTTTTTTAAAAAACGTTTTTACACTGTTAATTGCTTTTATTTGCTTATGACCTTGGGAGCCCTCGTGGGCTGGAAGGTGATACAGAAATGTCTCAAATAAATAAATAAGCAAGCAAGCAAGCAAGCAAGCAAAGTCCTCCATCCACATTCATGAGTTTTACCTTCATGAATCTGATTATTTGCAAGGCATGTGCTTGCCTTTCCCCCATTCTCTTCTTCCCGTTCCCTTGTGTTTTGCTGGCACAGAGGAGGAAGGCAATCATGGCTGGTCAAAAAGCAAGGGAATGCGGGGAAAGGCATGCGTGTGCCTTCCTGTTCCTCTCTGGAGCTCTCCCTCCCATTTCCATGCATTTTGCCTGGCATGGAGAATGGGTGCCAAGGCAAAAAGGAAGGAAATGAGGACAGGGGAAGGCACACGTGCACCGTCCTTCCCCCCACTGGAGCTCCCCTTCCCACTCCCATGCATTTTGCTCTGGAGCGGAGAACACAAGCCAAGGCAAAAGGCAAGAGAATTGTTGGGGAGGCCTAGAAGGGAATGGGAGGGAGAGCGTGGGGGAAGTTATTAGCATTTTCTCCGCTTTTTCTAGGGTTCTGCTACCCAAACCCTTGCGAAAGTGGAGGGGCCACTGTAATACTCTATTGCTTCTCTCAGTGTGTTGCCTCTAAATGGAAAGACGCTCAAGAATTGAAATTTGGGAGTCCAGTTTGGATATCTCAGGCTCATTTTTCCAGGCTGAAGAGTCCTGACTGTCAAGTTCAAGTTCCACATCCAACTTTGGACCTAGTGTGTCCTCAGACTACATCACTGGGCCTACTGCCATTGTACTGGTGTCCAGATCCTTGCTGAAAACTGGCTTCATGCTCAAACCAGGCTAGAACTGTTGCCTGGTCTTTACAAAATCTGTACTAATAAGATTCTGTCTAGAATAATAATAATGATCTCACATTTACAATTACTGACCTTTAATATTGATTCGAGCTTCAGTTGATGTTGTGACTCCCTTCTCGTTATGAGCTTCACAGTGGAAAATAGCAGTTTCATTAAGACCTGCAGATTAAAACAAGCAACATAAACTGAAAATGGCAGCAGTCCATTCCTCATCACAGCTTGGAAAAGTTATTTTTTGGACTCTATCTCCCAGAATTCCCCAACCCACAACTATAGTTCTATATATCCAAGGAGATACAGCTGACAAAAAGTAGCTTTCCAAAATCTCTGGGGCGAAATGTGATTGTGTCACAAAGAAAAGCCATCCAATCCATGTTTCTTCCAGCTTGGCTTGGTTCTTGACTCAAGACCACAAAAAAGAAACCAAATAAATTCCCAAGTGTCATGTTACAATTGGAATAAACATCTCTTCAAGTCCACCACTTCTCTAACCGCAGGAGAGGCACTTCATGGGAAAGGATAGCTGCTTTTGTTCGTACTTTTAAAAAAACCTCTTTCCATTGCCAAAAAAGTGAGTGAACTCTCTGACAGGAACTATTTTAAAACCTGCTCGTGCCTTTTGCTAAAGCTTTGGCTCAGTAGCAAATACAGTTGTGAAATGGAAAAGTTTAACAAACAGGTTATTACCGTGCATGGGAGATATGTAATTAAAGTGTGCCTATTCTCCAGTCTTCTCCAAACTGGTGCCACTCCAGAGGAGTTGTACTACATTTCCAATAAACTCCAGACTAGATGGCTATGCCATCTGTCATTTGGGACTTACAGTCCAATATCATTTTACATATTACAACTGCAAAGATATTTTCTGAACTGCAAGTGGCACATATGTTTTTCAAATGGATTCTTCTCTGCTCTGAGATCATTCTTCCACTTCCAGTTCAACACAATACATCTCAAGCTGACTATGCACCAAGGACAGTCTCTGTTTTCTAGGATCCATCAGGATCATAGTTCACTGGCATGACATGGGCCTTCCCAGGACATGGGAAAATGGTCTTTGGCTCCATTCCCAACATCTCCACACTCTTCTCTGAAACCCTAATGAGTTCTTGCTGATCAAACTTGACTAGCCATTCATTACTTTGTGCTTTCCAGATATTTTGGACTACAATTGACATGACTGCTAACCATTTCATATGATGGGTGGGATTGGTGGAAGTTGTAGGCTAAGAGGCTTCCTGCCCTTTCTGTAGACAATATTGAGTTAAATGAACAACTTGTATGAAGTGGCATAAGGCAATGTGTAATGATGTCTCTATTAAATCACTGTTCCTGGCTACGCTAGGGTCATTCTTCATGATTTTGCTCCAAATTCTCTTCTCAGTCTCTGGTGAGCCACTGGGTGCCCTTCAGTCTGGATTAATCTTCTGACCATCCAGTTTTGCAAGAGTTTTTAAAGTGTTCTGCTTCTTCTCTTCCCCTCCCACTCCTTCCCTTTGTCTTCAACTCACTTCAGCTGTTGCAAACTGAGTCAAAGTACAAACATAGTTTGCACTCAGTTAACTCAGCAGAGGATAGAGAGAAAAGGAGAGGCAGTAATTTTGCCCCTCCCTGCAGGTTCAGGGAAAAGGAAACTGATGCAGCCTCTTCTAGTTTACAAATTCTTACTTATTATGAACTTTTGCTATCTTGACCACACTCAGATGTTGCTTGGCCATACATGGAGGGCATGCTATGATTCCCATAATACCTGATCACTTGCTGTCTTTGGCAAGGACCAGAGCTTGGGCGAGTTACTTTCTGGGACAACATATCCCGGAATCTGCCAGCCAGCAGGACCACTAGCCATGCTAGCTGAAAGGTTCTAATAGCAGTACCCAAAGTTAGGCAACTTTCTCAAGCTCTTCCCTAAGCCAGGCTGTGATCTTCAGAAGTAACAGATAGCAGCTCATTGCCAGCGTTGGAATTAATATTCGATTGCCAAGCTGGGTGGAATGGCAAAAGGTGTCCTTTAACTTAGGCAGCAACTTGTTCTGGAGTGGTCCTGCTCTAAGTTTCACTTTCCAAGAAGCAGCAAAAACCAAAAGCAACCAGGGAGTCAGTGGTCTTTCTTCCATTATTTGAGTAAATAGGAAACCTTTTCCATAACAGAAACCAGAGCACTTATTGTTTATCCTTCCTTCATTTTTTCTTCCAATGGGGCATTATTCTGTTCGAGTCCCATTGAAATGAATAGAAATTGCACAGCAACAACATTTTGGCAGAATATGTTCTGTGGCTTTAGCACTGTTGGGAACTACCACTCTACATATTGCAGGTCTGGATGCTATTGCTACAAAAGCTATTTGTAGACTGCTGGAGTGACTGTCTTTTTGAAAAGGCAACTTCCCTTTTTTAAACAAAAAATGCCAGACATTAAAAAAAGAAAAACAGCAGGAATTCCAGAAGAATCATAATGCTTAGGAACATCTGTAGACATACCCAAGGTCTACAACAAGTATTACTGTGTATCTTCCAAGGATGTAGGATAAGTTCTGAATTACAAGAACTTTCTATTCATTTTGCTTGACTAGTTTAAAGAGGCAAACCCTATAAGAGGAATGGGAAAAGTACAGACCCTAGGACCACATGAAGTTTCTGTGAGGAGCACCCCAGATTAGTTTTCCAGGCAAAAAGGTGGAAGATCCCTCTCCTGGAATCCTACAGGGGTGGTGATTCATCTTTTAAATAGGAAAATTTAAAAGCCTCTGTAGTAGGGGCTCTATACTGTCCAACATTTAAAAGCCCAGTTTTTCAGTTCCAGGTGCCCTCTCGTACTACACGATCACAGCACTTTGATTCTACTCTAACTGCCATGGCTGCATCATCTGGAATCCTGGAGTTTGGTGACACTTCAGTGTTCTCCGGATAACAATTGTAAATGACCTTCTCTAAACTACAAATCCAAGGATTCCACAGTATTTTGCCACAGTAGTTGAAGTGCAATCATAGCACTGTAATTGTGTAATGTGAAAAAAAAAACCCAAGCTGACTTTTTTACTACTTCCATTTTGGGAGTGGGGTATTTTAGATAGTCTGTGTGGCCTCTGGAAGATCCCAAGATCACAGTTCAAAGAAAAAAGAAAGCAAAAGCTGCTGGTTTCTCAGCAGAGCCAATAAAATGGCTGTACATCTCTTCCTTCCCGCACCTCAGCCTGAACGCTCTAGCAAGAACAGCAGCCCATTTCAGAACGCACAAACAAATTTACCGCCATAAAATGAGTAATTACTTCATATCAAGAGGAAAGAAAAGAAATGCTGACAGAAACACTGCCATCTAAGAACTGAGGCAACCTCTGGTTAGTGATTAGAAGTCACAGCCTCTCTCCTTCTTGGTGTCTGTTTCTTAAATCTTGCAGATAATTGTATTAAGAAAATGAGTTAAACTATATTTTAAAAAAAGAAATGAGGAAATGCCTGCCACATTCTGAAATACTGAAACAATTTACACAAAGCCTTTGGTTTAAAAAAAAAAAGAAAAGAAACAAGCACACACCACTACCAGCAACCAGGTAAACCACACAATATCCTTGTTTTGAGGGATTGCTTCTATGAGTGTTGTACTTCAAAAGGCGTTGTGTGGTTCTGTCAAACTATTAAAAAAAACCCTCAAGGCCCACAAACTATCTTCTAGAGAGAACCCTCTATGTGTTTAGAACTATGTGTTAGGCTAGAGAGAGACAGAAACTCAGTTCCCCCATGATTTTGTAGGCCTGTGGTCTTGCTTAGCTTCCTTGCTACTTCACTTCAGAGTTTTATGTCTTTAGTCATGTCTTTATGTCTTTACAAGATAGTACAGACAATGGACATTGCTGCACTACACAGTTATAGTGTTATCATTCCACTTTCAACCTCCTGTGGAATCCTGGGGTTTGCAGTTTACTGAGGCCAAAGAGCTCTCTGGCTGAGAACTCTAAAAGCCCCTCCCTAAACTACAAACCTCAGGATTCCATAGGATGTTGAAAGTGGAATAATAGCACTATAACAATGTAGTGCGGAAATGGCCAATTACTGTGTATCCGTTAAAGACCACTTCATTAATTAGCTGGAGTGGCAGAGTTGGAACTAAGGGCTGGCTCTACTGTGACAGCAGAATGAGACAACCACTTCAGCAGGCAGACAATGGTGGGGAAGTATGGCAGTCCCTCAACTGTTCCTTTTGAACCCTCCGTCCTTGCCTTGCTGAACAACGTTGTGTATGCCTATCCTCCACCCCTGTTCAGTGAGTCTGCTGCCCTCAGCACTGGTAGAGAAACCCAATCTTATTGTCACTGGCGAAGTAAGTTTCAACTGCCAGTCCAATCAGGATCTGTACAAGAAATGGAGGAGGAGCAGCCATCTTGTCCTTCGTCTCAGGCACTAATATGTCTTTGCCTGCCCTATTGCTAATATACCATTGCAGACTTTGTGATTAAACAATGGCTTGAGAAAGCTGAAGGATTCTGGGATTAGTCCATGAGCTAACATTTCCAGGATTTGGTTTAACTGTCACAGTAAATATCATAGTACTGCCCATTTCATTTGGCAGTAATTGTTAGCAGTAGTAGCACTTACATAGACACTCACTAAAGGATTTCCTTCTCATCTTTCAGCCTTAAAAGCTCTCCATTTGGCTTACAAGCAAATTCAACTGAAACAACATTAGTAAAATAAGAACTCTCAAAGTTGCCCATCTAGCACAGTGTTCTCTACTCTGATTAGCAACTGCTCTCCAGAGTTTTCTCCAGAAAACTAAAGATGGCTCATATAGGTTTAACGGTTGATGAGAAGAAAGAATTTCAGCAAGTGTTGCTTGTCATCAACCAGGTAACAAGCAACACCTGGTGAAATTTCCACTTCTAACTAACTAACCATTAAAGGTATAGAAGGCATCTTCAGTTTTCACTCTGGCAAGTTGAACCCTATAGCTCTCTGTTGTCTCAGGAAGAGCTCTTTTCCACCTGCTACTTCCACCTTCAAAGCTGAGGCTCCTCTGCAAGCACAACCTGTAGTCTATCCATGTGCAAAGCTTGCAAAAATTTCTTGAATGACAGATCCCAGAATCCCACCACACAGCATAGCCAATGGCCATGCTGACTGGTGATTCTAAGAGTTCTAATCCAAACCAGTAATGGTCCCAAACTCTGCCACCAAACTATAGCCTCTTTCTGTAAAAGCAGTAGTCAGTAGCATAATAAAAGCAACAACATGTTAAAAGTGAAGGAATAATAAATGGTAATAGTGAAGAGTCTTGTGGTACCTTCAAGTGGACTGCACTCCGCAAACATTTTATGCTAGTCTTTGGTCATTTCTGCACTACACTGTTATAGTGCTATTATTCCATTTTCAACATCCTGTGGAATTCTGGGGTTTGTAGTTTACTCTCTCTGCTCTCTGGCTGAGAATTCTAAATGCCCCTCCCTAAACTGCAAACCCCAGAATTCAATAGGATGTTGAAAGTGAAATAATAATACTATAACAGTGTAGTGTGGAAATGGCCTTTAAGGTACCACAAGACTCCTCACTGTTTTGCTGAAACAGATTAAAACACATCTACCCACCAACATCACCACTCTGTCCAGAAACAGTAACAGAGCAGGTATGGTTAAATGAAATACAATCATCATAGTATCTATTTTCCTGTGCATAGACATATCTAGCAAGCTATAGAGTTTCTTATTCAATCACTTGATCATTAGATTTTCAGACAGACAGCACAAAAGGACTTTTAACACCCTCCTGTTTCAGTGCAGAATAGCAAATCCCAGAAATAAAAACCACACACTCATATTGGAACCGCTGTAGCACTTCACTCACCTGGCATGATCAAAACAGATGGAGATACTTCTTTCTTAGCAATAAGGCTGCTATTCCAATACCAGTGAATCTCAACAGGCTCAGGAGGTCCCACTGCATGGCAGGTGAGATTGAACGGTGTGTTTCGGGTAACGTTCAGCCCCTGGGGCTGCTTAATGAAGTATGGTAGCCCTGCACATAACAGAAAGGAACATGTTGTTGAGAAGGCTTAAATGACAAAGAGAAAGACAGGGATTAATGCTGTCTGTCTCCAGTCTGGCACCCTCAGATCAGGGAAGGGCAAAGCATAGCCTGCAGGTCACATAAGGCCTATGGGCCTCCTAAGTGCAGACTATGGGAGCCCCTAGAAGCCCGTCAAAGCCCCCACATCCCGCCAAATTTTTAAAATGTATTTTTGGGCTCAGTTTGGGATTCTCAAACTTTCCCAAATATCCCAAAATTGCCTAAAAATGACAATATGCTTCACGAACCCCTCCACCCACCCACTAAGACTTCCCAAAACAGACAAAAAAACCCCAGCCAAAATGGTGACTGGAAATGACAGCATGTCACTGCAGGTGTGCTGAAACATGCTGCTGTGGCCCCTGCCCTGTTTGCAGTTGCCCACCCTTGCTCTAGATGTTTTGGAATCCCTGGGCCATTAGCCATGTTGGATGGGCACTGCAAATGTTGTATTCCAAAACATGTGAAGGACACCAGTTCACCTATACCTGGTCTAAAGCATGGGAGTAAAAATGCAAAGGAATTCTTCACTGCCACCATTCTATGGCCTGAAGGATAACATATATAGGGGGCAGAGAGAAGGGGTAATACATATCTTTCTAAAAATGTTGTTCCCAACTCTCTCTCTTCTCTAAAACCTGTACAAAAAGATTCAGACTTTTGAGAAACACAGCAAGCAACTACAGATCAAGTATCCCTTATCCAGAAGTCTGAAATATGAAAACTTCGAAAACCTGAAACTTTTTGCTGCCAGCCACCCACATCCACCACTGAGGCAGTGGCTCTGGCACTCCTGCCTAATCATGTCTCACATCCTCAGGCTCTCTCCAGCCCCATATCTCATACACAACACAAGTAGTGAACAACTCTGTGAGGCTGGAGAGAGACATGAGAATCTGTGAGATCTCATTCATCTGCTACTCATGTTGCATACAAAATGCAAGACTGGAGACAGATTAAGGATCTGAGAGACTGAGGATATAAGGGACCTGATACCTCGATTTGGAAAAAAAAAATACAGTACTGTACAGGAGACCCCTCAAGCCACCTGCTTCTGCTTTCGAGGTGGCAGCTGTGGTGCTCCTGCTCATTTGATTGCAGGTTCCCCAAAGATCTCCTGTGTAGTATTTTATTTTATGGATATGCAAATACAGGTATTCCAAAATCTGAAAAAATCCAAAACATGAAACACTTCTGGTCCCAAGCATTTCAGATAAGGAATACTTAACCTGTATTTGCTTCCTCTTTCTAAAAGTAAATTCTCAAATTCATACTATTCTTAATCGATTTCCTTCCCACCTGTCCGGTTCTTATAGAACAGAGGTAGCAGTTGGTGGCTTCCATGTCAATGAAGCATTAAATCTGCTCCAAGTTTTACTGTGAGCTTTAAAAGAGTTGTCCAAGGTGATGAACCCTAGTCTCAAAATAGGTTCAGCATCTTGGAGAGTTCCTTGAAAATTCAGACTATGGCTAGAAGCGTATTCATTGCTGATTATTTTTGCTTGGCATTAGTTTGCACCACACCTTTCTCATCAGACTGAAGACAGCATTTTCTATGCAAAATAATGAACGACAACTATTCAAAAATAATATCTTATTATGGAGTGATGCTTTCAAATTTAAGCTTACCCTCCAACAAAACCAAGATAGGATCTGATACTATTTCATCGCTGTTGACTTTCAATTTGCATCTGTAAGACCCATTATCAGAGCGCAGGACATTGTTTATACTGCAGGGAAAAGAGAAGAAAGGAAGACTTATAAGGCAATCAATGTTTACTCTGTGACTTAGCCAAGGAACTAATAAGTCTAAAATAATTCTGCAATATTTTAAGGCAGATCAAAAATAAATATGTTATGATGGCAAAGAAGGGAACTGTATGAATCCACATGGAAAAAATGTCCTGGGAATAACCTAGCTTTTTATTGGAATTCTGAAAACTCCCACCCAGATCAGTGAGCAGTCACAGAGCTTGAGTTGGACCCTGGGGCTGAAACTGAGGACTACTCTTATCAGCTGTGTCCCCAGATGTCCACCTAGAAAGTGGCACTGTAAGGACAGACAGGCCCCTCGCCAGTATCTAGGCTGGAAAGGATGTTCTAAACCATACCATGCCTGATGCTGATCACCACGCTAACATATCTTTATGTTTTATAATTAGAGTATAGCTACTGAGCATGTACATAGTAACAAATGCTCATTTTATTATCTTCATTTTAAAAAAATATTTGTCCTCCACAAGAAAATGAAAAGTTTCACGTCACTTTCCAAGTGAATAGTTTCACATCAGCCCAGTGGAAGCAAACAACTGTTGTAGTCGTGATGTTGCTATGATCTGAATGAGGCCATTTCTGCACTACACTGTTATACTGCTATTATTCTACTTTTAACATCCTGTGGAATTCTGGGGTTTGTAGTTTACTGAGGTCAAAAAGCTCTCTGGCTGAGAATTCTAAATGCCCCTCCCTAAACTGCAAACCCCAGGATTCCATAGGATGTTGAAAGTGGAATAATAGCACTATAACAGTGTGGTACAGAAATGGCCTGAGTATGCAAAGTAAAATAGGACATGTTAAGATAATGTTTTCAAAAAATTCAAGGTTGGCCATATTTTTCCTTTTCTACTTTAACCTACCAGGACTGTAGAAACATTTGCAAAGTATGGAAAACAACGTGGGGTGGCATGAGGGTGGAGAAAAGGAGACATTGCTTCACAATTTATGTCATAATACACGTGGGCATCTAAAGCGCCCACCCAAAGAACATTAAATACAGAGACTCAAATTGATTTAACTGCTTACACATCTACCCCAATGCCAGCAACATTTGCATGCAATATCTGCATACAGAAGAAGCAAGAAGGGATGTGTGTGCAGGAAGGATGGGGAAGGGTGTACCTGATCCTATGACCAGCCTAGAGTTTAGATTATTGACCTTGCTGGCAAGAGGATTCTTCAAGTTGTAGTTCAAAAAGTTAATTCTTCCAAACTCTTGACCTGATACCATATCTTAAATATCAGGTCTCTAAGGCAGTGGTGAAAGCCATGTTCACTGATTTCCCTTCTCCCCTCTTCTGCTCCTTGAATCAAAGAGCTGTAAGTGACCTTGGAGGCTACCTGGACTAACTCCCTCTTCATGTCAAGAAGTGCAGCCTTCGTTTAAATTATCTCCACTGAAGGGGAGTGTTCCACTTCTAGAATCAGTCTGTTGCATTGTTGAACAATTCAGAGTTCTGGTTACAATCTATAAAACATAAATGGGTCCAGGCTATACGAAAGACCTTATCTTCCCTTATGAGCCTGCCTGGACCCTGAAATCCACAGAACAGGCCTGGTCTCTCAGTCCCACCATGGTCACAGATATGGTTGGTGGGAACAGTGGCTATCCCTAGCCTTTAGGACTGTTTCTCTTGGAAGGCTAGAATCCATAATTCTGTTCTAGGAAACAGGGATCATTTGAAACAGAATGGGAGATGACTGTGGGATCTGCAGAAGGAAGGGAGAATTTCAGATGCCCCAGTTTTTGCTCACAGAGGTCATTTCTAGATTGAACAGTTTTCCACAGTATAAGTCTAAGATGATGGTAGTATAATTTGGTCAAAATGTCCAGAGGAGAAGACATGTCAGTCTTTTTCACTTTACAATGTGAAGAAACTTCACAAGCAGATCAGAGTGTGAACGAGTTGAACAGAAGGTTGTAGTAGGTACATATCAACTTATGTGCATTCAGTGTTTACCTACTGCCAGGAAGTTAGTGTTATCATCATTGTGTTATCTTCAGTCTATGATTCTATGATCTACTATTCTGTAAACAGCCAGTGTTAACAATGTAATTGTCCCTCTCAGTACTTTTGTCATTCAAATTTGCTTTGACTTCACTGTCAACATCCCAATCTCAAGTGTAAGCAATGCACTGATACTTGAACCTCCATATATACTGCATGCATTTGAGGAAGTGGACAATTGTTCACAAAAGCAAGTGTTACAATAAATTGCTAGTCTTAAAAGGGCCCAGTAGGATCCGTAAAAAGCAATGTCTTTGCTGCTTTGCAAAAGTAACTAAAATAGATACCTTTTATTTGCCTAAAAAAAAAATTGGCCTGTGTGAAAAAACACTCTCTACTCTGTTGTTTCAGGCAGAACAGACATAAGACAGTAAGATGACATACAACACAAGGCACTGATCGAACCATATGATCTTCCTCCCCCACTGCTTAGTAAGACTATACACCATAATAATTAAGCTAAGTAAAAGTGACTGTTACACTGTCAAAAGGGTTCATTTTTTTCCTGGTTAAAATGCAATCCAAATGCAAAAT
Source organism: Ctenosaura bakeri (assembly GCA_948474755.1). Taxonomy (NCBI): domain Eukaryota; kingdom Metazoa; phylum Chordata; class Lepidosauria; order Squamata; family Iguanidae; genus Ctenosaura; species Ctenosaura bakeri. Next base: position 99,016 of record CAOLHI010003363.1, on the reverse strand, counting down.
AGTTAAGCCTTTACTATTGGAAAAGGGAAATAATTATGAGTAACTTATTATCTGTTACTAATTACTTCCCTGAGCTTAGAAACAACATTTTATGGACTGCAGCTCCTAAATCCCCCAGTCAGCATGGCTATTGAGATTCTATGGCTCTACCAATGCAATTATGAAAGAAGCAGTTGTAGCAGAAGCAGCAGCAGCACAAAACGAAACAAAAATGCAGTGATTATGGGAAAATGAAGGAGAATGGGACAAAAGGTGAAGGCAGTTAGCTCCAATCCATCTATTCCATGGACACCTAAGCTTGGAGGTAAGATCATGGGAAGGTTTGGAAAATTTGGCACAATCAGTTTTCCAAGACACCTTTCCTATAGTGCTTTGGATCCAAGGACCTCCTCCCACTGAAGTCAGCCATTCATGGGATATGCAGCTCAGTGAGAGAAGGCCCTTTCTGCAGCTTACCTTCTTGCAGTGGCATCCGGTGGCGATCCCAGCAGAACCACTCTGCATAGGACTGGCTCCCTGCAGAAGTGAGAATGATGGACACACCACTTCCTTCCACAGCGCAGCTGGGTACTTTCCCAGGCTGCACTGGGGCAGGAAATGCCTCAATCACACTTCCTATCCTTCTGCTGTTAGGTAAGTGCGGGAGGGTGGCACAATCACTGGTCATTGATGGGGAAAACCCGTCAATGATTTAAGTCGTGATCATGCCACCTAGGGAGGGGACAGGAGTGGAACCATGATGACGTCATGCAGAAGTGTCATCGTGGTCCTATCCTTCTCCCATCCCTAGGTGGGAGGGTGCTGCAGAAAGGGTCAAAGTCTGCTCTCATCTTCTCCTCCTGCATACCTGCATGAACAGCCAGACCACCAAAACACTTGTGGAATGTCCAATTCCACAAAGAGTTGGCCATAATAAGATCTTGACAAAGGAGCAATAGTGCAAAAATGTTACTTTTTCCAATCGCTGGCCGAAGGATGCAACTGGATGCAATCCACTCAATGTTTAAATTATATATAAATTATTTACCTGAAGGTAGATATCATAGCAGTATCTTCAATATCATCAAATTGATAATATTGGCTGGCTATCCTGCCAACATCAGAAAGCTCCTTCCCATTCTTCCACAAGGAAATAACTGCAGAATCTTGGTTGATTAGTGACTTAGGAACACTGATAGAGCAATTAAATTTTATGTCCATATGTTCAGCAATTTGTATCCTTCCTACTGTAGGATTAAAGTTAATGGACCGAAGAGGGTGAGCTCCATCACCTTCAGTAGAGGTGAACTTATTAGCAGTCACAGCCCTGGAGTCTACTGGATGTGCCGATGCATAGATTGTGGAAGTCCTGTTTATCTTGACAGAGCGGGAGTGAGGTAATCGGCGTATGATCTTTGACTCCTCTGAGGGTGAACTTGATTTTGTTGTCAATGGTATGTCATACCTCTTTGCTCCTTCAATAAGATCTGCAAATTACAAAATAACAGTTAAGAATTCTTGTTTCAGTCAAGACTCACTTCAAACGAGGCCTGTACGAGACATTTTGCTGCCTGAAAAAGAAAATGGCACCCTTCCCCAGCAGATTACTAAGCTAGTCAAATTATTTTGGCCCGTGTGACAGTAAGTCTCACAAGCATCTCTCTTGCCTTCTTGGCATAAAACCCCCCAATAATAATTAAATATAGCATAATGTTACAGTAGGGTTAGAAGTTAGAAGATTCCATAGCTATACTTTTGTAGGCATGTGAAGACTTTTTTTTGCTTCGACAAGCCTTTGAGAGCTGACTGCTCAGGGGGAAATGGCCTTGTGTGTGCTGTATTCACATTTTCAGTGGCCCCTCCACTTTTACGAGGGTTTGGAGTGCACAACCCTCATGAAAGTGGAAAAACCACAAATGACCCGCGATCTCTGCGATCCCCTCTGATTTCCTTCTGGGGCTCCTCCCTCCCATTCAAGGCAAGGGAATGGGAGTGGAGAATTTCAGAGGGGAGAAGGAAGAGCGGGCGCATGTCTTCCCCCCTTCCCTTGTCTTTTCCCTTAGTGTAAGTTCTCAGATCAGGGGTCAATGGCAAGGGAATGATGGGGGGAGCTCCAGAGAGGAGAAGGAATGCTTCCATGAGACTTCCTCTCACCTCACCACCATTCTTTTGCCTTTTGTCTCAGTACAAGTTCTCAGTGCTAGGGATGGAGGCAGGGGAATGGGAAGGGGAGCTCCAAAGGGGAGAAAGAAGGTTTGCACAAGTTTCACTCCAATTCCCTTGCCTTTTGCCTTGGTGCATATTCTCAGTGCTGGGGCCAGAGGCAAAGGAATGGAAGGAGGAACTCTGGAGAGGAGAAAGAAGGCGCATGTGAGCCTTCCCCTCCCATTCCCTTTCCTTTTGCCCAGGTGCACTTGCTTTCCTTCTCTGTACTGGCAAAATGAAAGAAATGGGGGAAGGATTCTTGTTTTTATTGGTCTTTTTTAAAAAAAACTGGTTTTAATTTTTTTGAGAGTTTACTTATATTTTCAACTTTTGTATGATGTAATCTTTACCAGTATCTCTTTAACATTTGTAAGCTGCCTAGAGTTTCAGGCCCTTTTCGCACGGGCTTTCCCGGGCGAAATAGCCCCGTGAGCCGTGCGGGAGTGGGAGCGTCACTCCGCACGACGCGGTCCCACTTCCGGCGCTCTCACGGGGCTGCAGCAGCGCGAGCGCGGGGTTTTTGATTTTCGCTTTCAAGCGAAAATCACCCCGCGCTCGCGCTACGCTCCCGGCGCCCACACGCACTCACCTGTAGTGCGGTGCGTCGGGGAGGCGGCCGGGTCGCGCCTCCTTCCCTCCGCCCGTGCGGAAGGAAGGGGCGGGGCGGGGAGCTAGCGCGGCGGATGCGAGAGCATCCTGCTTCGCACGGGCGGGGGGCTGCTCGCGACAGCCTCCCGCTCGCGCGCGCGGGGGGGCGGGCGCAACTGTCGCTCGCTCCTGGCGCGCGCGGGGGGGCGGGCGCGACTGTCGCTCGCGCCAGGAGCGAGGGACAGTCGCGCCCGCCCCCCGGGCGCGCGCGCGCGATCGGGAGGCTGTCGCGAGCAGCCCCCCCGCACGCGCCAGGAGCGAGCGACAGTCGCGCGTGCCCCCCCCGCGCGCGCCAGGAGCGACGGGCTCCTTTCTTGCGCGCGCGGGGGGGGATGGACTCGCGAGCCGCCGCCGCCTCCGGGACGGTGCCGTTTCCCAGCTGGTTCCTTCGGCTGCGGAAGGAACCAGCGGGGAACCGGCAGGCTCCCGAACTAGGCTTTTCCCGCAAGCCGCCCGCCCCCGCTCGCGCAAAAAGCCTAGTGCGAAAAGGGCCTCAGACAGGCCCTTTTCACATGCCAGTCCTGTTGCAAAATGACCTCAGGAGTGCTGTGGGATTGCGAGGACTGTTCCACATGACATCCTCGCAATTGCGCAATGTTCTCAGGGCCATTCCACTGCGATCATGCAGTATATCATTTTCAGCTTGTTGCCAAAAATGATGTGTGATTGCGCGTCCCTCCTGTGCCCCACTCACACTTACCTTGTGGGCAGAGCATTCGGACGTACGGCCATCGTGCTTCCTCCCCCAGCGCAGCCTGGGAAAGTACCTGGCTGCGCTGCGGAAGGAAGGGGTGGAGTCCTCACACTTCCTTCTGCCCCACACGGAGCTGGTGCGGAGGGGAAGCAGAAGGGACACGAGTGCCTCTCTCAAGAGGCTTCTCATGTGATCCCCCCTCAACGACACCAGAACAAGGTAAGGTGCGAAAAGGGCCATAGAGAAAAAACATGGTATATAACAATAGCAAAAACAATCTTGGATGCTGCAGTTGATGCAGGCCCAGTGGATGTAATCTTGGAGTCTGTTTGTCTTGCGTTATTGGATATCTTTCAATTTGTGCAGCTTGAGGATATGGACAGGATCCCTGGAGAGACAAAAGCCGCCATATATGTCCTTGCCCTTCTTGGCTCATTAAAGGATTCAAAGGGAGACTGGTTGACTAGGTGAGTGGAGTGGTGAATCCCTCTTGGTGATGAATTCCATCCTGCCTAAAAGGATGGATATACGGACGCCACAAGTGAACCCTGTCCCTAGACCCCTCTGTACTAGACAATATTCAACCAGTCTCCAACATTCCATTTTTAGGAAAAGGTCTGGAGCGTGTTGTGGCCTCCCAGCTCCAGGGGTTCCTGGATGCCATGGATTATCTAGATGCATTTCAGCTTGTCTTCAGGCCTGGTTAAGGGACAGAGACAGCTTTGATTGTCTTGGTGAATGACCTACATCAGGAACTGGAGTGGGGGAGTATGTCCCTGTTGGTTCTACTGGACAGCTCAGTGGCTTCAGTACCATTGACCATGGTATCCTTCTGGGCAGTCTTTCTGGGATGGGAACAGGAGGCACTGTTTTACAGTGGCTTCAGCCCTTCTTTAGAAGGGCACACTCAGAAGGTAGTGCTGGGAGACTCCTATTTGACTCCTGACCATTGGTCTGTGGTATCCCTTAAGATTCATTTCTGTCACGCATACTGTATAACATCTTGAATCCAGATTCTGTCTTGAGGTACTGGCTACCCCTCCAAATTCAGTAGCATCTGAACATTTGATGAACATGCCCTCTATTCCTACATCCAAGTCACGGTTACATATTCTGAATCATAGAATCATAGAATCATAGAAATTCAGAGTTGGAAGAGACCACACAGGCCATCCAGTCCAACCCCCTGCCATGCAGGAACACCCTCAAATCAATCCCGACAGATGGCCATCAAGCCTCTGCTTAAAAACCTCCAAGGAAGGAGACTCCACTACACTCCGAGGCAGCAGATTCCACTGCCGGACAGCCCTGACTGTCAGGAAGTTCTTCCTGAGGTTCAGGTGGAATCTCCTTTCCTGCAGCTTGAATCCATTGCTCCTTGTCCTGGTCTCTGGAGCAGCAGAAAACAAGTCCCCTCCTTCCTCTACGTGGCATCCCTTCAAATATTTAAACATGGCTATCATGTCCCCTCTTAACCTCCTCTTCTGCAGACTAAACATACCCAGCTCTCTAAGTCTATCCTCATAGGGCATGGCTTCCAGGCCTCTCACCATTTTGGTCGCCCTCCTCTGGACTTGCTCCAGCTTGTCAATATCCTTCTTGAATTGCAGTGCCCAGAACTGGACACAGTATTCAAGATGGGGTCTAACCAAAGCAGAGTAGAGTGGTACCAGTACCTCCCTCGATCTAGACACCATACTCCTATTGATGCAGCCGAGAATTGCATTGGCTTTCTTGGCTGCCGCATCGCACTGCTGACTCATGTTCAGCTTGTGGTCTATGAAGACTCCTAGATCCCTTTCACACGTACTGCTATCCAGCCACGTGTCCCCCATCCTATATTTGTGGATTCCATTATTTCTGCCTAAGTGTAGGACCTTACATTTCTCTCTGTTGAATTTCATTTTGTTCGCCCTGGCCCAGCTCTCCAATCTATCCAGGTCATTTTGAATTTTGATCCTGTCCTCTGGCGTATTAGCAACCCCTCCCAATTTGGTGTCATCTGCAAATTTGATCAGCATGCCCTCTATTCCTTCATCCAAGTCATTGATAAAAATATTGAACAGCACTGGGTCTAGGACAGAACCCTGTGGCACCTCGCTAGTCACTTCTCTCCAGGACGAAAAGCAGCCATTCGTGATCACCCTTTGGGTTCGGCCGGTCAACCAATTACAAATCCAACTAACGGTAGCCCTGTCCAGCCCACATTTTACTAGCTTCGTTGCAAGAATGTCATGGGGAACTTTGTCAAAGGCCTTACTGAAATCGAGATATGCTACATCCACAGCACTCCCTTCATCTATCAATATAACACTGGGTCCAGGACAGAACTCTATGACAGCAGACTCATCAATTAAATACCCCCCCTTGTGAATTAAACACCTAAGCATTTTCTGCTCTTTCATGATACCTCAGTTTGTTCCCTCAGATAGCTGCTTCACCCTGCCTAATGGTACAGCTGGCATTGCCTCACGGTTACACGTGTTTATTTTTTTCATTGTTTTCATCATCTCCTATTTGAGTAGTTTTTCTACACACTCAACAGTCTCACAGATCCCTTTCACAGTTCAACAGACTTCATATAACTTTCTTCAGACAGCAATGTAGTCTATGTTATTTTTGCTGGGGTTTTTTTTCCCCAGTCTGAAACAAATCTGTACTATACAGATACAGTTGGGCAGTTAACTTGGAGTGCTATAGTACTTGTGTTAAATTTTATAATTAATCATTTGTGACTTCCTCTGATGTGGTTCACTTGTGGGAACTACTGGCTTCAAAGGCTGGGCAATCAGAAGAACACAGAAATTTTCTGCTATTGTAGGTAATTGTCAGAAGGCATCACTGATACAAAAGGCTTCCAACACCAAATTACTAATGGGCCAGCCATCTTCTCTGACTCCAGCAACTGAAAATGCAGCCAGCCAACCAGCAACCTTGGGGCTAACTGAGGCATTTAGGGGTCAAACCCTGATTGGATGGGAAGATGTCATATGACCACTTTCCATTCTATTTTTTGGGCCACAGTTATTTCTTCACTCTGTGCGTCACCATGAACACATCCTTCTGTTCCTGTTCTCACAACTGTCCATCAACCTTAACTTTTTGTTCACAGCCCTACCCTACTGTCTGGGAGTAGAGTTTATTCTTGTAGTTATAAAGCCAAAGGAGAGAGATAAGGAATGTTCTGGGCTATATCTGGTTTCCAATGTGAAGGAAATGGTTTTTTCTGCAGAAGAGTTTAGTCATGTGGGTCCCTGACATGCAGTCTAAAGTGATGCAGTCCAGGTACAGATTCAGCACTTTAGCTGAGTCCTTGTTTATACCAAAGGTGTTCAAAATGCAGTCTGTTAGGCCCATGCACCCACAACCCCTGTTTTTGCCTCCTTGGGTCCAGCTTAAACTCCCTAACAGACCCCAACAATAATTTGCAAAGGTTTTTTTCTGAGTCTTAGTGCTCAAAACCACAGTACTTAGCACAGCACCATTCAAAACTTACCCTCGCTTCCAGCCCTCATCTAAATGTCAGCTAAACATCCCAAAAGCAGAAATTGGAGGTAAGTACCTGATCACATCTGAGAGTGTTTTCTGTCAGTTTTTCAAGCAAAAATCATGAAACACATCCCGACAAAGAGGTACAGTCTATACTGAGCCATTGAACATGTTTGAATGATGGGATGGCACTAACAGGGAGAAAACAGCTGACCATACAAACTTAAGAGTAAGAGGGGTCTGCTTAGGCCAGGGTTCCCCAGCATAAGCCCTGCCGTATGTTTTTAATTGCAGCTCTCATTAGCCCCAGCCAACATACCTAATGGTCAAGTGTGATTGGAGTTGTTATTAAAAGCATCTCAAAAGAATAAGGCTGCAGGAGGCTGTTGTGAGTTGACCAAAGATTTACATTCTAATTGCATCCATTAGAAGTGAAACTGTAAGCCAACCCTTTTAAAATTTGGTTAAAATTTATGCTCTAGAGGCAAAACTCATCTCTATGCCATTTATTAGCCACCTTTCCATGGACAACATGTGAACTGCAATACACTTGCGAATGAGGAAGAACACCGTATCAACAAAATACTACATTCAGCAAAACTGAAATGTCACATGCTGAAATACGCTTAATAATTAACTAAAATTTTGCCTGAACTTTGTCTTTGCAGAATTGTGCTAATTAATTCATATTTCTACAGGGTGTTCAAGGAGCTTCAGCCAACACTGTTCAAGTTTAAACTGCAAAATACCCTCATCAAGCGTGAATGATTTCCCTGCAGTTAAAACAAAGCAAGCCATGCAAGAACAGCCCCAGGAAGCTTAAATTAGCAAAAGATCTGCAAAAGAATAATGCTTCAGATATACAGGCCCCATTTCTGGCTAACTCAAAGCAAAACCAACAATTGCTAAATGCTTAGAATGTCCATGTTTCTCCCAGAACTGGGACTAAAAAAAGATGCAAATAAAATAATAAATTATAACATTAAACACAAATGCACAAATTATGCCCAGGGCAAAATTACCACACAGTTCATTGTTTTGCTCTAAAGGGCAAAGAGAAGGACATTTTGTTTAGCAACTCCAATCTCATATGCAAAATAGGGGCAAAGGCGTTCTCTGAGTTATAATAAATTAGTCTAAATTGATTGTACCACAGACATAATTTTTAATGTATTTTCTGTTTCTTTCTTAAGGTTTTTTTAAAAAAAATTTTATTTAATTAGCACTCAACATTCATATGCTTTAACATGGTTAAATAATTAGTGTTGGACTAGGACAGGGGGAATCCAAATCAAAAGCCTCACTTGGCCATGAAGACAGCTGTGAAATGTGACAAATAAAAATAAACGGATTCTGGTTATGTAGTGATTGCTCTTCCTGTAGAATTAAACTAATTTCAAAAATCAACTTTCTTAAAGCCATTAATGCTAGTACACCAAAAGAAAGGAATTATTTTGAAAAATAAATTATGACTTACTTCTTAGGAAGGACATAGGAACCAGCCTTAGTCAAAACAGAATTTAGAAAATGTTATTTTGTTAGACTACAGCTCCCAAGACCCTCCTGGGCTGGAGCATCCTGGCAATTGCAGCCCACTAAAATAGCAACTTCTAGCTCTGAAGCTGAGTCAGATTCCTGGTCCATCTAGCTCTGCATTGAGTGATGGTGACTCTGCAGGGTTTCAGACAAGAGCCTTTCTCAACTCTGCCCCAATATATCAGTGATCTGAATGTAGGACCTTGCACATGAAACACATATGTTCTGTTACTGAGCTATAGCCTAGATTGGTAAACGGATAATATAACATGATTTGCTAACTAAAATACTAGTCCTTCTGGGTTTACTAATGAAATGCAATAGTCCAGAGCAGAACTACAAGGCATAAAGGCCCCACAATAAAATACACAAGCTCTGCCTCTTGAACATTCTGTGCTTCCCCATTTTTAGCCATATCACATCTCCTCTTCATGCTCTTATGTGCCTTCAAGTCATTTCTGACTTATTGCAACCCTAAGGTGAATGTATCACTGGGTTTTCTGGGACTGAGAGTATGTGATGCACTAAGGTCACCCAGTGGGTTTCCGTGTCGAACCCTGGTCTCCAGGGTTGTAGTCCAATGCTCTCAAACCAGTATACCACTTCTAATACCTGATGCAAATTTCTAAGTATTCCAGATTCTTAGCAACCTGTTGCTACCATCACTACCATTATTAATACTATCATCATCATAATAATCATTATCACAGTATTTATATCCTGCCTTTTTGGGGACTCAAAGTGGCTAACCTGGACTCAAAGTGACCCATCCTTATTATGAAAATTTTTATTTGGGTATACTTTAAAGACATCAGATCCTGTCTGATCTTGGAAGGTAAGCAAAATCAGGCCTGGTTAGTACTCGCATGGGAGCGCCAATGAGTTCCCGGTGCTATAGGCTTTATGTCAGAGGAAGGAAGTTGCAAAACTCACCTCTGAATACCCCTTGACTAAGAAAACCCTATGAAATACATGGGGTTGCCATAAGTCAATGCACAACTTGAAGGTAGATACACACACATACATGTATAACAGCCAGCATGGTGTAGTGATCTGAATATTGAACCAGACCTCCAGGAGCCCAGGGTCCTCACTCATCCATAGAAACCCAGCTTGGGCAAGTTACACTATGTCAGCTTCAGAGGAAGGCAATGACAAGCCTCTCTGAACAAATCTTGCCAAGAAAACCTTGGGACAGGGTCATCAAAAGTCAGAAACATCTTGAAGGCACACAGTAACTGCAAAGCACTGCTCTGCTTACACATTTGTGTTCCTAAGCCAGAAGAGAGAGTCAAGAAATGCCCATTTCACATGAAGAAAAATCAGAATATGATCACTCTCTGCTCCTTGTTTCTATGCATTCATCAGACAGTATGAATACCATACATGGGCAAATTCAGTATGCTTAGGCTCTCTCCCTGTTACTATGGTTTCTGCAAAATTATGGCTCCCTGTTCATGAATATAAAGTTTACAAGCATACATTTATACATATAATTTTTGGCTGAACTTGCACAGTACAGAAAGTGGGTATGATTTGTTTGCCTTCTCCACTTGCTGCCTCTTTGTCTCCTGTTAAACTAAATATAACTGTATCTATGTCATGAGTCTACCAGAATCCAATTTCTCTCTAAAGTGATAGCAGGTGGGAAATTTCATTTTTTTTAAAAAAATGAGATGCAGTGGCTGGCAACAGGGAACATTCCACACTGCCAGTCTTTTGTTGTTAGTCCTCCTTGTGCCCCATTTATTTAAACAGGACAGACTGAAGCATAGATTTAGCACTCCCATGGAGATCAAATGGGCAGAAATATATTTAATATTGACTTGAAAGATATCCTAAGCTTAGGTGGAGCAGTGTCAGTGGAGCAGCGACTTTGCTCAAGTTTCAGTCCAAACTTCAAAGGAACTATCCAAGGTACTGAACTGTACCCCTTACAAACATGCTCAGCCTGTAGAATAACTCCTTTAAAGTTCAGACTTTTAAAACTCAGAGAAAATTCACAATTCCACTGACAGCAACGCCACCAGCCATATTATTTTTAAATCCTAAATTATTTTGCTAATAGTTTTCTTGTAAAATGATTTCTCTTTTAATAGCTTCATTTGCTCATTAGAAGATGACCCTCTGTAACCTTTAATTAAAATAGCAAATGACTTTCTGTTAAACAGTCTCTCTCCTTTTCACATACAAAGAGCTGCCCAACAGGATCAGAGGGTTCTTTCAAATGAGTTTACTAAAGGGTGCTTGTCTCATGAACGGCAATGGTCTCTTTCTCTCAGTTAGGGCAAATTTTCCAGTTTCTTACAGATGCAGAAGTGAAAATAAAGTAAATGTAGCTTAACCCACATCCACTCAGACAAGATATTTTTGTCACCCAGAATTAGTTGCAGAATTCACAGAGAACTAGATCTACAAGGTAGGCATTTTACTCCATCATTACCTGAATAATATCCCTGAACTTCAGCCACCTGCTATGCATACTTTTTAACAGACAAAAATATCTGGAACAAAAACTGTCCCAGTATTATCTACCGCTTTCCCCACTGGGGTTTAATTGTGTCTCAGCCAATGTAACATGTTGTTAAGCGGGGGGGGGGGAATCCTATACCATTTTTTGGTGGAACATGATGCTGAGAAGCAGTATGACAATATCTTGATTTTCAATAGGTTGGCCCTATGGAGGAGAATTTGAGTCAACATATCCTTAACCCTACTTAGTCCATAGCTGATTCAACAGTTGGTTCAATAATTACTCTATCCCTAACTCTATCGCTAAGCCTCAATATACCAGAACTCCCATGGGCCATGAAACACCTTAGAATTCATTCAATGCAAGATTTTTTAAAAACCCATCTGGATGAAGTTTTTTGTTTTTTCAATAATCCATTAAAACCAACATCATCAAGAACACATGGGTTCCTCTCACCTCTGATTTCACAAAAAGAAGCCTTTAAAAACCAAAGTATTTTGTGTTTCCTGATGAGATTACTGTTAATATCCAAGCACATGTCCCCTAAGAGACTGTTTAAGACAATAATGACATGACCTTCATTCTATCGTACTGAACATGAGCAGATTCATTAATGCACCATATTCATAAGGATTTCTAGAGCACTGACTGTGTAGACAAGTAAACAGTTCACAGACTACCATACTAGGATTGCCAGGTGATGTAAGAGTTGTGGTTGTGTAGAAGAGGGGATTTCAACAGTATTACTTGTCACATAATACCTGACGAAATTCCTAGTTCTATATAACCACTAAAGAGATGGGAGCCCTGTCCCTCATTTTACCTGGCAACCCTCATATGAAATACGGCAAATGTTCTATTGATTCAAATATCCTGCGTGCTCTGTCACTGTATTCTGGATGAATTGTCTGGAAGGTAAACAGGATGTTTCCAGACCATTATCTTGCTGGAAGATTCTAAGAAGTTGTAGTCCAAAAAAGTAACTTTGATAAACTCTGCCTCCACTCAGGCAGGTGGGAAAGGTCTCTCTCACTGCAGCAACTACTCTGGGTCCACAAGCTCTCAGTTGCTTCCTTACCTTCATTCTATCTCTCCATCTCACCTGACTCCGCCAACGTGAACCACAGCTTGGGCAAATGGGGGTTGGCAGAAACAGACGGGAATCCCAGACAAAACAGATAGGAAAGAGGCAGTAGGCAGCTTTGTAAATCTCAGCGCCCTTCCTCCAAAGCAGACCACCCACAACTGAGAAGCCATGCCTAGAAACTATGCAGTGCAACCGACAAACATTTACAGTACTACAGAAATGTCAATAAATATGACACCACTGGGAAACTCAGCGCATCCCTGTAGGCATTCCAGAGGAACTGATGCTCGTGCAGTATTTATTTGTTTCTTTAGATATGTGTGGCCCATTATGGCCAGAGAAAAGAGAGCACCAGAGAGGGAAAGGCACACCTAATGCTTGTAATATTTTTTAAAATATTATTGTAAAATCCTGTGTAGGAGCTATATTCTCCGGTCTGGAAGCACTTGCTCCCAGAACCAGATGAGCGTAAGAAAAAAAGGGAAATGCTCTCCGCATCTCTTCAGAGGTACTCTTTCCAATTTTCCCACTTACAGGTGCTGCCAGGTCCGAACTCTGCCGATGCAACGTGGTGGGTTTGGAGACCCCGGGGCCTTTCCGGCTGTGAGGAAGGGAGAGCACTCTCCCTCTCCATCCAGCTTTTAAAAACATCTTCCCAGGGGGGTGGACGGAGAAAAGAAGGCACCGTCCCTCCCACCTTCTCCGAAATCCACAGCCTGTCCTTTCTGCTTAGCTGGACAAAAAGTATTAACACAATATGGATGCGGGGGGATGTTTGGAGTTTGTGATCCGGAGGGAATGATCCCCAGAACTCATCAGAACGGCGGAGGGGAACCAAACCAGGCACTCTCCCTCTCCGAACTCCAGCAGCTATTCGCTTTCGGAGACATCGGCCATTTCCGCACTGGGCTGTTATAGCGCGATGATTCCACTTTCAACCTCCTCTGGAATCCTGGGGTTTGCAGTTTCGGGAGGGGCCTGCCGGCCCCTCCCGAAACTGCAAACCCCAGGATCCAGAGGAGGTTGAAAGCGGAATCATCGCGCTATAACAGCCCAGTGCGGAAATGGCCATCCAGTCGCCAACCGAATCGAGAGAGGGAGCAAAAACTTTTCTTCCCCTCCGTTCCTCTCGCCCGGTGGACACAAACCGAACGAGGAGGGAGAGAAGCGCTTTTACCTTCGGCGGAGAAGGAGGCCCACATCCCCAGCAGCAGCAGCCCCAACGGCAACCCCCGAAGCTCTTCCATGGCCAGGCGCGGGCTTCGTGGGCACAAGTCCGACCCAGGTATTGGAGGGCTCCCGGCTCCCCCCGGCGCCTAAGCACCTCCGAGCCGCCTCGGTCGCCGCCGAGCCACCAGCCGCGCCTGACCTCCGCCGCCCCGGCCAACCTCCCCCAGGCGCCGCCGCCAGAGGACTTTCCTTTTGCCCGGCGGTTCCTGGACCCAAACAAAAGTTCTCGGGGAAAGTTTCGGAGGGAGGCGGGACGAGGGAGGGAGTTGGAGAGGGAAGCCCCTCCTCCTCCTCCTCCTCCTCCGGCGGCGAGGGGGGCGATGGTGGTGGGAGGCTGTACTGGCCGGTGGTGCCTTTGATTGAAAACGGGGATGCGGGGGGAGGAGGCGACTCCGATTGTTCCAAATGGAGGAGATCCTCCCTTCCAGGAAACACACCAGAAAATGAGCTGGTGGCACCTGAAAGACTAAACAGATTTACTGTGGTGTTTTTCCCTCCCCCCCCACACACACCCAGAGTATAACAGATCCAAAGGCCAGGAAATGCAAGCTAATGACACTCTGTTCAAAGTTGAACATTTGTACAAGGTGTGAATTCACCTGTGTTGCTGGACTTTGCATGCATTTTGGAACCTCCGTAATAAAAATGTGCATTGCAAGCCTTTTTGACCCTTTGGGTTTTTTTTAATGCTCTCTCTCTGTATGGATGAGTGAGAAGACTTTTTTTTATTGTGCTGAAAAGAATGATCTTAACTATCATGGCGGGGCTCAAAGTTATTGGTGCATGTGTCTTTTTTGATGGACTGTGTCCCCTGAGGAAGCCACGTCTGAGTGCTGGACTAAGACTCTGAGAGAGGGGAAACCCACCTGACGTTGGGCAAGTCACACTTTCTCAGTCTCAGAAGAAGGCAGGGACAAATCTTTTCTAAACAAACCCCCATGAAAGAATCACCAGAAGTTGGAAATTACTTGAAGATGCACAACAACAGCAGCAGCAGGAGCAGAAACAATGTTCCTTGAGCAGGCCATAATTTCAAGAAGGCTATGACAATTGTGGTCAAGATAAAATTGTGGAAAATGATGTCATTTGAGTCTCCTTTACCATTTCCTTCATCAACTGAGCACGGATCCCACTGTACCAACCACTTTGGCTCAAGCACAAAGCTAAAAATTTTGACCCAGGGTAGCCTGACTGTGGCCATTTCCGCACTAGCCTATTATAGTGCTATTAATCTACTTTCAACATTCTATGAAATCCTGGGGCTTGCAGTTTTGGAAGGGGCCCTCCTCCTCCTTTGAGGCCCCTCCCTAAACTGCAAACCCCAGGATTCCATAGGATGTTGAAAGTGGAATAATAGCACTATAACAGGCTAGTGTGGAAATGGCCTATGTTTAAAGTCTAGTCAACAGCTCTGCAGCCTGGAAAGACCAACTGCCAGTCTGTCCCTACTCTGAGAGGGGCCTTGGAGGGATGACTGGGCCTCCATGGAGTTATGATACAATTTAGAAAAGTTAGTTTCTTGCATTATAATTCCTAGAATAGCAGCATCCTGAGAGTTATGGTTCCCCCACAGATAGCTTTTTCATCTTCTGGGCTATGGGAATACTTCTGTTAAATTATGGCCCTTTATTTTATTTAAAACATTTCCCTTTATTTCCAGATGCTTTAGAAGCCATGAAACATAGGAGCGGTTGCTTATTTTGTCTCGTTCTGTAGGTTATTCCATAAAATCTATGCATTTTAGAAAAGGAAAATAGGACTATCTCTAATGCTCTTTTCCCTTTCTTTCCATTTTCTGCTAATGTTCTTTGAAGATGAAGACTGCACACAAGAGTTCCTAGGCAAAACAAATACAGATAATATCACAAAGGCCTAACGTATGGATTCATATCAACTTTATTATTATGAGAGATCTAGCATGTGTTGATTACAATTTTTTTTTTAATTTGTACTTTTATAACTCTATGAGTTGTATCCAGCATTACCTTTGTTGTTGTGTGCTTTCAAGTAATTTCCAACTTAGGGCAACCTTATGGCAAATCTATCATAGGGTTTTCTGGAGCTGAGAATGTATTACACCATTATCTTGCACTAGTAGAAAGTGCTTCTGGTTGCATAGAGTGCTCAGAGTTTTTGGATCTTCCTTACCTACCTCAGCCCTTTGTGCAATAGCCCATGCTGTTCTAGAGGCTCGTAAGCCTCAAAATAGCCATGGAAACCCATTGGATGACCTTGGCTATATCATACCCTTGGAGCCTTAGAGACACGTACAAACAGAGATTCCAACCTAGGTCTCTCCAATTTTATGCCAGCATTCTAATCATTACACCATTACATTCTAACTGCTACATGCATCATACTAGTTCGGAGGTGGATGGGAAGGTTTTTTACCCCTTGGATGATTTTATAGTAATACTGGTGATTTTCCCGATTTTATTTTCCTCTTAAGAACTCACCCAACTGTCTTCTTCAGTACCTGTAACTTTTCCCCGTATTCCCCAATCCAATCTGTATTCAGAATTGTTAACATAACAGAGGTTGGGTTCCTGAGGGAATACCAGCCTATTCCAGTAATTGTAACTTATCCTCACATTCCCCAATCCAATCTGTATTTGTAGTTGTTAACATACAGAGGTTGGGATCCTGCGGGAATACACTGTCCTCCTCCTTGCTGCTAGGCATCATCTCCATAGCAACCAGCCTATTCCAGTACTTGTAACTTTTCCCCATAGTCCCCAATCCAATCTGTGTTCTCTGGCAACACTGATGTACTGGCTTTTGATTATTTTGCTTTCTGTTGAATTTCTGCAATGGCTTTACGTTTTTCTGGAAGCATTTTTTTGTTTTGAATTTCAGCTTTAAGATTCCTCACATATGAAATCCATACAATCTACTGTGCGAGGCGAGAAGACCTTGTAACTATGTCACTTTAATTTTCTTCACATATGCCTCCCCAAAGTTTTCTGGCACTCTTCTTGATGGTAGGCCTCATCTCCATAGCAACCGGCCTGAGGCCCAAGAGCTCTTGGCTGAGAATTCTAAAGGCCGCTCCCTAAATTGCCAATCCCAGGATGCCATAGAATCTTCATAGTCAGCCAATCATATGAGGTCTTCTTGCCTCACTCAGCCAATCGTATCAGGTCTTTGCCTGCCTGACACAGACAAACGTGCAGACGAGCATTGACTTTTATATAGTAGATCATAAAACTGGACAGGTTATGAAATGTGCAGGACACCATGTTTAGTGATACTTGTCATGTGGCTCTGACTTATGACATAGCTTCCAACCATCCTGATCTGGCAGGGACAGTCCTAATTAATCCTCTGTCAACCCACCTTTCCAGCTCCTTTTGAACCCCCCCCCCCGTTTCTCTCTCCTCCTCCCACTTCCCCCTTTTGTTCTCAGCTTATTTCAGTTGCTGCAAACTGAGTTCAGAGTGCAAAAGTAGTTTGCATTAAGTTAAACCAGCAAGAAGGTAGGAGGGGATGAGGGGGATTTTGCCCTTCCCAGTAGGCTTAAGCAAAAGCATACTGCTGCAGCCTCTTCTTGCTCATATGTTCCTCCTCATTAATAACTTTGCTGTCTTGACCACACTCGTCTTTCTTTGTCTCATGTGTTCCAGTTTTCATCTGTGAAATGTTGGAAGGTATGCTATGGTGGGAGAGCCAATGTGGTGTAGTGGTTTTTAAGCACTGGACTACAGTTCTGGAGATCAGAGTTCAAATTCCCACACAGCCATGGAAACCCACTGGGTGACTGTGGTCAAGTCACACTTTCAGCCTCAGAGGAGGTCAAAGGCAAATCCCCTCTGAACACCTCCCTCCCCTCCAAAAAAACATGATAGGTTCACCTTCCACCATAAGTCAGAAACAAGTTAAAAGCACATAGCAACAATGATATGGTGATGTTATCTTTGGGTTTTCTTGGCAAGATTTAGGCCATTTCCACACTAGCCTGTTATAGTGCTATTATTCCACTTGCAACATCCTATGGAATCCTGGGGTTTGCAGTTTAGGGAAACAGCCGGAGTTAGATTTGCCATCACCTTCCTCTTAGACTGAGAGAATGTGACTTGCTCAAGATCACCCAGTGGGTTTCCATAGCTGAACAGGGATACAAACCGTTGTTTCCTGGGCCATTTCCGAACTAGCCTGTTATAGCACGATGATTCCACTTTCAACATCCTCTGGAATCCTGGGGTTTGCCAGATGGCCCCTCCCGAAACTGCAAATCCCAGGATTCCAGAGGATGTTGAAAGTGGAATCATCACGCTATAACAGGCTAGTGCGGAAATGGCCCTAGAGTCCTAGTGCAACCCCCAAACTGCACTAGCCCCCTATTAGTGATACTAGCTCTACTTACAATAAACAACCATAAATCTGACAAAAGCTACATCCAGCTGATACACCCTCTTCTTCATTATAACTCAGCTCATTTTGTAGGATCCCATAATGTTCTTTTTTTAAAAGATTAAAAGGGCCGCAATGGGGAGAAGGGACAGGGAACTCCACTTCTATTAGTCCAGCTGCGCACATGTAAAGCAGGATCCAATCCTACCAAATTTGATATGTTCCCAGACTAGTATTCCACCACCTCCCACCAACTGTCCTCTTGTTGTTTTAGAGGTTTTTAGATGGGTTGGTGGGTGAGGAGGATGGGTTATGTTTTAATTGCTTTTAATGTATTTGATATACTGTTGTAGTACCATCTCGATCCGTCGGGAGAGGCGGGATATAAATTATTATTATTATTATTATTATTATTATTATTATTATTATTATTATTAAGCTTTCATAAACTCCCATCCTCTTCCTTTATGCCATAACTGTTTTTTTTAGTCTTTAAGGTTCTTCAAGACTGTTTTTTTCTACAACAGATTAATACAAATAGCTTTCTAAAAACATACAATCAAAGTACAGTGTTGTGTAGAAATAAAATGTCTTTCAGAAAAAAATAAAAACAAAGGGGGAGGGGTAAATAGCAAATTAATCTCAGATGCCTCTAAGTAATGCCTTTCAGTATGTGGCTCAAACTGTACTACTAGCAAGGTATTGAATTTCTTCTTTGCTTTTTTAGCCCTTGCAAACTTTTAACATCTTGAAGTAATCACCAGCTAAGAAAAGGCACGCGCCTCTAGGAGCTAAGGGGCAACCTAGACGTGACAGCAGCAAAGTTGGACTGCCTCCAGTTTCCTCTGAAACAAGGAGGAGGGTAAATTTAAAATGCAGAATGGGCGACATACAAGGGGTGTGTGTGTGTGTGTGTGTGTGTGTGTAAGTGTGTGTGTCAGTGTGCTCAGGACTGGCCCAAGACATTTTGCTGCGTGAAGTGGACCAGAAAATGGAACCTCTTTGTCCACCAAGTCGAGGTACATTCAGAGTAGATCAAGGCTGCCAAGTTACTTTGACACATGAGGCAGAAAATCTCACAAGCACCTCTATTCTTCCCTGGCAGTGAAAAAACAATAAGAGCAAAGTGAGTGAGTAACATTTTTCTGTTCACAACAGCCAAAATCTGCCTAAGGGGGCCATCTTGCTTTGCCTAATGGTAGGGCTGGCCCAGGAAAGTGCTGAAGCTCTCCCATACTTGTGCTTCTCCATCACAATGTAATTATTTATCCTCAGCTGTTTTTTCTCTCAGAGTAAGTTAAACCCTACCATAAATGGTGGGAGGGGGAACAGTTCTGGAAAAGGTAGTTTCAGTTTGAAAAAGGCAATTGAGGAAGGATATTACAGCCCTCTGGAGCTTGGGAAAGTTACATTTATGAGTTACAGTTCTCAGGTTCTCCCAACCTTCATGGCCAGCCGTCATGCTAGCTGGGAAGTTCTAGGATGTGTAGTCTAAAACAGTAACTGTTACAACCCCTGCTTCTGCCCATATCATTCTTGAACCCCCTACTCAAGTCCATGTGAATAAAGGAGGTGACCTAATTCTGTCACATGGTTCATGCTGTTATAATACTAAATTTGGCTCTTCAAAGAGAATCTGAAAATAAAATAAAATGCAGAAGAGCTTTTTTAAAAAACAAATCTGGAAAATGTTTCTTCATTGTTTCTCTGCATTCCTATGGGTAAAATTGCTTTTAAAAAAACTTTTTAAAAAAAGTTCTACAGATGTGGGGTGAGAGAGTAAGTCTTGAAATTAAGCAGCTGATACCTTAAAAATAAAAGGGTCACTCCCTTTTAGGGTGCAAGGTTGTGTGCTCTGTTT
Organism: Ctenosaura bakeri; assembly: GCA_948474755.1. Taxonomy (NCBI): domain Eukaryota; kingdom Metazoa; phylum Chordata; class Lepidosauria; order Squamata; family Iguanidae; genus Ctenosaura; species Ctenosaura bakeri. Next base: position 79,464 of record CAOLHI010003363.1, on the reverse strand, counting down.
GATTTTTGCTTGAATTCAATGGCTTCCAAACTGTGTGTAATCACAAACATCTGCTCATAACAATCTAGCCACAGGAAACATAGACTCACATAGACTTGCCTGTCTGGGAATCCCTACATGCACAGCATTGTATTTGTGCCTGATTTCAGGACAGGTAACATCTCCTTCAAGGACAGAATCCAGTCGTGTACTGTATGAATTCAAGTCTGTAAGAAAATACCCCAAGCAGGTGAAAAGGGCATTTCATAAGAAACTACAGCTATGTCTGAGGACACATTTTATTTTAATGGAAAGGGTGGGGAATGAAAGGGTACAATGAATGTTGCTATCATTTAGGCCCATGGAACCACACTATAGTCCAGCCCTAATGGCACTCTTGTGTATAACCAAGCTTGGAAGCAACTATAGTGATTGCAAATGATTGACTGCATATACCATAGATGGGTGCCAATGCAAAGGGCAGAGCATCTATTCCAGAAGGAAAAAGGAAAGAAGAGGAAAGGATGGGATTCCCCCCACCCCCCGCAGTACTGCCATTGCTGAATTTTCTAGCAGTGAGGTTCAGTAACAATAGCAAATAGGGAGCAATAGGGAATGCACTATTGGCATTGGAGATATGTATGGGGCATGTGTTGGTCCCCTCTGGTTTCCCTTCTGAGGCCAGAAAAACAGCAATGCTGACTGGCCAAGTACTGATCTTTTTGTGGAATGTTAAGCTCCTGAGGGTCTTGAAGAGTTTCCTGGAGTAGCGTGTAGAAAAAAAGCAACTCCAGCTTTAGGCACAGGAGGAGGAGGAAAGTAAGCAGTCTGTTACACAAGCAAGTGAACCATGTGCAAATAAACATAACCAATTTAACACTAAGGCAAAGAAAGACAGGGGACATTGTAGGCCAGTGTCTGAGGAAGCGGGAACTATTTGCTATTGGTCTTCTTCCATTGTATATGTTTTTTATCACTTTCCCCTTATCTAGAATTTTCCTTAGGATTTGGGAGAGGGAGGAGCAAGGGAAATGAGCAGCTAGAGAGGATGATAAGATAAAAATGATCTACAACGGCCTCCTTTTTTCTTCCTGTCTCTAGGGGAGAAGTGGGAAACATTTTCTTGTTGTGGGCTTCATTCCCTCAGGAATAATCTGTTACAACACAACAGTGGGTAGGCTTACTTCTATCTCTACACCATATTAGCCTCTTCTCTTATCTCTTCATCTCTTTTACCTTCCTACACAGTAGGCTGACACGGTGGGGGGAGCTACTGCAGCCAGGTATTCTATTTTACACTGGACAGTCCTCCACTGGGTTTGAAGGGCTGTCAAATAACAGTCTTTCGTTTTCCAGTCCAAATCTAATTTAAAGCATCATGAGGAGAAAGGGAGAGTTCCTGCCCATCCAGAGTTAGCACTTGGACAGCCAACTGAGGACACCCACAGGTTATCTGGTCAGTATTTGGCAGCATGGAGACACATATTTTCTCCTCCTCCTCTTCCCCCACTTTTTCCCCATATGGATCCCTGCTGCCTGAGCCAAAGGACAAGACTACATCCCCTCTCTATCCCATGTACAAATACTGTCAGTGTAATCTTTCTTTATTCAACACCAGTGTTGTAATACAGCCAGGATTTTCAATATGTCTCGATTAACAAGAATGATAACATCACATGCCATTCATTCAAGATTCCCTGTTCCCTTCAAGCTTAGCTGGAATCTTAAAGTTCTCCAAAACATTATGTTGTTGTGAGCTATTATGATTATTATGTAAAATTGGAATAGCAGCATCATGGGCTTGAATGGCTAATTAATCCATTAGCTTTACAAAAGACTTGTTCCAAGTGGAAAAACTACAGAGTACGTTTGTTAATATAGATGGGAAAATAATGATGAGCATTTTGGGGGTTTTTTTTGGACATGCTGACTATAGGGACAGTCACAAAAAGTATTTGCAGTTCAAACCCCGCCAATGCATGGTTTTCCAACACAAGCGTTAACACAGTGTCCTCCACTTCATCTGGGACAGGAGGGGTATCTGGCCCCAGGGCAAACTGTATGGCACACATATCTGTTTTCCTACAACAGATAGAAATAGCTGAGAAGGAATAATCAAATAGACATCTTCTCTGCCTTCAGCATCTGACACTTGAAGTGATTACCTCACATTGCCTAATAGAGCTAGCACTGATTAAGCTAATTTGTTTCTGAAATAAAGTTTGTATTGTTAAGAGAAGTAAAAGTGTGTGTGTGGGAAACACGGAAATAACTTTCCCCCTCTCAGTTGCCCACCCTCATGTCTCCTAGATTTCTCCCCAGGCTTTCATATTTATATCTTGGTTAAACATGGGTTCCAGTCATATCTTTCTTTAAAACAAGAATGGATAATGGAGCCCTAATTTACCCAAAATAAGCCATGCTTGCTAGTATAATAAAAATGGGAACCCTCTGAAAGTACTCCTAATTAAGGGCTGGATTAACTAGGTATCTCACTGGTAATAAAACATCCTCTTTTAAAACTTTGATTTCCATGCAAGTGACTTCATTGTGTGCTCATGCTATTCTGGAGGTGGGGGGAGGGAATGCAACACAATTCTGTGATGATGAATGTATATGCGGGTTGCCTGACACCTAGTGACTTCAAACGAACATGCAATAATTATTCTTTTTTTTCCTTTGTTGTTGTTAACTGCTGTCAAGTTGACTTTGACTTATGGCAACCCTGATTCATATCAGAGACCTCCAAGTCACCCTGTCATTCACAGTCCTGCTCAGGTTTTGCACACTTAGCCTTCTCTAATTAAATTTATCCATCTGTACTGTGCTCTCCCTCTTTTCTGGCTGCCTTCTACCTTGCCAAGCATTATTTTCTTTTCTAGTAAGTCATGAGTTTGTTAGTGCGATGGATATGCCTGAACCCAAGGTCTACAATTTAATATACATTGGCTATTAAAAATATACCCCCCTACATGCTTGAGAGGCCCCCGGATGAGCATGCACACAGGCATGGCCGAACGTCTGAAAAATACAAGAAAAATCCTGGTCAGGCCAGTAACTTTCTGCCTCACCACTTCAGACCTCCAGACAAGTACACATCAAAACGCAATCAAGTACGCATCAAATACACAAACGATTCTCAGCCCCGAACAGTCCGCTTGACAGGATTAGCGCTTCTGACTACACAACTGTCAAGCGCTCCCCATTTGCATTCTGTCTGCCCTATTGACAACTCTGTCAAAACCCAATCATCTTAAGCACTGACCTTTCGGAGGCTTTGTTTCAACGTCGAAACCTATTGTTTTCCCTGGGAAAGGGTTGGCCTCCAGGTACATTTTCCCCTATAAAAACCCCTGACTTTGAGCGCTTCATTGGATCGCTCTCAGCTTCCTCCCTGTCCTGCTGCCACTCCGCTTGCCGAAGTCTTCCCCTCAGCCTCCACGTGCTGAGATTCACCACTCCCAACTCTCTGGCTCTATTTTGGCTTCCCAGACTACAGGATCAGGTGTAGTATTCCCCCGATATCCCTCTTTAAATCCCTTATCAATTTTCTTCCCTTTATTTTTCTTAGGTCTGTGTGAGTGAGTGCGTAAGTGCGCAGTGACTTAGGTTTTAAATAAAGAAAATAATTATAAATTTATTTTGTCTGGATCTTGACTTGGCCTGACCACATAAAAGCAGGGTACAAGGTCTTGCTAGGTTACCGTACCTCTCTGGTGTGCTGGGTGCGTGCTTGGTGCAACTCAGAAACTCCCTAAAACCCGGGGTCAGACAAGGTGTCCTTTGAAGGACCCCCTGGAAACTCCAGAACCTTATCTGGTGACCGGGACCCCCGGAAACTCCAGCAACATATCTGGTGACTGTGACCCCCCCTGGACTTAAAATCATTGATCTGGTGACCAGGACCTCCTGGAACGTAAATTAACTAATTCAGCAATCGGGATCCCCAGGATTCCCAGAAAATTAGGGTAACAAGTTCTCATGATATGTCCAAAGTATGAGAGCCTCAGTTTAGTCATCTTGGCTAATAAGGAGAGTTCAGGCTTGATTTGCTCTAGGAGTCATTCATTTGTCTTTTTAACAGTCCACAGTATCCATAGAACTCACCTTCAGCATCATGTTTAAAATTAGTTGATTTGCTTCCTACTAGCTTTTTTTTTAACCATCCAGCTTTCATAACCATACATAGACACCGGAAATACGATAACATGGATAATCCTAACTGTAGTATTCAAAGATATATCTTTACACTTCAGGATCCTGTCTAGTTCCTTCATAGATGCCCTTTCAAGTCCAAGGCCACTTCTGCACCTTACCTGATCCGATGGTTGTCTCATTGCAATCTTGGCAGTGCCTTTTGCTGGGATGGGAGGGCAACAGGAACGCTACCCTCCACCCCTGCCAAGCTCCATGTGGAAGGGAGTGCCAGAGACATGCGCCTTCCTTCTGCAGTGTATCCTGGCTCTTTCCCATGCTGTGTTAGAGAAAGAAGCACCTCCATCATGCTTCCGCCCCTTCTGCATGGCCAGGGAGTATGGGAGCATCCCACAATCGTGACAGGTGAGGATGGGATGGAAGCAGGACCGCAATGGCATCATGCGAAAACATGACCCGTGGACTGCTGCCATCCCATCCCCATAGTGGATGGCGACACCATGTGGAAATGGCCCTAGTCTTCTTCTGATTTCTTGACTGCAGTCTCCATTCTCATTAATGACTGCGTCAAGGTATGGAAATCTTGAACTATTTCAGTGTCTTCATCCTCTACTTTGAAGTTATGAAAATCAGCTGTGATCATTATTTTTGTTTTCTTAATGTTCAGCTGCAAATCTGCTGTAACCCTTTTCTCCTTTACTTATTTTAAACATGTGACTTTTCAAAGTCCTGGATGGAAATGTCCCAAAAGTGATACTCATGTACCTTAAATAGAGAGAAAGAAAAAAGGGAAAGAGAGAGAGAGACAATGAGAGAGAGAGAGAGTTCTATACTGGAATTCACTGTAGTTCCAGGACTCCACAACAGTTTGTTTAGTAGTTAACACTGATTCGTGTCACTGGTATCGCATAAACTTTACTGGTGGTAAACGATGCAGCAGGTAGTATATACCACAGAAGTATTCTAGCACTTTTGCTGATGGAGCCCAACATAGAACCAATGACAGAACTGGCCCCCTAAATAACCAATTCTACCCAGACTATCCCCAATCATTGATCATATTATCCACTGTTGGCTGTATGGGACCCCTGTACTGGATTGCACCCCCATGTGAGAAGACGGACTTCCAAGGATTGTATAGTGTAGAAGCAAACAAAAGAAAATCAAAGTGCACAAGCATAAACCCATCCCTTCCCAACAGCCAGGAGAACTGTGTAAGTAGGCTAACAACAGAGGACAAATTCACTCCCAGACTGTTCATAGCTGTCATATCTTTCCCCAGTTTCAACCTGCCAAAACAGTATCAAGGTCACTGATACAAACTAAAAATTTTATGCCTCTGGACAGCTGTGAACATTTAGCCACGATGGTAACAAGGACTCCAAAACCCATCTGCCTGGTGACAGAATCCCAACTCATCAGAAAGAGAGGGAGACAGATGGGGGGGGAAGGGAGCTCATAAAGTGATGCCGAGATCCAGCATTTTGCATTGCTTGCCCAGAATTTCTACTGCCACAGCAGTTGTCAATTATAACCCTCAATTGAACAGTCATAGTATCATAAAGTTGGAAGTGACCTCAAGGGCTATCTAGTCTGACCTCTTGCCATGTAAGAATACACAGTTAAAGCACTCCTGAATGATGACTACCCAACTTTAGTTTAAAGACCTGGCTCCTGGTCAATTAGACTCAATAGTGCAAATCTATTTTTCACATTATCTTTAAATTCTACAGAGATGTCCTTTAGGTTGTATTTCAATGTGATGGTTGGTTTAGTGTTCTTCTTTAGGTTTACTCCAACTTTTGCTATTCATGGCCTGTGCCACAATCTGCTCCTGGTCTTTCTTTTGCAGACAGAATGGAGTGTCCGCATCTTCTGCTTCCAATTATATACCCTATTTGACTTCTATATTGGCCATCAGGTGATATCTATGTAAACAGTTGCTTCTTGGGTTGCTTGAAACATATGTTTGCAATGAACAAATTGTTGGCCTCACACAATTCAGCCAGTCAGTCAGTCTCCTGCTTCATTTCTTGATCCAAGGCCACATTTTCCTATAGTCTTTGATTCTGCCCCGTTTCCTATTTTTGCACTCCAATCACCTATGATGAACAAGAAGTCCTGTTTTGGTGTGTGATCTATTTCCTCTTGGACTCCTACGGAGAATCTTTCAGTTTCTTCTTCTGCTTCTATAGTTATAGGGTTTTTCCTGAAGTCCTATTGACCTGATTTGATTGGACTTTGCATTGTATTCTTTGACTGATTTTGCAATATCTCTCCTCACTATAAATGCTGCCCCACTTCTTCTTAGATTTTCATTTCCTGAGCAGAACACTGTGTAATTATCTAAATGTCTCATACCTGTTCACTTTAGCTCACTCACCTTAAGTATTGCAATGTTTATATATTCTGTTTCTTGTTTTACTAGATCTAACTTCCCCTCATGCATGTTTCTGACATTCCATGTTCCTGTAATATGTGTTGTGCAGCTTCAGACTTTCCTTTCACCTCTGAGCATGTCAACAGCTGGACGTCCTTTCAGCTTGAGTCCAGTTATGTCATTAGCCACAGCACAACTCGTAACTGTCCTCTGCTGTTCCCTAGTAGCTTGCCAAGTGCCATCCAACCTGAGAGTCTCATCTTCTGACACTATTTTTTGTTTCATTCTGGATTGTCTCATCATAGGGTTTGCATGGTAAAAGACATTCAAAGGGGTTTTACCATGCCTTCTTTTACTCAGTACAAACAAGCATTAGCTATGGAGCCACTGTGTTGTGTCTGAGATATCTTCCACCGGTGTCAAACACCTCCCCACACTCACACAACTGCTGCAGCCCAGTAGCTGTTCGGCACATTTAGTCTGGCTCCTCAGCAAGCCTGTCTGACATGGGAGACCCTACCAGCAGTACCTCTGCCATCAATACAACCTCTGGCCTCATAGAAGTATGCAATTCCATCACCATGGAAAGGTAGCACCATTGGTGGGAAGTGCTATGTATCCTGTCTATATTTGTACATTTAATTTTTCCTGCCTAAATGTGGGGCATTACATCTATCCCTGTTTAAATTCATGAAACAGCAGTATGACGTAGCTGCAAGGGGGGAAAAAAGACAAATGCAATTTTCAGGTACATTGAACTTCAGTTTCAGATTGTGAGAAGTAATAATCCCTCTCTATTCCATGCCAGTCACCATAATTTAAAATGTCACAAGACTGTTGGCTGTTTTAACATAGCTACTGATCTAGAAAAAGCAGAGTAAGTGACGTTCTTTGCTTTGTTTTCAGTAGCGTATGAAGCTAAGTCAGCATTCATTGTCTCAGTGTTCCAGTAAATGGTTGAATGGAACCATATTTAGTTCTCAGTCAATTAATAAAAAGCCTAGGAGTGTGGTCTTCTCTGCTTTATGTGGTCTTCATATTTATAAAAGGTCGGGGCACAAGTGAGCTCTGTTCCCATATTGAGCTGTGGCCTCCCAGTAATATAAAAAGCACAGAAAGTACTTAAATTTGAGCCACTTTTTCTTATTTTGGCCAGCATCACAAAATGGCTAGTTCTACAGAGCTCAATGAGACTGCTGGCGCATTAATTGATTCAGCCCAGAAATTCTGAATGACAGGCTACGTTCCAAATGCACAAACTGCAATGGACATTGCTTAGCATATTAACTTGCTGGACACTTTCCACAGGCTTGTCACCAAGAAGAGGTTTTTCAATACAGTTGAGCCTTATTAAATGCTTGCATAATTGTGGCTTTTGTGTTTCCCTGCATGAGAACAACTTGAATAAACAACACAGTTTTAAGAAAAAATAATGAAGACATAGTTCAGGGAGTATGTTGAAATCTGAAAGGTGTACTTGTTGGCTATTTTCTGGAACACTGAAACAACAAGTAGTAATTCAGCAGCGTGGACTGTGGAAAATAAGGAGAGAGAAATAAGGCTATAGTGCACTCTGTTACAAAGGGGGCAGTACTGTCATTGGCCACAAGCTGTTGTCTGAGCAACTGAACTTATCAGATCAGGCACTCAAACCATAGTGGAAAAGTCAAGGTGCAAGTAGATTGGAGACTGCAACACCTGTACAGTAGATCCAGAACAGAAGAGGATTTATTTATAATCCTGACTGTCAATAATGATCAACTTTGTACATATTTGCCAGGCTGGAGGTCATGCTTAGTCAAGAAGCTGATTCTCAAAATCATTTAATGCAGATCAGTTCTGATCACAAAGGATGATGAAAAGATAGTATGTATCAGTCTCTAGTGTCTGGGTCTCCCAATGCAAAAATACTAGATACATAAGACAGAGGGAACACTGTTGTTCACATCCTACAACCCACCTTCCTGCTTGCACCTGCCAAAACTTGATGTTGTTCTGTGCCTTCAAGTTGTTTCCAACTTATGGTGTCTTGGAGTCATGGAGTCTTCTGAGCCTGAGAATGTGTGATTTGCCCAAGGTCACCCAATGGGCTTCCATGGCTGAGCAGGAAATCGAACCCTGGTCTCCAGGGTCATAGTCAAACATTCAAACCACTACACCACATTGGCTCTTCTTAACTGAATATGTCCAACAGACTCCCCAATTGTTTCATATTGAAAAACACAGGCATTCTATATTATAGATTATCAAATTGTATCTTTTATACATTTTCTTATATTATATTACAGGCTGAGAGTAATTGTAATTGGAAGTGACCTCTCAAGAACTTGGGACAGGTAAAAGAAGAATGGTTCTATCATCTGCACATTTGCAGTAGAAATTGAACTTTCTTCACAAGTAGCATTTGATATTACTACTATTACTGCTGCTGCTATTTCTATATTTTTATATTTATTTGCATCCTGCTTTTTTCCCCAAATCGGGACTTAAAACAGCTCACAATTTAGAAGAACAATACAATTAAAAAACATACAAAAAGTGAACATTAAAATAAAATTAAACTACTCACAGTATTAAAACAATTAAAACTTCAAGTTAAAAATATAAATTGCAATTTAAAAGCATAAAAAGCTATTAAAAACAAGTGAGTTAAAACAATACAGCACCCATTAGCATGTTCTTTTAAAACTTTGTTTTAAGTAAGGAAATAATGTAATGATTATAGATGGAAATCGAGATATGTAAGAATAGATATTATAGCTGAGTATACTGGATAGAAGCTATATTAGAATAATAGTGAATTTACAGTATGTTATGAATCAAGTTGATATTCTCTTTTTCCTCTTTTATGTTATAATAGAATGTTATTTGTAAAAAATAACTTTCTCTTTTTTGTTCAATAAAAATATAGTTTAAAAAAACTTTGTTTTAAAAGCCTGCCAGAATAAAAAAGATTTTAGCCTGTTATTGGAAGGACAAAAAGAAGGGGCTATTCCAGCCTTCCTGAAAAGGGAGTTCCAGAGTTTAGGGACAGTTACCAAGAAAACCCTCTCTTGCATCCCAAGCAGCCGTGCTTGAGGTGGGTGGTAGGACTAAAAGAGGGGCCTCTCCTGATGATCTCAGAGCCTGGGCAGGTTCATACAGGGAGATATAGTCTGTCAGATGGTGTGGACCTGAGCTGTATAAGGCTTTATAGTCATAACCAGCACTTTGAATTGAGCTGTTTTAACAGAGGCATAGTATGTTGCCTGTAATGTGTCCCAGTTAACAGTCTGGCTGCAGGTCTTTGGATCAGCTGAATTCCAAGCCATCTTCAAAGGCAGTCTCAAGTACAGTGTGTTACAGTAGTTCAAATGGGATGTAACTAAAGCATGTATCACAGTGGCCAGATCTGATATCTCAAGGAATAGGCATAGTTGGTGCACAAGCTTTAAATGTGCAAAAGCATTCATAGCCACCGCAGAAACCACCACCCCTGGGTTCAAAACTGAGTTCAGGACTACACTCAAACTGCAAATCTGTATCTTCATGGTGTGGGTAACCTCATCTAACACATCGTGAATCCTTATTCCCTGATCTGCCTTTTGACTGACCAGGAGTGCTTCTATCTTGTCTGGATTAAGTTTCAATATGTTTGGCCTCATCCCATCCAATACTGATGACAGACCAAGTTTAGGACTAAGATAGCCTCCTTGGTAGATTTATTTATGTATTGAATCGCTTAATGGAAATAGGACAAACTGATTGTTAATGAATTTAAAGGAAATGCTGAGAAGTGCTCTACGCTTCTCTTTTAGTATATAAGTCTGGAATTTTGTGTATCCAGAGCAGAAGGGCTGTTAAACATGAAAGTTATGGTGGTGGTACATCTGGGGAATATGTCCAAAGGGTATCCCCAGTTTGTGTCACACTACTGCACTGGAATTGCAAAGATCCCAGTTTCTCACAAAAGGACAGAGGAAAGCTGAATTGGCAGGAATAATCTCTGCCTATCTTCCTTAAAATGTGCCTCAAGTCCATAGGGACAAACCAGTTTGATTGGAGGGACTCCCGTCTACTTGGAGAGCTGGCATTGATAGCAAGACAATCTCTTCCTAGTAAGCAGGACAGCATTCTGACAAAATTAGTGCTTGATCAAGATTAGTCTCCAGGTGGAAGGTGGACGCCTTAGCCAAGTGGACTTCTTGTAGGACCTATCTTACCTGAAAGGACAAACTGTTCCAGTGAGGAAGAAAAATGAGAGGCTTAATGGGGAAAATGCAGCTGGCTACACAAAGAATGCTCAATGAACTCAGACTGAAAAGGAACATGTACAGTAAATGGAATGATGGGCAAACCACCACCACCAAGTACAATCAAGTAGCCAAAATGTATATGAAAGTACTGGGAGTGCTAAAGCTCAAAATGAACACTGTGAGTGGATGTTTTGTTAAAAATAATAAAAAGGGGTTTGGGAGGTATGATTGAATAAAGAAATAAATCAAGCAAGTGGAAGGTCTGCTGCCTGGAGGATTTTGTGCCATGTTTACAAATTAACAGAGGGAAGAACTGCTCAACTCTTAGGCTGCTTTTTTTTTCACAAGGAAAACTGTGCTTGATCTAGTAGAAACAAAACAAAAGAAATGATGGAGAGAATTGTCCCCCAAGAAGTAGTGGTACAGGAACACTATTCTTTTTTGAATGAATTCAGATCTGGTAAGTGAGATGATGGGAACAGTGGTTCAACATTTCTTGAGAGCATCAGGTTGGGAAAGTTGGTGCAGAGCACAGTTCTCCCCACCACATTCGTAGGTTTCACTTTCACAAATTTGATTATTCATGAGGTGCCTGCATGCCTCCCCTCCATTCTTTCCCACCCCATTCCCTAACCTTTTGCCCAGGTGCAGGGAAGGGGAAAGATCTTCTCTTCCCTGCTCTTCCTCGCAAGCTGCCTGTGCAGGTGCACCAGCAACAACCGGCAGGAGGGTGCAGGGAGGAAGATCGTCCCTTCCCTGCATTCCCTCGCCCGTCACCTGAGCAGGTGTGATGGCAGTGACTGGCAGTGAGGTGCAAGGAGTGAGAGCTGATACTCTAGGGGAGTTATTTGTGATTTTTTTACATTTGTGAGGGTTCTGTGCCCCTAACTCTCAAGAATGTGGAGAGCCTACTATATATTATGCTATACCAGTGTGGGTGTATGTGCCTTCAAGTCACCTGTAGACATATGGGATCCTATGAATTTGACTGTGTCTCTTTAGGCACTGAATACTCAGAGGTGGTTTTGACAGTTCCTTCCTCTGAAATACAGCCAAAGGCACCTAGTATTATTTATTGGTAGTCTCCCATCCAATACTAACTAGGGTTGACCCTGCTTAGCTTCCAAGATGATATGGGATCTGGTGCCTTTAGGATATTTAGGCCACTATAAAGCACCTCAAAATTACTTTCCATTTTAAACAAATAGTTCAGTGGCATAGAGTTCATGTGTAAGTCTGAAAACTAGCTTTCTCCCTGATGGGCAATTTCTGTAGCAACAGAAGCTCTATTTATATATTGGAATTGAGTTCTGTTTATTAATATGTCTATAAATGCATGGACATTACAATATGCAGGCTTTTAAAACATGCCTAGAAAGACCCAGGCTGGAAATAAATTCATGCAGCATACTTAAGATCAGCAACTTGATTTCACCAATTTCCAGTATATTAGTTTACTGTACAGGTATATACATGTACAGTATCCTTCCATGGGGGAAGCATCTTCAAAAGAGCATTAGTAAACATAAACAATGCTGTTTCGTGAAGCAATTTTTCATTTACTTTAAAGGGATGTAAAAATTCCATAGAAGGCCCACCCGTTCAAATGCAAATTGGGAAAAAAAATGGCCCTCTCTAAAGGTTTTCTGGTATAGCATGCTTTTAAAATAAGCGGTCAAACTCTGTACCTCACTAAATAATAGTGCTACAGTGCTCATGGCTGACTCTGCTTTCGTTCTTCCTTGGCTGAAATTTGTACAGTCCGCCCTACCAGTTCAGGTCAGGACTACACCAGCTGCCTCAGTACACCAGTATCGAGTCCTATCTATGCCTAGTCAGTTGTGGACGGGCCTTTCCACACTACCCTGTTATAGTGCTATTATTCCACTTTCAACCTCCTGTGGCATTCTGAGGTTTGTAGTTTTCTGAGGCCAAAGAACTCTCTGGCTGAGAATTCTAAAGTCCCGTCCCTGAACTGCAAACCCCAGGATTCCATACAAGGTTGAAAGTGGAATCATAGCGCTATAACAGGGTAGTGCGGAAAGGCCTGACGTTTAAACGGACCTACTACCAAATAAAGAGAGGCCATTTCCGCACTACAGTGTTAAGGTGCTGCTATTCCACTTTCAACGCCCTGTGGAATTCTGGGGTTTGTAGTTTACTGAGACCAAAGAGCTCTCTGGCTGAGAATTCCAAGGGCCCTTCCCTAAACTACAAACCCCAGAATTCCATAGGAGGTTGATAGTGGAATAGCAGCACTTTAACACTGTCGTGCGGAAATGGTAAGAGTCTTAATAACCCACTGGCTAACCAGCATTTGCCCCATCCTCGTCGCAAGCGCCCCATTGCTCAGAACCTGGGAAAGTTACTTTCGAGGGCTACCTATCCCAGAATTCCCTACCCAGCGGCCCACCTCAGTCAAACAGTAGGAACGGGCCTAACTTCAGCAGAGGGTCGCCGTTGCTACGGTAACGACAGCAGAGCCTGGGCCAGCGGCCTGTTGCCATAGTAACGGCAGAACGGTCGCATCTTCTGCGCTCCCCTCACGCTCGCCCGCCTTCGGATGCCTCCTAAAAACATCAGAGGCGCCGCTCCGCTGACAGCCGTTAGTCCCGCCCCTGTGTCCGTCGCGGGGGGTGATGGGAGTTCCAAGATGGCTGCGCCCGTCTGAGAAGCTGGAGGAGGGAGACTGGGGTGCTACTGCTGGGACTGGTGCCGCCGTTGCTACCCAGAGAGAGACACGGGGAGGAGCCGCTGGAGCCACGGCCCGCAGCCGATCGCCCTTTCCTGTGTCACTCAGGTCTGTGAGTCTCCGCGCCCGTCGCCGTGCCTTCATCGGCAGCCCGGTTCCCGCCTTCTTCCACTTCAGTCGGTCGAACCAGTCGCTCACCCGCATGGTCCTTAACCCGCACTAAGGCCATTTCCGCACTAGCCTGTTATAGCGCGATGATTCCACTTTCCACCTCCTCTGGAATCCTGGGGTTTGCAGTTTCGGGAGGGGCCGGCCGGAGGAGGTGGAAAGTGGAATCATCGCGCTATAACAGGCTAGTGCGGAAATGGCCTAATTCATTCGGCTGCGTAGTGGTCACGCTTTGTTCTTGTATCTTAAGAGTCATAATTCAAGTAAAACAGACTGGCTTCCTCTTATTTTCTGTATTATTTTAATAAAAATACGTGCTTTTGGGGTTTGAAGTTGTCAGGAGCCCTGAAAAATGTTCCAGGGCCTTTCCGCACTACACTGTTATAGCGTGATTATTCCACTTTCAACATTCTGTGGAATTCTGGGGGGTGTAGTTTACTGAGGTCAAACACTCTCTGGCTGAGGATTCTAAATGCCCCTCCCTAAACTGCAAACCCCAGGATTCCATAGGATGTGGAAAGTGGAATGATAGCAGTATAACAGTGTAGTGCAAACAGGCACCCAGAGAAAAGAGGCCCGTGGCAACAACTGGTAAAAAGCCAAACGGAAGCCAAGGACAGGGAGGGTGATCAAAAGAAGACAGCAACGCTTACCTTGGAAGTGGTGAAGGCAGAGAAAAGATTCTTCCTGTCACCAGTCGCCAGTCCAGTTATGACGACCCCATTCATCTCATAGGGTTTTCTTAGGCAAGGAATAATACTGAAACTTAAGTGACGACAAATCTTCATTCCTGGTAGGAAATAAACCTCACTGAACTTTGTAAAAGTTTCCTATGAGCACATCTATATGGGATTGCATTCTAGGTCCTTTTGCTTTTCCATCGCAAGATAATTAACAACATGTATTTTAAGTTGCCCCTGACCCCTAAGTGGTGTATTCTTTCTTCCCCCATCTAAGGAACTTGGCGAAACACAGGGTATCTCTACACCTATAGTATCTGTTATTAGCTGGCCTTACCATTTGGTACCATGACGTAGCCACTCCAGGCAGCAGATTTCAAATGGTGTGAAAGGACCGCTATTTCTCCGCGGTTATTACTGGGGTTTTACTATCAGGCAAGGGAAGAGAGTCTTGTGAGACTTTCTGTCTATTGTTGCAAAACTTGACCAGCTTGGTATACCAGATGCACTTTGACTTGGTGCCCCTTCACACTGCAAAGTTAACGCAATGATTCCAGTTTAACTACCGTGGTTTTATCCTGTGGAAACATGTGGTTTGTAATGTGGTGAAGCACTAGAGCTGTCTGTCTGAGAACGAAATGCCCCCCTCAAACTACAAAACCACCTCTGAGTATTCCTTGCCTGAGAAAACCCTATAAAATTAATAGAGTCACCGTAAATCAACTTGAAGACATACACAAACTAACTGCAAATCCCAGGATTGAATAGGCTAGAGCCATGGCAGTGATGTGGAATCATAGTGCTACACTTGTGTGATATGAGCCCTTGGAGAGGTTGATGGTAGCTTTTTTCTGCCCTATCTTAAGTAGCAAATGTCTTGCTCTATTTGTTGCAAGTCTGTGGAGTTGTCTTATGAATGATTGTTCTCAGTTATTACGTGTAGCAGTTTTCACAGCTTTCATAATATTGTGTTGACAGTTTCCAGTGCAGTGAATAGACAGTCAGGTTTGTTCACGGGAAATCTTAGTTCAGACTGTTTTCAGCTATTGAGTGATCTGTTAATAGCTGCATTTTTAGAGCAGTAGTGAAAGAAACGAGAGTAGCAGAATCGATAAGGATAGAATTCTATTATATATCTTCAGCAGAAGTATTGAGGCATCTTAAATGCTAGCAAGTTTCATCTGATGTAAATTTTCATGGACTGCAGCCTGCTTCTTTAGATGCAATTGAAAACATGAGCAGTAGTCCAAAAGCACATGTGTTCTGTAAGTTATCCTTAAGGTATACAAGATTCTCTGTAACAGACTAATATGACTGTGTGTGTGTGTGTGTGCCTCAAGTCTCCTGTCAACTTATGGTGACTTCATGAATTTCATGCAGTTTTCTTAGGCAGGGAAAGCTCATGGTGGTTTTGCCAGTTCTTTCCTCTGAAAAAATAGCATACAGCACCTGGCATTCATTGATGTCTCCCATTCAAGTAATAGCCAGAGCTGACTCTACTTATTTCCTAGATCAGATGAGGTTTAGTGCCTTTAGGGTATTTAGGCTATTCTATTCCCCCACCTCAAAAAAAAAAAAAAAAGGCTGGAAGGCTGAATTAACCCTTCATACAAATAGCAGCAAATAGCTTTGCTCGTTCAAAATGTTATCATTGCTGCTGCCTTGTACAACAGTATACAAATCAGGCTATAAAGCAGGGGCGGGCAAGTGCCTGCAGTGCTACCCCCCTTTTTGGTTTTGCCTGAGATGGTTTTGTCAATTCCTTCCTCTGAAATATAGGCTACAGCACCTGATATTTGTTGGTGGTCTCCCATCCAAGTAATAACCAGAGCTGACCCTACATAGCTTTCGAGACCAGATGGAATTTGGTTCCTTTAGAATATTTAGGCCATCTGCCCCTCTGGAAATGTTTTTAAATGTCACCTTTGAATAACTTCTGTCTGCATTTTGGTCTTGCTTCAGAAATAATGTTGATATTTAGAACTCATGTCGAACATCTATGAAGAGAGGGTAACGATGATTGCAGCAGGGGATTTGCAGGAGTTTGTCCCTTTTGGCCGTGACCACTGCAAGCACCATCCTAATGCATTGAACCTGCAACTTCGGCAGCTGCAGCCAGCCTCGGAACTTTGGTCGTCAGATGGAGCAGCTGGTTTGGTGGGGTCGCTTCAGGAAGTTACAATCCATGAGAAACACAAGGTAGAAGTGACTTTTAAAATGATGCTTAAACAGGTATAACGTGCATCAGAAAAGATAAAGATAGGGAAATTGGGTAAGAAATAGCAAGGGATGAGGTAGTGAAATATTATGCCTCTTCATGTACGTAAATGTTCTTAAGATGAATGCCTGGAAAACAGTAGGCAATTTTTGTAGAGTGCTTACTGCTCTTCTGACACTGACACTTCTAACATTGGATGCATTTTGAAAATGAAAAGTGTTTATCTTATAAACACCCCCAAATGTAGCAGCCAGCTCTTCAAGAAATTCTTACCACCTTACTTGAGATGAAGTTGCTTAAGTTTCATGATGTAACACCATTGGGTGCCCTAAAGCCATTGTCTGGTCTCCACCAGATAGCGTTCACTGCTAACACTTAATTAGCATAATGTGCAGCATTTATCATGTTTCCTTACTTGTTCTCTCTTTCAGGAAAGTTGGCAGTTAAGGAAAGGCATCAGTGATGTTGGGGAAGAAGTGGAATATGATGAAGAGCTGTATACGGCTGGTAACATGGTCATTTGGAGCAGAGGAAGTAAAAGCCAAGCTTCGTCAGTTTACAAAGCATTTACTGTTGACAGCCCTGTTCTGCAGGTATAAAATCTGACACAGTGCTGTAGAGATTTGTAGACTGCATATTGCAGAGAAAATGTACACTCTAGTTACTTTTAGCTTGCTGAGGAAAGGGGTATGTTACAGGAGTGGGTTGTTTTGTTCTAAACCTTTTGAGCTACAACTTCCAGAAGCCATAGCCAGCATGGTCAATATTAAGGGATTGTGGGAGTCGCAATCCAAAACATCCGGAGGATATTTTCTGACCTTTCAGAAGTCACATGGGTTAAATTAAATAAATGGCAAGCATATATGGCGTGAGTGGATAGGCTCAACTGGTAGTAAACTACTTGAGACACAGGAGGTCTGTGGCTACACATTTTCAGGTCTGGACAGAGTCAGCAGAAATGTTCCAACTCTAACTCTGGCTTCAAAATGAAAATGTCCAATATTATAACAATATGTGGTAAATGTATCATTTTATACTTACATTTTATACTTAAATATATTTTATATTCAATCAGTCTAAATAGCCTGTTGATTCGCATGGTAGTGATTAAATGCCTTGTAGTACAGTAGATTTTATGAGTAAATTTGTTATTACTAATTAATATTCATTTGCTGTTTGTGAAGGAGTCAAATAGTGGAGGAATAGAGGACTTGGTACCTGGAGGGGAAAGGCATATTAGATCAGGTTGGGATCAGGGGTTAATACTTTCTTCTCAGGCTGTTTTGTGACTTAGACTCCTTCTGTTGTGTTGAATGGTTGCAATGTTTATTTTTATTTTTTTGTAATTTTATTAAGTTTCACAAATTAAAAAAAAATCATCTTAAGTTGTACTTTTACATGTAATGTTTTTGTTCTTCCACTCTGATCTAGTTTTCATTTTCTAAATTTCTATTCACATATAGAATTTATGCATCACAATTCTATGTTCATCTTACATGCTTGATCTTGCATTTCTCTCGCCCACTCCTGTTATGTTACAGTTATCCCTCTTGATTTCAACCATAATTCAGACATTTTCACTTGGCAGTTCCCAGCAATTACCCATTACAATTTGCCATTCTGCTTTTATCTGATCATCCAATTTCCCCTTTAATCTCTGAGAGACAATATTTGCATTTCTATTTTCAATAAATGTCCCTCACCATTGTTCAATTGTGGGTATTTGCTGAGACTTCCACATTTTGGCATATTCTATTCGGGCTGTTGTTATCATATACAGTATTAATCTCCAATGTCTCTTAATACTAGTATCCTCAAGAACATTTGTCATGTTTAACAAATAAAATTCAGGTTTTTTTACAAATTGAACCTTCAGTATTTCACACATCTTTTTATGTATTTCATTCCAATATTTCTTTGCCTTGGGACATGACCACCACATATGAAATATTATTCCCAATGTTGCAATGTTTAAAGCATTTTAGCTGGGAAATGGTTGACTACTCTTTAAAAGGAATGCAGGCCTAAATATGTCTTTGATAAAATCACAGTATAGAGTGCTGTTATTTTCATTTCCATCCACTCTATTCTTCCTCTGCTACCTTGGTTTTCCAGAGTCTCCATCTTTAAGAGCAGTCAGTCAGTATTGTGTGCCCACCAAATATGTTTAGTCCTCATTTTGCAGTTGCAAATCATGAAATTCCCCTAAGCCTGAAGAGCCTTTATTGTCTAGATGAATTGATCCATATTGATTACATAATGATCTTTATTTAGTTTTGAACTGGAAATCATAACTCTGTGTATGTGTTTATCTGTTCTCTATCTCACTATCTCAAGAAATTAATTATTTCATTTGACATGTTGGATTGTAGTTGTGTAGCTAAAGGAAGAATATTTTTCAAAATATGTTTTTTTTTTAAAAATCCACACTGAATATTTGTATTTCAGGCTTTGTGGTGTGATTTCTCTATACCCCAGGATAAATCTGACAAAATGGAAGGTAATTTTAATTCTTTTGTCATTTTATTTGGGGTCTGGAATTTGAAAGGTGCTGCCTGCTTCAAAATCCTGTTGCTTCTAAAACCAGGTGAAGTTGGCTTTGTATGAGGGGTTGATGAGTAGCAGACAATTCAAATCTTCCTTATTTTTTTCCAACTTCAGAGAGCAACAAAGTGGTAGAAAAGTGTATCTGCATATTACAGAACTCTTGCATAAACATTCACAGCATTGAAGGAAAGGATTACACTGCTTCCTTGCCATTTCAGGTATGTTAAAATAACTGTAATATCTTTAAATCTCTTGTTCCCATCCCCACCCACCCCCATTTCTGTTCCACCTGGAAGCTTAGCTTTGCCACCTGATGACAATAGCAAAAGACATTTTTCAACATAGTAGGAATCATTGTGTCCTGGTAGCTAAAACATGGCACTATAATCAACTTCACTACCATCAGTTCCTTGAATCCCTTTTTAGGGAGAAGAGTTGGATATAAATAAGTTGTTGTTGTTGTTATTATCGTCGTTGTCATCATCCTGAACAACAAGTACTTTATCAAAATGAAAATTATTACTATTATTTCTATAATATATATATTTGATATCTTAAACATAGAGTGTATTTGTGTATTTATTTATAGGTGGCAAATGTTTGGCCAACAAAATACGGCTTGTTGTTTGAACGTAGTAGTTCTTCACATGAAGTGCCTCTGAGTCCAAACAGGTAAAGTAACAAGGATAATGACTTCCTATATAGTATTGATTTCCTATATGACAGTAGTATAATTTAATGTATTTAGTAAAAGTGTTGCTTTATAAAATCTCTGGCTCTTGACTTGTAAGTTTTGGCATGTTCTGGAAGGATAATTTCGTAACTGCCAGAGGGTGTAGAAATCTAATTGAAGGAGCCAAATAGATTTTAATTATTTTTGAATGCTCAGTTATATGAAATGTTGTTTCAGAAACAACTCTGACTTTAAAAGAATAACAGAGCACAATAAAAACAGAGTAAAATCTCAACACAGGTGAGGAATGTGTGTGCCACCACATATTGTTGCATTGCAACTCCCATCAGTCTCAGGATGGTCAGCAGTGAAGGATGGTGGGAGTTCCAGTCCAACATTTGAAGGCTGCATGTTTCCCCTCTGTGCTATATACCTCTAGGCTCCATTCTTCAATCTTCTGAGTCATAGTTTTGAAGAATGGGATCAAACTTTGTGCAGACTCCTTCTCTCACCTCTACTTGTGCTCTTGGTTTCATGGAACACTTCCTAGTTTGTAAAATCATAGTTTGCAATTATTTAGAAGTTGTCTGTCACGATGTGGCTTTCAGTACTGCATAAGTTGTTTTTCCTAGTACTGGGTTCAGTGGTTACTTTGTCTTTTTTTTTTATTTCAGAGAACCTTTGCCCACCATGTTCAGCATGCTGCATCCGTTAGATGAAATAACACCAATGGTTTGTAAGTCTGGAGGTAAATTAAATAGTGTATATGAAATCAAGAGGGGAACATTAGTGAACAATATTCCAATACGCTTAACAAATACTGAATGGTTCCTGCTTGTGTGGCATGTGCAACCACAGAATTTTGGAGAGCTGAGTGATTTCTAGGGCACACTTAGGACTTTGGATGTGAACTTGGTGAGCTGATAGTTTCAGATTTGGATTTATGAACCTGAGTGGAAATTTTGTTTCTGCACAGATAAGTCTTTCCCATTTGCTGTCTGCTCAGTGTTTTGGAACATAATTCTGATCAAGCCCACCTAACACAGACAGAGGTTGGGAATGGTGAGACTTTATTTTACATTTAATTTGTATCCCACTTTTCTGCTGACATGAGAGCCAGGCAGCTCAAAACTTTAATTCAAACAGGGTAAAATAATCTAATAATTAAAAGGTAAAAAAACAAAAACCAAACCAAAAAACCCCTCCACAATTGAATAAACTAACACATTAAAATGCCAATAATTTAGAATGGTCTTAAATATTTTAAAAACATGAGCAGCAGTGAAAGTCCAGCATATCCAACCCATTATTAAAAGACTTTTCTGCGTAGGCAGTTCCTCACCAAATGCCAGTTCAGATAAAAAGAATTAGCTCTGCATTTTCAGTCATAGTTTAAAATGCCTGGAGGCCACCAGGATGAGGAAAGAATGTGTCAAGACATTTTTCTGAAAGTGGTAGCACCTTTGTGCTGCTTTGGTGATAGCATAATTATGTAGTAAAAATATTCCAGAGTTGCTGTATGGAGGTATGCCAGGGTTGCAAAATTAAAGACAGATTGATTTTTTAAATAAACTATCTCCCTGATAAAATGCGTTCAGGGGCTTGCATTTCAAGCAATTGTAATTGCAAATCACGCAAATCAAATAATGTTTTCTGAGCGTAACATCCTTTCAACCAGGAACAAGCCAGTCAAATACATGTGTAATTTATGGATACTGTCCACTTTTAATTTTCAATCTCTTTAAGATTTAAAAAAAATGTTAAAACACAGCAGATATGTGTTAACAGTGTTTTAAAAAGCTGATCTTCTAAACTGAAGGAAAATATACAGTTCTGATAAGACATAACCAGTTGATTATGTGTTTTCTTTAAAAAAATGAGTTCCAATTGTTTCATTGACAATATGATGGAAGGAATGTATGATTAACTTTTTGCTGAACTCTGCTGATTGATATTTAATAGAGTCTTGGAACAGGTTTCAGACCCCCTTTAAAATATTGGTGGCTTATTTTAATGAACTCAACTAATGGTTTACAAGACAGAAAGTGGGACAACTAGTTACAACATGAGGCTTCATCTCAGCTCCTACCCACCAACATGCTGGTTTTATCTTAGGAGTTGTATTTCCCCTCTTTTATGCCTAGCAGGACATACCTGTGGGCAAGTCCTGGCAGTTGTTAGGCACGCTATTCCTCTTCTTTTGTCTCCCTTGACTCCAGTATGGCTAGCAGAGGAAAATGAAGAGATACATAAGCTCTGTAGAACCTTTGGGGCAAGAAGATCTTACAGTCTATACCCCAGGGTTGCTTGTGTGATAAATATCAAGGGAAGAAGAGTTGCAGATGACTCAGGCTTCTTCCCCACCCTGCACCACCTAGCAACTAAAACTATACGTTATGTGCAGTCTAGCTTCGTTAAAATTTTATTCTTGGTGGGAGGTGGATATGAATGATTAAAATAGACATTGCTAAACCATGCCATGGGTGTTAATGTATCTAGTGCTTCTTGTTTGAATCAGAGAACTTCCATGAGTTCTCAGGCTTGTACAGTTCTGCATTCAGTTTTCATTAACTGATCTGTTGCTCATTTTCTCAGCACAAAGTTGGTAAAACCATGTCATGTCAGGAACAGTAAGCATTCACATACAGCTTTAGGGTAATGCTGTATGAGAATCCAAGTGCTTGTTTAAATCGTATCTGTTGCACCTAGGGAATCTTTGGTCTTCCAAATGTTGTTGAACTCTCCCATTTCCCATCAACCCTTGCTCCCCTGGCCAAAAGCAATATATAATGGGAATAGTTTATCAGTGACCTGATCTTTCCTCTACTTAGCAGGTTTGTTTGGCTCTGCCAGAGTCCAGTATGTTGCTGACTATTCAATGAGAATTGTTTTCCTCAATGCTGAGCCTTCCATCCTCATGACATACGATGCTACTCAGAGTCTGCATACCATCTGGGCACTCAGAAGAGTAAAACCAGAGGTAAGAAATGAAAGGCAAGTGCAGGCTCAAAATGAGTATATTGAGAAGGAGGAGGGGGAACATAATTTGCAGGGCCGGGGGTAGTTCAGAGTTTTGCACACAGTATGAACGTTGCTACCCCAGCGCTGCCATTTCTTATTCAAGGAGTCATTCTTCTCCCCGTAGATCCCTTCACTGGCTACCAGTTTGGGCCAGGGCCCGTTCAAATGTTTGGTCTTGGTATTTGAAGCTTTGCATTTTAACCTCCCTCACTACCTTGCAGCTCGGCTTGTTTGGTATGTTCCATCCAGGAATTTGAGATCTGCAGGCAAAGGATTATTGTCTGTTCCACCAACACATACAGCTCTGTCAAGGCTGCGAGCCTTTCAAGATCTGACTCCGCATTTGTGGAATAGTCTTCCTTTGGACCTCCGACTGGAGGAGGATCTCACCCGTTTTTGCAAACGGTTGAAGACCTTCCTCTTTGACTCTCCACCTTAAGTCACTGAGATGTGTTTAAGGTGCCGAGATGAGTAGCGACTGGTGGAGTGTTGAGGATTTCATGCCATGTGTTCTTGTGGTTTTTTGTTTTAATGTCTTTGTCCCTGATTGTATATGTTGTTGTTCCACTCTTTGGTGTAAAAGGCATTATAAATAAACATCATCATCATCATCATCATCATTTGAATCTAGAGTCCTTGTGAGATAAGAAATGACCTTTTAATTGTGTAGACCACCATTTCTCTAGAGGATCTTGAGCCACTAGAGAATCTTGATTGTTGTAAAGAACCCTTTTTCACTGTGCACGAGTGCAAATGCATCAAACTGGACCAAGACTGCATAATTTATTTAGCACTGTGTCTGTATGCAAGAGGGCACACCCCTGCCTCTTTATTAAAGCTTTATTCTTAGTACCACTCTGTTCTGAAGTAAAGTTGTCTGTCTATCGCAGGCAAGCTTTGTCTCTGATGGTTCCTTGTGTTTAGAAACTTCTTTGCTACCTACTTCATCTGATGGATAAAGTCTCTTGAGAAAAGGCATAATTCCTGTTTTTCAAGAAACTCCTAACTTGCAAATCTTGTAGTGAACAATAGCAGATAACAATAGGGTAACCAGGGTGAGTCACTCCTTACTATTTTCCAATTGAAATCTCATTGGTGCCTTCAGGTTTTCTGCTACTCCTACTGGGTGGAAAATACGTAGTTGCAACATATTTGTCCTCTTTCTCTGCTGTTTCTTGATGGCACTAAGGTGGGGGAGTGGGGTTTTGACTGGTGAAGGTGCCTTGAGGCAAGATGTTTACTTCTTTTGATACGGTGACCCTGAGCACGTGCAGCTGAAACAATCAGTGTTTCCACTTCTCTGAAGTAAAACAAAAGACTTCAGGAAACTTGATTCTGGATTCCTGTTGCTGAACAGAGTTTGGCCTTTCAAAATTGGGTACCTGGAAACATGTCATGTTTGAGAATTAAATCTGTATTTTTAGTCCTCATGTTTATAAATTACATGTGTCCATATGCTGTTTTGAGTTGCGTACATAGACTTGATCTTCCCTCTTGCACCCAACAGGAACAGAATGCTGTCTTAAAGTTCTCTGAGCAAGGGGGGACCCCGCAGCATGTAGCCACCAGCACTTCCTTCAGTGTCCACCTTCGTAGTCTGTCCAAGGGTGACTCACCCGTGGCTTCTCCATTCCAGAATTATTCATCTATTCACAGCCAAAGCAGGTCTGCATCATCACCCAGCATCCACTCCCGCTCGCCTTCTATTTCCAACATGGCAGCTCTGAGGTAGGTCGATAGCTTTTTTTCAGTTGTTAATTTCTCAGGATTGTTATAGGGATCACACATGCTGCAGAGAAATGGGTTCCCTTAACCTACTGTTACTTACTGCATTATGGCTTAAATCCAGTTTGTTTGATACCACTTGTCTGCATCCTCAGTATGACTTTCTTCCTTTCACCCTTTCCACACACCTCTCTGCACTACCTGAAAACCTGCTTGGGGTCATTCCCAAACCTTCAGAGCAGGGTTAAGAGTGCATAGAGGCTGTAGTAAAGAGTGAGGCATTACCTCCACCCACTCTCACACACACCCCAATTCTGTTGAGGAAAGCAATTCCATTATCAGATCCAAGCCCATTGGATCTTGACCTTTGCAACTGAACCTTGAACTATATGGTTCCCAGATTCCACATTTCATCAATCCTTGCTCTAGAGCAGTGGTTCTCAACCTTCCTAACACCACACCCCCTTTAATACAGTTCCTCATGTTGTGGTGACCCTCAACATGCACCTCCATTTCTTCAGCAATCATTTGTCTTATCACCTCCCTACTACACTCAGACACATTCCCCTGGGAAGACATTCAGGACATAGGAGGTTCAAATCTTACTTCTTTACATTCCATAGGCATTGCAGTTTGACTCCTGGTGAATAATGACACCATACACAATGCTAAATTGCCCTGCGCTACTGTATTTGCTAATACAGAAGGGCAAGGAACTCCTGACTGAGAGGCTGCCATTTCTCCTGGCAGAGGCTGCTCGCATGCTTGAGTGTGATTGGTTGTGTTGCTGTCGAGCTTGGATTGGTCAGGAGAGCTCTTGCCTCTCATAGCACCCTCCCTTGCTTTCTGAACGCCTCTTTTCAACATGGCGACCGGAAGTTAAAGGAGCGGTTGGGAGCCCTTCCCCGCCCTTAACAGACTTAACTGCATTACCAGGTAATTTTCCTTTCACCTTCTTTTTAATTCTTGCCTTCTCAGACTTCCTTATACTAGATGTTTTAGCTTTGTTTGAGCCTCGGAGTGGCTGGTCAGAGATTGCCCTTCCAACTCACTCTCATTCGATGCCAAGAAAATTTTCATTAGTAAGGTACTTCAAAGGGTGCAAGAGGACGCGAGCGCGTGGCTCACGCTTGCGCACCAACTCCAAGGAGGGAATGGAGCCTAAGACCATCGGAAATATGTATTTTCCGATGGTCTTAGGTGACCCCTGTGAAAGGATCATTCGACCCCCAAAGGGGTCGCGACCCACAGGTTGAGAACCACTGCTCTAGAGGTTGGTGTCCTTCTGGAGTTTCAGTCACTCCTTGTCCATTGCTGTTGAGACTTGAAGAACTTTGCCCCTGGAATTAGCTGCAGAATTTTTACTTTCATTTATATATTGTGAGAAATACCTGTGGGACTTCATTTTATTTCATTTTAATCACACTTTTCTCCTTCTCTGGGAGCTCAGGGTATTCCCATCCCCAAGAAATTTTATTTTCCTAGTAATACTGCAATGTAGGCTAGGCTGAATGAGTGGCTTGCTTAAGGTAACCTAATAAATGTCACAGCTGAGGAAATTTTTAAATCTGGGTCAGCAGTTGTTACACTCCATACAGTTTTTCAGACAAAAAGGGCATCTCTCTGCCTTCAGGCTTACAGTCTTAACTGTTGACTGTGGCAAAGACATGAGAGGAAGAGAGAGAGGCAAAGGTATCAAGAGATAAATGTAACTAAATATTGGTACACATTCTTAGGTATGGTTACAGTTCTATAACTTAGTGTTGCTCAGTCACACAACAATTATCATTCCTAAACAGGAGCCTAGAGAGCATTTTCACCCTGCCCATGTGTCTACCTCATATGCTGTGGTTATAGGCACAAACACTATACCAGTTTTACATTCAAGCTGCAGGCACTTCTGCTTTATGGGATGCCAGCCTAGATGTGTGCTTTGTTTGCTCCTCTGATATAGAGTTGGTTCAATGTGGAAAGGAAGAATGTATTGTAGCCAGTTTTTTCTGTTCTGTATTGGATATTTGGGAGCTGATACTGAAAAATAGTAAGGTCACCATGTGAATTAATGGCAGAGCTGAACATTTGAACTGGGAATTTCAAACCTGGACCTCTTGCTGTTCAGCACTGGGCTGAAAGTATCTAAAGTATCAAATGCTTTGGTCTGCAGGCATAAAGGGATACTGTATGAGCAATGTATCACTGGACAAAAATACTTTCTTTGTTTGCAGCCGCTCTCACTCCCCAGCCCTGGGGGTGCATTCGTTCTCTGGAGTCCAGAGATTCAACTTCTCCAGCCACACGCAATCTCCAAGGAGACATAGTGCCTGTCATTCCCCAAGCAGTGCTACTGACTCCTTACTTGCCCCTGAAACTGAACTTATTGTTCCAGAACTTTGCATAGATCATCTGTGGACAGAACCATTCACTACCATGAGGTTTGGCAGAATTGATTCACCTAAGACTTGTCTTAATAAAGGCCTAGATTGCTTTCAGACTGACTGACTTATTTAAAATTAAGGGAAGAGGATAGAGTTTGACTGTACATAGCAATAAGCAAGGAGGAAGAATGAAACTGACTGCTCTGTTTACTTGGTAGCAGTCAGGCAGGATTAGCTTAATTCTTAACATGATACCCCTGAACCTGGGCGGATGGCTTATTGAGCTCAAACAAGCCAGGTTTCATGAATTACCCTCAAGGCAGCTTATGAATCCTGGCTTTTTGGATAGAATAAACTATATCTTAATAAGCAATGCGTGTGTCTTATAATTACGGGCAGACACGGCCGATTTGTTGCTAATATTAATATTTATAGAGGTTTTTTTCTCAGAATTAGTATATTTAGCAAAATGTTAATCAGCTAGAAAAGGTTAAAAATTTATAAGGTAATAAATGAACTTGGGAATGAAATATTTCACCTCTGTGTATTGTATGATTATATTAGGAGAGTAATAGTTTTTCCTATTTGTGTTATATTCACAGATAGGCAGTTGATCTTGGATGTCTCATTCATAGCTTCTCCATAATCAAAGTGCACTTGATGGCAAATAACAACATCTATCAAATTTATTAGATTCTAAGGAGTAGATTTTAAACAGATAATACGATTTATGTAGATATTTATTAAGAAAAAAATAAAGAGAATTGTGACTTCCTACAAGCTGGTTCTTACATTGCCTATTTAAATCTGTCAGCTCATTAAAGATTCACACACAAGAAGGAGTCCTGTACTTTAAACATGAATTAAATTATAGTTGTTTTTGCTAGAATGGTCTGACACATTTTCACCAATTCGTTAAAATAAAATACATTTGTTTATTACTCAGAGTTTAGTAGGTATATGTATATTTAACTTTTGCTCGAGACTCTTTTCCATGTCTATACAGATATAAGCTCAGTTGAGTCTAGTTTGATTTGTTTCCAACTAAATGGTATGAGATTATAGCCTTACCTGGGAGAAAGTACCACTGGACTTTTTTTTTTCTGAGTAGACATGTATAGGATGGTGCTGTCAGAGTACTGTAAAATAATGTTCAAGTTTACAAGAGCAGACTTAAGATAATCATCAGACAGTTTAATTTAGAATTCTTAAAACCAACTTCTTTTAGGTTTCTTAATTAGTAAGCCCAGTTCTATTTATTGTTTCTTTTTTCATTTGCATGTTGCAAGGGAGAAAAATTCTCAAGCCTCCAAAGTATTTATAACAACTGATCTTTGTGGACAAAAGTTTTTGTGCTATTTAGTGGAGTCCCAGTTCCAACTGCGGTAAGTATGACTTTCTTAAATTGTTGTGTAAGGTACTAGAACTGATTCATATATTCCACCATTCCTCAAATAGGTGCTTTCTGCATTCATCGTTCCCAGTTAGTATGACCAAGTCAAATAGCAATGTTATATATAGGTACTAAAAATTGCAGTGCTGGGACTACTTCTGAGCTGGTGGTCTTGATTTTTGAGAGTGGGAGATGATGGTAATAGTGGTGGGAATAGCTGTATAAATCAACCTTAACTATATTGGAGACATTTCTTATATAACTTTTTGCTGAGATCCTTTCCTTTCCTCACTTTTAGCTGTGTAAAGTTTCAACAAAGTAATGACATGTCCCAGTTGATCTTCGGGACTATTACCGATATACCAGCGAAGGATGCAGCTCCTGTTGAAGTAAGTATGAGAAATTAAATGTAGAGTACGGGTGCTCTTTATCAGTTGATGATATTTTTTTCAAATACTAGCTGATTAGTATATATATTTTTTTCTTTTTTCCAGAGCATTGACACAATGCTGGTTCTGGAAGGCAATGGAAACTTAGTTCTGTACACTGGCATAGTTCGGGTGTGTATTACAATTTAATATTTCTTGTATGTTTCAATTTGTAGATTGGCTTTCTACTCTACACTCCATTTTCTGACTTACTCAAGTCGTTCTAGATGCTCCTCTTGCTCTTCTTCTTTTCATTTCCCCTTCAATTATAGCCTTGTTCAGTCATTTGCTTTTATGCATGTGGCCTATAAGTGCATGAAAGAGATGGGTCACACACATTGGTTCCCCACCTCCCGGCCAGTCCTCCTTCCCTTCTTGCCCCCTATGTCCCTGAAGGAGGTTGAAACGATGCTGCACACATGTTCATAGTATACTGAACATGAATAGAAGACTTCGTATATTCCTGACCCCTGCTATATCAAGTTCTCTTTACTGCTTATGAAGTAAATACAAGCTGAGTGCATGGCACTCAGCATAATGAGGTTGAAGACTGAGGAGGTAAATGGGGGCTGGAATGTACCGTCCTTCTTAAAGTGATTTCATATGTAGTAAGTCTGCGAATACACCTGCTTTTTATTGTATTTTGACCAGGCTTATTGTGAAGCCTGGTCTAAATGCATGAAGCATTCAGAGCTGTCCTCCACATGGACAGTCTCAATGAATAGCAAAATTACAGCAAAATTAAAAAAATAACAGTATGTTCTAGAAGAGAAACGAATGGACTTAACATTCAAATATGCAAAGCAAAATTATAACTAAAATATCATGCAAAGTATGAAAAAAATCCTGTGAAATCTTGACAGAGAACCAAACATCATATAGAATCTGGGAGGGTTACTTTTTTGGACTATGGGTTCAAAAATTTTTCAGACCTCATGGCCAGTTAGTGGAGTTACAATCCCCCCAAAGTAAATTTTCCAAGTTCTGGTCAATGCCATAGCTCATTAATAGAGCTTATGCTTTGTGTGCATAAGATCTTAGATTCAATCTCTGGCATTTCCTATTCCTTTTCCCCCCCCAAAAGGGTATGTAGCAGATGATAGGAAAGAGCACTGCTTATGACCTTGGAAGACTGATGCCCATCAAACTAGATAACAGTAATAGATACAGATATGCCTTAGTTAACAAAGTCACTGTGCTCCTGGGCATTATGCCTTTAACAGAAAATTTGGTAGCAGAGGCAGAAATAGTAGGTAAGGAATTGGGATAGGTTCCTACACCACAAAAAAGAAACTAAAATTTTGTATGTGTGAAATGAAACAACCAGGTCAGTTAAACCTTGTATATGTAAACAAACACATGCTTGTCTGTCTGTCTGTCTGTCTGTCTGTCTGTCTGTCTGTCTGTCTTTCTTTCTTTCTTTCTTTCTTTCTTTCTTTCTTTCTTTCTTTCTTTCTTTCTTTCTATAGCATCATCAGTGTACCTTCTAGAGACCACTTGAAGGCTTCTTCCAAAATACACCCAGGGATTTTTTTCTTTCTTTCAACAGCCACTACTTTTCTTATGATTTCCATTTTGGTAGCCAAACTTACAGACTTTTTAAACACTGGCAGTAGCTGGTAAAGCAGGCTTATTTGCTCACCTCTTTTCTCTCTGTTTTGCTATTCAGGCATACTTTGTAAGAGGTGCTGGAGGCAGCCCTTGTTTACCTAGCCTATTGTAGTTAGGCACACACAGCTACAGTAGGATCGGCTGGAGTAGAATCCCATTCTTTACCAGCTCGGACTTTATTGTATTACTGTGCAGTCACATTGCTTCCAAAAATTGGAGCTACATAGGGGATGAGAAGAAAAAGAGGGTCACTAAGTGGGCATAAAAAGATGTTGTAGAAATGATCTTCTTCGTTCGATGAGAGTCTGAATGTATTTATTTGTTTGTTTTATTTATTCACCTCTTGGGATGGGATGAGAATTAATGATGCTGATAAAATCTGTATCACCATTTTTGAGCAGTCTGTTTATTAATCTTTAAGTCAAATAGTTTCTTCTAATCTTGTACATTCTGTGTCTGGTCTGGTCTTTTTAAGAGTGTGTTATACATTAAAGATTAGCTGTTCTATTTCTTGTCCATTATAAGGTAGGAAAAGTTTTCATACCTGGCTTGCCAGCTCCTTCACTGACAATGTCAAATCAGATGCCTCGTCCAAGCACTCCTTTGGACAGTATCAGCACTCCTTCCAAACCTTTGAATAAGCACCTTGGACCCTTAGAGGAGGTAAGAGCATAAAAGTTCTTCTTTTGCTGAAAAGACTAGTATTACACATTGTCCATAAAGAACTGTATATGAATATTTCACAATCTTCCTGATTAGCACAAAGCAGGTCAGGAATTTTTCCTCACCAACAGTTTCTTTCATGACCAGTGGGATTTTCAGTGCTATTTTTACTTTGGGTGCTTATTCACATTCTCTTGCAGTCCCATTTGTCAGATGTTGTCAGATGCGTGCCAGGAGGACGCCAAATGGATAGCTATGTTAAGAGGGCTGTGGACAGAAATGAGGGCCAAGGAAGCTGACAGTTGAGGGATGGAGTGATGGAAGATTTTAAGTAAAGGTTGCAGTTTTTCATTTATTTACTTATGACTGTTCCTGCCTGTTAAAAACTCAGTAGCATAAGTTCTCAGAGCAGTGTATACATTAAAAACACAAAAATAAAAACACAAACTAACACTAAAACAAATCTGATAAAAACAAGATAAAGTCAAAAAAATTAAAATAAAATAAATCAGAGCATTCGCTCAGGTATTACAGGTGGCATTGAGAACCTAATTTCAAAGTACTTAATGATTTTGTCCCAGATACCTTCTCCCAAACTTTAGTTTAGGCTTGCCCAGCTGAACAATGAAATCGTATTCAGCTGCCCTGTTCTGGGTTCTTCACCAAATGCAATAAGACAGGAGATAACATCTTGGCAGTAATACCTTAGTAGTGAAATTCTTCCTCAGAGAGGCTCCCTGATAATTTTTGGTGATAGGTAGAGATCTTTTAATTTTCCCACACTTTTTGAAATTGAGATTTTAAGATTGTGAATTTTAACCCACCATTTAAATCTTTTTGTCATTAATTTTGTGTTGTATTAATTATCCTATTTTAAGGTTTTACATTTTACCACATGAAAACCAGTGTTATTAAGCAGCTTTTATAAATTTCAGAAAGAGAGGTAGAAGGAGAAAGAAGTAGCATATACACCTGTATAGCCTGTATTGATATTTGAATCCTTATTTCTCTGAATCTGGTAGTCAAATGTTTTCTTTAACCTTGTGTCTGAACTACTGAAAATAATAGATATTGACAACTAGAGTATGTCCAGGGAAGGGTGACTTTGTTAGTGAGGGGCTCTGAACACCAATTTGAATAAGGAATAGTTAAAAGAGCTAGAGAAGAGAGGCATGATAGCGATAGTCAAATATCTGATAGCCTGTCCTGCAGAAAAAGAATCAAACTTACTTGGTCCAATCAAACTTGGTCTAAAATCAGAATAAATGTGTGGAAATGGCAAGGAAGCAGATTTGTCCAAAACAATAGAAGGAATGATTGAATTTGATAATGGAACAGACTGCTGTGATGTTATGGACTTTTCAGGGGAAAATGTTGTTTTATTTGTTAGGCATATTAAGGTAAAGCATGGTTATGTATGTACTGGATATTGGATGTTAAATGGTAAGGATCTGTTGAGAAGGGGTGAAAAAATGGAATGTTGGGAGTGAGTGGTGAAATGCTGAGAGGATTTTTTCAAGGCTGGTGTATGACAGCTGCGTACAGATGAGAGAATAGTCTGTCAGGATTAGGAGTTAGTGAGTGGGTGTTTAGGAGTATGAGTGGTTAGAAAAGTTAGAGTCAGGGTCAGGGTTAGTTAGGATATGAATAAGAGAGCGGGATGTGATTTAGATGTATTAAATAATTAATCTATGATATGTTCAAATTCTGTTAAATATCATTAATTTTGTATTATACACTTGAGCCTCTGAAGACTCTACATATTGGAAAGCTTGAGGTCAGACACAGTGTCTTTGGTAGCAACAATTAATACAGGCTGATGTTGTCCAGTGGGAAGATAAGAGATATAAAATCTCACACAGAAACTGGAAGAGCATCTAGGAAGTCTTCACAGTTGTAACCACTGTGTTGGGACAGGAGGAGGTATTTGCATTAGTGGAGAGCTGGAGATAAGGGGAAAAGCCTCACAGTTAGTGGCAGTGGTTGGGATGATTGGAAATCCACATGTTTGGTGGCAGCAGAGGTATAGGTAGAAGCTCTCACAGTTGGTGGCAGCAGTGGAATTATTGGAAAACCTCATAAATACCATAATAGATGAAGGGATGGAGAGATGTTAAAAGAGGCTGAGTAGTCATGTATCTGGTATTCTGTGGCTGCAAGATACCTTCGCTGAGTGGGGGATTGGACTAAATAACCTCCAGCATCCTTCCTTGATTCTGTTATGCTACAATATTATACTGATTTGCTCTTGTTTTAACAGGGAATGTTATCCCCTGTTCCAGAATTGAGGGACTCTTCCAAACTTCTAGACTCCTACATTGATGATTGCACCTTTCAGCAACTTGCAACTTTTGTTCATTCTGTGAGAGATCCTGTCCAGAATAGAGTAACTCTGGTAAGTATTACTCTGTAGGTTAAGTTGGTCCTATATCAGTCAATGTGTGGCATGGTGTAATGATAAGAGTTTCCAAATATATTGTAAAGAACCTCCATTCAGCCCCTTGCTCATCTGAGAAAGTGCCTTGGACAAGTTGTCTGGGTTCCAGTGTAACATTTCTGACCTTTCAAGTCATGATTTTGAAGGATTTGAACTGAGCCTTACTCAGCTTGATGATAAGTTCAAATTACACTTTGTATCTAAATAGATGAACTGTAGGTGGAAGAATTATAGTTGCTGGCTCTAAATCTTTCAATTAAATTATATGAGGAAAGAAGAGGAGGAGGAAGCTCATGTGCATTGGGCCCATAGTTTGTAGATACCTGATAAACTGTTGTGCAGAAAGGGAACAGTTTAGTTTTGCAATGATGTCTGCTACAAAAGTTAAATGTTGGCATGATACATCTTTGCTTTTTCTTCTCTTAGGAACTGAGCAATGGCTCAATGGTCAGAATTACCATTCCTGAAATTGCAACTTCAGAATTAGGTATGATATTTAATATGTATTGTGTTTCTTCCTTTTTTGAACTCATGATCTGGAATCTAACAAGCTAACAGTCAGGCTCTGGATCATCATAGATATAACTCTGTACTCTTGCTACCACTCTCCTGACTAGCTAACTGAGACCAGACATGTTGTTGGGACTGGGTTTGCATTCGCAGCAATAGCTACTGTGTGGTCTGAAGATTTTGTGATTTTTAGATTGATGTGAACAAGGCACTGTGCTGGTGCATGCAATCAAACTGGTACTGCTGTGAGCAGGAATGGCTAAACAAATCACAAACCTTCAGTTTTTGGTTTGTTTATTGGGAGTTCCAAACACAGAGGATGTGGCGCTCTGGCTTGTTTCCCCCCACTAACTGGATCAATAAACTTAGAAAAGACAATGGCCTTTTTCTCTCTGTCGTTGGACCAAAATCAAGCCAGAATACCAGGTTTGGACATCATAGTAAGCAAAGGCATCAATGGGCTGATCAGACTTCTTTTGAGAAGGTGTTTCAAATGATTGTTGCTGCAACAGAGATGGCCCTGTTGTCCCTTGTGCCCAGATGCCATTCGTCTGACAGCAGGAGGAGCTGGAGCAGGGCTTCAGTAATAGATCAATATTTTAAGAAACATTGACATAGGAAAGTGCCTTACATTTAGATCATTTGTCTGTCTAACCCGATAGAACTGACTCTAACTGACAGTAATGATTTTCTGGAGTTTAGGGTAGGTGTTTTTGCCAGCCTTATCTGAAAATGCTAGGGATAGGACCTGGGACCTTCTGCATCCAGACTGTATGCTCTGCCACATAGTAATAGCCTCTCTCCTAGAATGCATAATTTGTGCACTTCTACCATATCCCAGACTGTTTAGGACAGGGTGGAAGTCGTGTGACCCATACCGTTTACATGGGTTCTAAGATAATTTCTGCAGCTCCTTTGTTGACTACTTTGAGTCCCCCACCACACACAAACGATTCTTTGACAAAAATTAGTGAAACATACCATCCGAACCCTTGAGGGGGTATGATTCTCCACTAAAGTAAGATGCATTGTTTCAGCAGCCGCTCCCATTTTTTGGATTGTGTTTTGCTGGTCACTTTTACACCACTGGACAGAGGACGTCCTGAAGTGGGGTTGATGTTTCCTCTTGCTTTGACAGCAGGAACCAAATATTTACAGTAGCACCCAGCAGAGGGAGCAGTCCAAAGAATCAATCTTGTTCCTGCCTCTTGCTTTGATAGGACATGTTTCATCAGAAAGGGCTGCTGCTGTCCTCAAGCCCAAGGAAATGAGCAGAAGATGGTCTCCAGTCCTCTGCAGTTCCCTGCAATTAAGTTGGAATTTAAGCTCAATTATCACCACTGCAGATATAACTCAAAGCAGCATTTGAGTCCAGGGAAGAAGCACATAGATTTCACAGTCTGTCCTTTGAGTTAATAGACCACTTCCATTATATTTCTTTTGGCCTTGGACCAGCTGATATGAAATAAAATTCAAGACTCAGACATTGGTTGAGTGGTCCAACAGTCAAACAAGAAACTAACAATTTTTTGTTGTTATCCTTTTCTCTCCCACCTTTATTTGGAAAAGTCAAAAGATGTTTACAAGGCATTAAATATATCCTGCCTAAAGAGATTGCTGTACAAATGCTTGTCAGATGGTATACTGCCTACAATGCACCAGGAGGACCAAGTTACTACTCAGAGTGGAGCTTATTTGTGACCTGTCTCATGAACATGATGGGTTACAACACAGAGAGAGTGGCCTGGACTCGCAACGTAAGTTTCCTTGCAGTTGCTATCACTTGCCTTCTAGACAAGACCAAACAATAGAGCATCACTTGAAAAACAGTAATTCCATATCCAAGTTCAGAATGCTGATCCAGCACTGGGAAGAACTTCCTGATGATAAGAGCTGTTTGACAGTGGAATAGATTGTCTCAGAGGATGATAAACTCTCCTACATTTTAAGCAGAAGTTGGATTGTTGCCTCTCAGGGACACTTTAGGAGTGGATTGCTGCACAGGCAGGTGTTTGAAGTAGATGAACCTTGAGGTAGCATTAAACTCTATGATTCTGTGAAATATCCTCAAGTGGACCTTGTTCTTGTTGTGTGTCTTCAAGTCAGTTCTGACTTATAGCAACCTTAAGGTGAACCTATCACAAAGTTTTCTGGGGTTGACAATGTGTGCTTCACCGAAGGTCACCCAGTGTTTTTCCATGGCTGGGGAGGAGCCAAACCCTGGTCTCCAGGGTCGTAGTCCAATGCTCAAGCCATGCTATCACTACACCTGCAGAAGCTATAAAATATCCCATCTTGGTTGTATAAGTGTTGGTTGGGACTCCTTAAGATGTTTTTGGCTTGGCTGAAGCAGTGCAGAAGCCTGACCAGTGGTGGCAGCAGTGTGCAAAGAGACTAGTGTAAGCAAGGCAAATAAATCCAACCAAGTATTTTGAAGAGTCTTCAAAAGGGGACAGTCACGTACAGAAGACAAGTTACTGCAGTGTAACTCTAAACAGCTTCTACAAGAAATGGATACCACATGATTAAGGGTCAGCAATTGGGCATTAGCCATCAATGCATATAGCCCAAAAGACACAGACTCTAGGAACAGTTGTTTGCATACTTGCAAATGCCTTGATAATTATCAGATCATTTGCCTCCATCAGGCTATGATTTATCTTGACTAAGATGCATTTGTTTCTCTTAGTAGGTTTTATATAAATCACAGCCAGGCAGCTTATGGGCTGAATATAACTCCCTGCCCATTTTGGGACAGTCCAGTTGTTAGTCTTTCTGTATCTGAATTAAAGCAAAACCAAAACATTTGTTTTGATTCTCTTTAAGGCAAGGAATTTTGAAGCATAAGTATATGGAGATTGTTTCCCTGCCCCACCTGTGTGCCTGAGCCTTCTTTTGTCTGCTTTATACATGGGTAGCACAGTAGTAAAGGAAGATAGAATTAGATGGGCAAATAGATGCAGATGAGGATAAACACAGCAATAATGTTATGCACTGCCACAGGTGTTCAATATGTCCCCCCTCAAATCTTCTGTGCAGTTTCCTTAGGAAAATATGAATTACATACATAGTGTTGCAGCCACCATCAGCAGCTTGATCCTTCTGATTTGGATAGACAAGTATTTTATGAATTATTTCCTGGTTTAGTATTGATTTCAGCATAACATTCTAGCAGAAGCTTTTGCTGCCCTTACTGTAGTATTTGTTCACAAGAGTAATCCAGCATTGCATTAACTAACAAGTGAGGATGGCTGAAATACAGTAATAGTGATTTGTTGTTGTGTGAGATCAAGTCATTTCTCACTTATGACAACTCTAGGGTGAATCTGTCACAGGGTTTTCTTGGCAAGATTTGTTCAGAGGTGGTTTGCCATTGCCTTCTTCTGAATCTGAGAGGGTGTGTGATTTTTTCCAATGTTATCCAGTGAGCTTCCATGGCTAAGCAGGGATTTGAATCCAGGTCTCCCAGAATCCTGATCTAACACTCAAACCACTGCACTTTGCTGGGTCTATACCAGAACTCGTACACACGTGTATTTATTGCAAAATAATAAAAATAATAACCTGTAGACAGAGCTTGAAAAACTTGCCTGTTGGACTATAATTCCCAGAATCCCCTGGCCAGTATGGCCATACTGGCTGAAGGGGCACAGAGATCATAGGATCATAGAGTTGGAAGAGACCCCAGGGGCCATCCAGTCCAACCCCCTGTCATGCAGTAACACCCATCAAAGCAGTCCCAACAGATGGCCATCCAGCCTCTGCTTAAAAACCTTCAAAGAAGGAGGCTCCACCACACTCTGAGGCAGCATATTCCACTGCCGGACAGCTCTGACTGTCAGGAAGTTCTTCCTGAGGTTCAAGTGGAATCTCCTTTCCTGCAACTTGAATCCATTGCTCCTTGTCCTAGTCTCTAGAGCAGCAGAAAACAAGCCCTCTCTCTCCTCAACATGACATCACTTCAAATATTGAAACATGGCTATCATGTCCCCTCTTAACCTTCTCTTCTGCAGATTAAACATACCCAGCTCCCTAAGACGCTCCTCATAGGGCATGGCTTCCAGACCCTTCACCATTTTGGTCGCCCTCCTCTGGACACATTCCAGCTTGTCAATATCCTTCTTGAATTGATGTGCCCAGAACTGGACACAGTATTCCAAATGAGGCCTAACCAATGAAAAATAGAGTGGTACCATTACCTCCCTCGAATTGCGTTGGCTTTCTTGCCTGCCGCATCACACTGCTGACTCATGTTCAGCTTGTGATCTACCAAGACTCCTAGATCCCTTTCACATGTACTGCTATCCAGCCACGCGTCCCCCATCCTATATTTGTGCATTCCATTTTTTCTGCCTAAGTGTAGGACCTTACACTTCTCTCTGTTGAATTTCATTTTGTTAGCTTTGGCCCAGCTCTCCAATCTGTTGAGGTCATTTTGAAATTTGATCCTGTCCTGTATAGTGCAAAAGGTAACTTTCCCAGGCTGCATATGAACTCTATTTCTCACAACTTTAATCTTAGTTTGAGTGAAAACACAGGCTCTTTTTCAAAAATTAACTGGTGAAAATGGAGTATATTAGACAGGGACTGGATAGAGGCCTTAAAACCAACTGTTGGGCATTATTGAACATTTAAAAGGCGTATTTCTGAATCTCTAGAATGGATATAAATCAATAGAAGTTGAATCTTGGCTGTACCTCTTAGTGCACTTCTGACAAGGGCTCAAAAAAATTTCTCAGGTGGATTGAAGACTAAATCCAGAGTCTCACTGAAGTTGACCAGGACAGTCACTAAGTCTGTCATCCTCTCTTTTCCTACTTATAAATAGGTTCTATTGAGATTATCAGTGCCTGCTTTTCAATGAAAGTAATACAGTTCAGGTTGTAAGTGTAATTGAAAACCCCTGCTTTGGGATTTCATTCAAATGCACAGCTAATGTAAAAGAATAATTTCAACTGTATGTGGGATTAATTAATGTAAGTTTTTGCTTTGTTTGACTGAATTGTTTCTGTATTGTATATATTTTAAAACTGAAACTCAATACTTTCTGGAATAACTGACTTCTCTGTTCATTTTAGCTTGATTTCGAAGGATCTCTTTCTCCAGTCATTGCTCCCAAGAAAGCTCGACCTTCGGAGACAGGATCAGATGAAGTAAGAGAAATATTTAATTGACTGGCAGTTCCTAGTGATTTATAAATCTGCAAATTAATTGGATTTGACAAGTGTTATTTAAAAGTTTTTATGGTGGCTAGCCCAAGAGAGACATGACTAGTGTTTGGTGAATGTAAATATGAATATTGCTTGTAATCCAGCATCTGGAGGGCACCATGTTGGAGAAGGAGGGATTATTCTAACCACTGAGGTGCTGTTCAGGCAACCCTTTTACTTTTTGACAAAAAGCATTTATTTTTGTCAGCAAACAGCTTTGTTTGTCTCTTGACTGTAAAGGCACAGATCCAGTTGAGATATTTACTACTGAAGTAATGCCTGCAGTAATTATTTCGTGTCAAGTATGTAAACTAAATCAATTCACTATATGTGTTTATCCTATCTCCTCTGTCTGTTTTTTTTAGGATGCGGAGTATCTTCTAAATTCTGACTACCATAAAAATGTCGAGTCTCACCCTTTAGCTAAGGCACTCCGATTGGATCCTCTGGAAGTGAAACTTCCCAAAGACAATATTTCACACAAGCACTGCTTGGATTCTACCACTCTTCTTTTCTCTCACATTTCAGCTATTTTCTGTGTGCTCCATTTAATTTATGAGGAGCTGAAGCTGAATTGCTTGATGGGTGAAGGAATTCGTTCTCTTGCTGTCCTCCTGGTTCAGCTAGCAAGGTGTGCTCTCATAGAAATTAACTCAAGCTAGTTGTGTTTCTTGGCAGTGGTTAAGAAGATTTGGAGTCAGACTGTAAGGCAGATCTGTCCTTTTCTTCTCTTTTCTTTTCTATTTTTAGAAACTACAGTGAGGTAAGTGAAAGGGTGAGTTGCCAGGACCACTTTCTGTCAAAGAGGAAGGAGGAATTGATGGCTTCTATCTCTGCAATTAGGATTTTGTGTGTTTGGCTTGTACTTCCAGTGTTTTACAGTACAGTCTTATGATCCCTGGGAGAGTGTGTCAGAGGATATAGGATTTGGAGGATCTCTCTTTGTACAGGTGGTGAGGGAAGCTCTGCCAGTTTTGGTCCACACTGGTGGAAGGAGTGAAAAGTGATATGTATGTTTGAGCAGGGTTGGGTTGAGATCCACTCACTTCAAGGCTTTCTTCTTCCCCTAACATATTCTGAAACTACTGGCCCCACTGGTCATAATGGGAGGGAAATGCAAAGGAAAATAAACTATGGACCTGGGAGGAAGAATGCCACCCCTTTCCTTTCTGCTTTATGATATGAATTTAGGACAGCATAAGAATTGGCAATTCAGCATATTTCTCTTACCAATCCCCATTGAAACTCCTTCAGGTTTTTAATTATATTGTAAACCTGTTGAGACCCAG
The DNA here is from genome assembly GCA_948474755.1 of Ctenosaura bakeri. NCBI lineage: Eukaryota > Metazoa > Chordata > Lepidosauria > Squamata > Iguanidae > Ctenosaura > Ctenosaura bakeri. Next base: position 39,075 of record CAOLHI010003363.1, on the reverse strand, counting down.
CTTTGGACTGGTATTGCAGCATGCTGGCAGTAACTATCAAGAATGTTTAGGTGTTGAAAAATACATGCATCGTTACAGCACTTCAGGATCACAAATATTACATCTAGTTTACACATTAGAACTTTACTGCGAAAGACCCAGGATATTCCTTCCAGTAGGGACGGTGAATAAAGGAGGAATGTATTTTAAAATTCTTAAGGAATTAGAGTGAATTGGCAGTTTAGCTTTGTGTTTATGCTGCCAAACAGCTATCATTTGGCTTTTTTACCCTTGCACTACCACAAATATTGGGCCTCTTCTTACTGTAGTTGTGTTCCACTATCTGTATTCCAGCTGGTTGAATGGTTTCTACATTCCAAAAGAGTACAGGTTTCTTTACTGCTGTTTTAGGTTGAGTCCAGAAAATTGTTTAATCCCCATCAGAGCCTAGGAAATTTTTTATTTGACTTCTTCTTCCAAAATCTCTACATAGTCACTGGCCATGCTGGAAGGAACATTATGAGGGCTGTAGTTCATAAAAGTAACTTTTCTAATAGGTTTCTCCTTCCCATCCCTCTAATTAATTATTTCACATATTTTGTGCATCTTATACTTAGAATGCAGTTTGTGTATTGTTCCCCCATTTTAGAGACTTAAATCTGGAAGCATACCTTGATTATTACTACAGGGACTATCCAGTGCTGGTGAAGACTTCCAGACAAACATGTGTAATTGATCCAGGCAAGTTCCAAAAGTATTGTTTGTATTTTGTCTTGTAATTAATCACTTAGTAGATATGTCTGAAGTTGTGTCATTCTGATTATCACAGTGCTATTATAGTGAACTCCTAAAACATTTTCTTTCTGAACTTTGTGGTGCCCTGTAGTCTGGTCAACACCACTGTGTTTCTGTTAAATTGAGGATCTGGAAAATAAATTTCTAATGGTTTATGGTCTTTACAGAGGCTTTATTATGGCATGCTGCATTCTCACTTTTACAAGTGATTCTAAACACTGTGCTTTATATTTCTTTCAAACAACTTGCATTTGTTAATTTAGTTATTTCTCTTATGAATTGTACATTTGCTGTTACTCTTTGAGAGCAGTACCAACTTTAAAAATTGAAGGCTGGAGGTTTTGGGGCTGACGGGGGCATACAATTCTGCCTTCCTGGAAAATATGTCAAACAGTTTTGACTTCACAAACTGTGTTCATAATAAGCTACTTGGGATGGACAATATGGACAATCATTATAACTAATGAGTTCATACCCAACTAGCCATATCTTGTATAAATGGCTGGTACATGGATGTAGCGCATAGACTGCCAGAATAGCATGTGCATGGGAAAAAATAGAGATGCTGTGATGCCATTGGCTGTGTCTGTGAATGCTTCATATTTAGGTTTCCTCACTTGTATGACCAACAATGGCTCTCTAGTGGCCAGAGTACATTAATTCTTTTGTCTGTTATTTATTCTGTTTCTGAAACAGCGTGTGGCATGCAACACCCCACCTTTTTTTCATCGGAGCCTCCAAGTATTTTTCAGTGGCTAAGTTCCTGCTTGAAGGGAGAAAGTGTGCAACCCTATCCTTACTTGCCTGGAATCTGTGAAAGGAGCAAATTAGTAGTGTTGGTATGTATTATACCTGTGGAAGAGACTCAGTTCTGCAGATATTTTTCTGTATGCTTAACTTAATGCGTTCCTGAGATATTTCTATTGTCTGTCCTCCATTTCTAAATTATGTGAGTTTCTTATCACTTGTTGGCTTCCTCAACTGTCCCTCTTAAGAAGAATGAGGGCATTTAAGCTGTAAGATCCATAATGGAATAAATGTCATTGAAATAAAGTAGATGAGCAGGGTTTCAAAGAAACAGCATAACTTTTCTGGGCTGTCATTCTTAAGCCATAGAATAAATGTAAGCAGTTTCTGGCCTTCTTGATGCTGTTGGACTGGCTTTTCCATTATACCTCATTAATTGCTTTGTTGGCTAAGGCTGCTGGAAATTGTAGCCCAGCATTGGACCGCCTCTGCTTTCCTGCTGTAGGTATAGAATCATAACTGCTTCACATGAAGGAAGAGACAGTGGAATAATTTCATGAACAAACCATTCAGGTTTTATGAGCAAACCTGGTTTTATCTTTAGGTTGACTGCCTCAAGGCAAATCTTAAGATGAGTAATAATATGCTGTAAATTGGTATTGGTTTCACTTACATATTTCTTTTTTGCGTTGGGGTGTGTATGCCATTTTATGCTAATGTAACGGATATGATGCTGCTCTGTTCAACGTTCTCAGGCCCTGTTGATTTGAGTTAAGCAAACCCTTTGACATATTTTTAACTCCCTTGTCTTCTCACTGATTGAGAAATATGGAATATTCTAATCTGGAATTTCAAAACAGGAAAATATGTATTTTGTTATATGGAGCTTAAGACTGCATTGTGTATAAGCTTATGTTTTTTACTTATATCTATTCCACCATTTATTGTGTGATTTCAGTGTGATGTACAGATAAAACAGTAAACAATTTTAAATAATGCAAGAGTAAAACAATAAAATAGCTTAAAGAAGATAAAAGTTTTAAGCAGTGCACATAGACTAGTGAAAGTTTTGATGCCCCATTATCTAATGACTTGCCATTTCACTGCTTCCAAATTAAGGACAAGTTCCATTAATTTGACACGGATTCCTCTCTTTCATCAGTGCTTCTTGCTTATGGAGGCTTGCTTGGAACAACTTTTGTGTGTGCACTGCTTGCAAAATTTGCTGAGACGGGGGGAAAATGGTGCTAAGCTGGCTGAGAGACTTTGCAAGCAGCACATACGTAGTCATCCCAAGTGAGTCTCCATAAGTCCTTTATGCTCCCTACAGTACAGTACATGGGTCCATTCTGAACCAATTCTGTTTTCTGACACTGCTCTGATCCCTAACCTATCAGATAAGTGGGAGAAGAATGTACATATTGTCCATAGACATTGATACATGCACCGAAGTTCAGAGTCAGCCTTGCAGTTAGCCACTTGCTAGTGTAACCAAACTCTTTCTAAATGAGAACTTTCTCATACTCTTTGTGAGACATGCACTGTAATAACGTGTTTTTTGCTGTCTGCAGATCCAATAAACAGAAGCATTATGTCAGACATGTCAAAACAAAAGAAATCCTGGGAGAATCATTGGATTTGTCAGGAGTCATTAAAGTGACCTATGAATACTGCAAATGAATTGCAAAGACCATTCTCATAGAATTAGGAAGCTGATGCCCTTTGGAGGACAATGAGGATGACTTATCAGTGACTGCTACAGCATAATGTAGTACATATCAGAAGATCCAAGATAGCAGGCCGGAGATATGTTCTGCTTCAGACGTTGGAGAGCCAGTGCAATAGACTAGTGATTATTAATTTTGGCCTTCCAGGCATTTTGGATTTCGGCTCCCTGAATCCTTGAGTATAGTCCATACTGACCCAGGATTCTGGGAGTTGAGGTCCAAAAAATCCAGAGGGTCACAGTTTGAGAACTAGTACTTTAGACAGCAGTGGCCTAGATGGACAAGTAGTCTGGCTTGGTATGAGATAATTTGGTTTCAGCCTATAGCCAATTTAGTCTGATCTTTATTGTATATCCTTATGTTAATTCAATAAACCCCTCCAAAATAGTCTTCCTTCTTCTCACTTGAATGAATGTGTTCGATTTTTTGTGAGTGGAACCTAAGACAGAATTCCTTTTTCCTGAACAGAGTGTTGCGCTCTACATACTTGGTGATGAAAGAGCAGTTTCAAATGAAGCATCCAACTATTTGTCCAAGATAACTTCAGGTGAGATAACTTATGAGGATAGCTGAATGTCTGAAAGACTACTTCACCTAATTCCTTGCTGCTTGTCTTGCTATTCCAAGTGGTATTTTTTCATTCTGTTTCCTCTTTTGTTTTAGGTCAGCGTAAGCAGCAAACTGAGCCAGAAGAGCCCCGGTATGTTAATTACAGGGCATCAGAAAATTGCATTAGGAAGATGTTTTGCTTTTCACTCCGTTTGTCATCCCTTGATCTCATCAGAATCCACCTGAGAGGATTCCAATGTGCTTTCACAGTTGAAGGGGTTGTCCAGATTTCTCCTTTACTTGTAGGCCCATGTTGGTTTTCTTCCTCCAATGAAAGTTAGGTCCTTGAGGTGACCCCTACATTTTCAGTTTTCTATCCTTTATTGTGTATTTCCACTTTTACCCTCACAGGGAGTTGCAAAATGCGTAAGCCTAGAGATTTTCTAAGTGTGAGGGGGCAAGAGGGAGAGATGGAGACTTGAGAATGCCAGTGAAAAGAGTGATTCTGTTTACACTGGTATATAGTAGTCTGCACAGTGTCATCACAACCATTATTTCCTTTCAGGCAGTGGATAGTTAGAGGTGCCAGGACTCCAGCCTGCCTGGGAATTACAGCCTCTGACTTAGGGACCTTTAGTCTTACTATAGTTACTGCTCCTTGCAGTTGCCTGTTGGTGAAGGGAAGGCCTTCCATCTATCTGTCTGTCTGTCTGTCTGTCTGTCTATCTGGCCTTTCTTCCAACATACAATCCAAGGCGGATTGCAACAAATTAAAAATAGGAACTTTAATTTGTATAGGTATTACATAGAGACTAAGGAAGTAAGTGGGTAACAGCTGCCTCTCATAAAATAGCTGGACAACTGGAAGGTGGAAAATTTTTAATGCCTATCCTTTTCAGCAGTCTGGCTCTTATGTGCCAGGCACAATGCCAGCAGGCATCTGAATCCTTGCACACTTATCCAAGCATCATTGCACATGTTCTCTAATTGTTGTTTTGATTATTTGTACGTTGCCCTTATGATCAGTTTCTCCATTGCTGTCTTGTTTGTCTATTGCATTCATTGCCGTTGGTGCCAAATAAATGCACACATTGCATTTAATTGGATTCACTTTTGTTGTGCAGGGGCAGTTTTAGGCATAGCACATCAACTTCCAGTCTTGCTGAAAAGCTGGTTCTCTGGATGACAAATGTAGGTAAGGACATTTGTAATTTTTTTCCAGGGATTTTGTAGAGCACACCAAAACAAATTGGCCTGTATGGATTTTAATGAATTTTTGGAATTCCTCTTTTACTATTATGAATCTAGAAACTTTCTTTTTAAATGGATGGAAGCTGAGGTTAGTTTTTTTTCAGTGAGCTGAAGACACTTGGCAAATAAGCATATCATTGTTACTTCTGGATGAAGAGCTTTAGCAGGGTTTGTAGCATTTCAAAAATCTACCACATTAGTTGACTGGAGACAATAGTGGAGCAGAAGAAGAAATACGTGTATCCAGCATGGAAAGTGGTGTTTCTGTTAGACTAGTCTCAGCTTCTTCAAGAATTATTGTCTATCTCTAGCTGGGATTCTGCTACAGATTTCTAATCTTGTGCAGCAAGACATGTTCATAGTTTTGCTCTTGTGCCTGCAGGAAATAATGACAGCCTGTAAACTGGTTCTCATACTTTTTTCTATGTAAACACTAGAATTTACTTTAAGAGACTTGGAGTCCTTGCCTTTCGGAGTTGCTCTTCCTATCAGAGATGCAATATATCACTGCCGCCAGCAACCTGCCTCTGATTGGCCAGAAGCGGTCTGTCTTCTGATAGGCCGTCAGGATCTTTCCAAGCAAGCCTGTGAGGGAAATTTGCCAAAGAGTAAAGCTGTAAGTATCAAAACTGAAGATTCTTCCAAATGGTTGTAGATTTTCTGATGTAGGTTTAGATAGATTTACCAGTTTAACAAATAGTGTGGTTTGTTTGTTTGTTTATTTATTTATTTTAATATGCCATCTTTTCTTTCAAAGTGGGACCCCAAGGCAGCTTCCAAAAAAATTAAACATTTAAAACAATTAAAGACATTAAAAACATATAAAATGATAAAAACTTACATTTTTTTTAAAAAAAGGCTTAATAAATAAATAAAAGCTCCCCAGCTCACCCATTAAAAGCCTGTTTGAAGTGAAATGTCTTTGTCTACTGGTGAAAGGAAAGCAGGAAGGGAGCCAGGCTAACCTCCCATGGAAGAGAGTTCCACAGTGTGGAAGCAGCCACTGGGAAGACTCTCTCCCATTTTTCTTCATAGAAATGTAGGGCAGATTTGACTGATTGTATTTACACTTCTGTATTTAGCAGTCCAGTGAAGAGTCAGTTTCTCATTCTCTTTGTCTCTCTCCTGCTTCCTTCCACCCCACCTCCCAAAGTCCGACACACAAATGCTCTCATCCGATATGCCCTCAACCACAGAGTCCGAAGAGGATGATGATGGGATGAATGATATGAACCAGGAAGTGATGTCACTGATATGGAGTGAAGACTTGAGGGTTCAAGAGGTGCGCAGGCTCCTGCAGAGTGCCCACCCTGTCCGTGTCAATGTTGTTCAGATGCCAGAAGTCAGTGACCACGAATATATTGAAGAAAAAGAAAACCGGTAAATTGTTGGCATTCCTACCAGCTTGCTTCTCAGAGTGTCTTACTACCTCAGTACATTGATCCTCAGATTTTAGCTCCCTATGAATTGCCCCAGCTGTGCTTTCCAGATAGTGGAATCTCCTAATAATGTTATTATTCATAATAGTGTGGACATATGGGAAGCAAGACACACACAAAAAGTACTTTACTAAAAAGATACTTTCTGTTGTAGGGATTACGATTTAGCATCACTGTTTTGGTGCAGTGGTAGCTCTGTTGTCTGGTGTTCTGACTCCTGGAAAAAAGCCCTTGGCACAATATATAACCACATCAGCCTCCTTAAACATAAGAAATAAAGACTGTTTATTGGGGTGGGTTTGTTTTGACTTCTGCCTGTATTCAAGCACCTTTCAAAGAAGAAAAGTAGGGGAAAAGCAAGGTTCAACTTTTGCATCTTTTAATTTTTTTTAAAAAAATTCACAGACAAGATCTTAACCTGGAAGACAGTGGAAAGTTATTATGTTGATCTCTAATGCCGACAATTCATCTGAGTAACAGAAGGCCAAATGCAAGGAGAGGAGGAAAAAATATAGGAAGATTGTCCTGCTAGTAGAGATGCTTGACAGCCAAAGCAAGCCTATTCTAATGGAGGGAGCCAATAAATTATTTGAATAAGTATCTGTAACATTTGAGCACTGAACTGGTGTTTGAAGAGTGTGGGGCTCTCCAGATGTTTTTTGGACCACAGCTGCCATCGTCACTCACCATTGGCAATGGCTTCAGCTGATGCGAATTGCAGTCCAGCAGTGTCTAGACTGCCACTTATTTCCCCGAACCTTCCTTAGAGCAATATTTTTCTTTTTAACACCTTGGGGGATGCATGCAACCTTCTTCTTTGCCCAGGTTATAGTACATTTGCAGCAGAAAAGAGAAAGGAGGAAGCTTAACATTCTTTCCTTTAGCTTGGTTTAGAAAATTATGGAGGGAGGAGAAAAGAAAACCTAGAAGAAAAGCTTTACATCCCTTCAGTTACTGTAGGTAACAGACTAGGATTCTGAAGGCTATTTCCTACATGAACGCAATTTCCGTATTGCACTGTTATAGTGCTATTATTCCACGTACAGCATCCTGTGGAATTCTGGGGCTTGTAGTTTACTGAGGCCAGATAGCTCTCTGGTTGAGAATTCTAAATACCCTTCCAAAAACTGCAAACCCCAGGATTCCACAGGATGTTGAAAGTGGAGTAATAGCACTGTAACATGTACTGCAGAAATGACTGAAGATTGCAGTGTGGATTTAATATGCCACTTGGGTACCAGAAGAAGTCCCAGGGCATGAGGGAAGGACTCGTGCTGTGATTCTCCCACGTGTGCCAATATCTACCCACTTGAAAGCAGAAGTGCTAATGCAGACATCTTCCCATCAGGTTCTGCCCTCTGTGCCTTTAATCTATACAGTATATAAGAAATGAGTGTACTTACAAGACTACAGACAAAAAGATAATGACCATCAATTTGCACACCAAATCTAAAATACTTCATATAAAATGTATTTTATGTATGTGTGTGTATATATAAATATTAATATATTTTAGAGATAAATGTGAGCCATTTTGGTTTGGAATGCAAGGTTCAGTCACAAATGCAAAGAAGAGTATGCTCTAATATGAACTAAGTTGACTTATAAACTAAAGAAAGGTAACAATTAACAACCATCACCTATACCCAATGACGAGTTAAACGTCCTTTACAAATTACAAATATTAAAGGGAATGGCATTAAGCATAACAACAGTATCTTTCTAATGTATTTAATTATTCAAAAGCTTGTTGGTAATATATTTCCTGGTATGTGCGTATATGCATATTTTAAAATAATGTTGCCTATATTCTTTTGGATTTTCATTTTCCCAACAGGCTGCTGCAGCTTTGCCAGAGGACTATGGCACTGCCCTTGGGAAGAGGAATGTTCACTTTGTTTTCTTATCATCCAGTTCCAACGGAGCCATTACCTATTCCCAAGTTGAACCTGACAGGTATGTTCAGTGATGTTTAACATAACCTCAGAACAAAAATACATACATGCAGTATGGTTATGGGTCTTCATTCAGAAGCAGAGCTTTCTCTGTACATTCTCAAAACTCTGAGAAAGAAATGGGAACATTACTGAGGAAAACATTGGTTTCAGCTTTTAAGTGAAATTATTTGATTTATCTTCCTTTGCAGGGCGAGCTCCTCCAAGGAACACCACAGTAGACCTTAATAGTGGCAACATAGATGTGCCTCCTAACATGGCTTGTTGGGCAAATTTTCACAATGGTGTGGCGGCTGGGCTGAAAATAGCACCAGCTTCCCAGATAGATTCAGCATGGATTGTCTACAACAAGCCCAAAAATGCAGAGCTAGCCAATGAATATGCAGGCTTTCTAATGGCGTTGGGTTTGAATGGTCACCTCACAAAGCTTGCTACTCTTAATATCCATGACTACTTGACAAAGGTGAGGCATTTGTTCAAAAGAAAGAAATGGAGGATGTTTTCTTGTTGAACAGTCTGTATGTTATCTCTTACTCATTGAGGTAGCTATATGGAGGTTCATCATGCTGCAACAATTCCTTGAATTATTAAAGGCCAGTCATCATATAGATCAAGGATGAGGAGCTTTTAGGCCTAGAAACTTTTCTAAAGTCATAGGTTGTAAGAATCTTGGACCTTACGTGTCCCATACCAATGGCTGTATTGGATAGGGCTGTTGAGAGTTACAAGCCAATTCATCTAGAAGTCCAAGTTCTACGTCAGTCATGTAGATCCTTCCAACTGTGTGACGAATTTCCTATCCATTTCTAATTATTTGTCATAGAAGTTGCCATAGTTTCATGTTACTGTTGTGTCAGTTCTTTAGAAGCAGATGTAGCTTTTATTTGTTCAAGATAGCATGCTTATTGCTTCTTAGGCTTCAGACTTAGTGTGTTTCCTATGCCAAAGATGATTTCCCTTGTGAATTTTCAGGGATCTGTACATGGTGTGCTGCCACTCTTGTATATTTGGCTCAGATGGGCATTTCATACTAAACTTTGATGTCAAGTGTAGTTAGTTACACTGCCCAAGTATAAAGCTAAATGCAATCCAACAATATCTAGAGAACAACATGTTCCCCATCCCTCATTTAAAATACCAGGCCATAATTAATACCAGCTATTGGGTTATACCCAGTTGGGGCTTTGCTCTGGTGGAAAGTACTTCCATATGCTGAAACTAGAGGACCATATTTTGGCAATCTCTTCAGTAAAGTGCACTTGTTGATGTTCTACAAGGTGTACTTGTTCAGACCTCATGTGCCAGAGGTCTGGGAATTAATTATCTAGTATGATGATATGCTGGAGAGAGCTGCAGTAGATTGGGAGAGTGGTGAAAACTGGTTGTAGTTCTTTATTTACGTAGAACTGCTTTCCAATAGCACAAAATCACCACTGGGTACAACCCATAATTTGGAAATCCATTTCATACCATGTTACCTGAATTAGATTTTGTAACTGATTACAAACCGTGATTTATCTGTTTTGATACTGTGACAGACTAATTTTCTTTTTACCTTTATTGTGAAATGATATCAAAATTAACCCGTTCTGCTTGACTAAAAGGGTTTATCAGTGTTGGTGCTCTGTGTAAATGTTTCATACCAAATATTGAGGCTATGAAGTCTGCCCTTTGGGGTTTTTTTAACACTGGTCTGCTTTGCTGCTTAGCGTCATCAGGGCCTAAATCCAATTGTTAGATCTATCTACAGTCGATCCATTGAATCAGCCCAGTTCTATTGATTTAGTGGACCTAACTCCTATTGGAGTTAAAAATTGGATTTAGGCACACATTTTCTTATATTTGCATTTAACCAGTAATGGCCAGCATTGTTCTAGCATCACTGTACTGTGAAAGAGTTGGCAATATTTTGTTTTGCCTTTATGTGAACATACTTCTTATTTTTAAAATTAAACTCAGCATGTGATTAAAAAAAATACCTGAATGGTATAAGCGACATTGTATCCCAATTTTGCTTGCAATATATGCAAATCACAAATGTGATCATGGCCAAAACCACAGTATAGTTGCATTTTGATGATGCTGAGGTACAAAAAAAATTCAATGAACAAAATTTACCTTTCATAATCAGAAGGGAAGGGCTTCTCCAGTATTTTCTCCTCCTCCTTCCTTTTTGCCCTTTAGTAATGTTGTGTAACCAAAACAGCTTCAGAAATAAACCCTTAAGTTTCAGTTTTATCAGTTTAAAATATGATCCACACTTAATTTGAAATGTATGCCAAAAATGAATGTCAGTCTCATTCCCAGCTATGGCACTTGTGATCAAACTTTTGTTTCTATGGCAGGGCCATGAGATGACCAGTATTGGGCTGCTGCTTGGGGTTTCTGCTGCCAAGCTAGGCACAATGGACATGTCTATCACTCGGCTACTCAGCATCCACATACCTGCTCTGTTGCCTCCAACTTCCACTGAACTGGATGTTCCTCATAATGTGCAAGTGGCTGCTGTGATAGGGATAGGATTGGTGTACCAAGGGACAGCTCACAGACATACTGCTGAGGTTCTCCTGTCAGAAATAGGTAAAACAGTGGGTGAAGAAACAGGTTAGGGCTGTGCAATGTACATGTGTTGTGCATGATCTCTTGGGTTACTCCTCAGAATATGTGACTGGCCAAGTTACTGAAACCAAAGGATCCTCCCCTGTGATTAAAGGCAGGAGTTTGCTCCACCTCTTCCATTCCTGGTTCTTCTTTTTCTTTTGATAATCCCCTGCAACTGTTCATATCTCAACAGCTTTCATTGTTCTGGCTTAACCATTCTCTATTCCCATTCCTCTTTCTTGCAGTAACTAGCACACACATGTGCATGATCTTCCAGTGGCCTTATGCTCCTTCTCTCTTGTCTTTAGATTATCCCATGATTCTCTGTCTGCAGTGAAAGAGCCATCCATGGATGGATTAACTCCTGTTGATGCCCAGGCAAAGGAAGGTGTCACACAATCAAAATCTTCACCTTGTAGTTTAGATTCCTGGCTTTTCCCCTCAGTTCTTTCCCATTCCTTAGCACAGGACCAGTTATTCTCTTTGATTCTCCTTTCTAACTAGTCTTTTGCCCTCTTTTTGGCTATGTACGTCTTTTTTCATTGCCCCCTCCGGCCCCCTCAAAAAAAGAATGAAAAAAGAAAAGAACAAGCCAAGTCATGCTCACTCACTAGGAACCACTTGGTTCTTAAGAAGTGGTCGCTGTAAACAGCTGAGGTGATAAAATAATTGTGTGAATGGATAATTTGATTTAAATGGCATGCTCTAAGCATCTCAGTACTGAACTTCTAATTCAGATTTAGCTCAGTAAAAAATAAATGTTTGCTTTTTTTTCCAAAAGCTGACTTACAGAAGGATTTTTTTTTTACTTACAAATTTCTTTGTTTCTTTGTTCATTTATTTGGATTAAGGTCGTCCCCCAGGTCCTGAGATGGAGTATTGCACTGACAGAGAATCCTATTCATTAGCGGCTGGCTTAGCTTTGGGCATGGTCTGTCTTGGGGTAAGTAGGACTTCCTTTCACTAATATTTGTGCAATTCCAGATGGCTTACTGGATTTTTACTCAAAAGTGACATCAGACTTTGCTGAACAAGTTGCATGTTTCACCCTCCGTAGCCACAAATGAAGAGGGCTGGCAATCACCATGTCTGATTGTAAAACATGAATGAACAGTTTCACCTTCTCTTGTTGATTCCTCCCGTAGCATGGCAGCAACTTGATAGGCATGTCAGACCTCAATGTTCCTGAGCAGCTTTACCAGTATATGGTTGGTGGCCACCGGCGTTTTCAGACTGGAATGCATCGTGAAAAGCACAAGTCACCAAGTTACCAAATTAAGGTAATCATTTTAGGGTTGTCATTTATTTTTAACATTTGCCGTCTGCTGTGCCAGGTCTTTCCTCACCTTGCACACTATTCTCCGTACCAGGATTGGGAAGCTTGAGGTGCTGTAGATTTTTTTGGATTGTAATTTCCCACCTTGTGGGGTGGAGCTGATAAGAGCTGTAGGCTGAAAACATCTGTGGGGGGCAAAAGTTCATCACACATGGTTTGTAATTACAGATAGAGGCTCCCTGCTCTTTTCAGATGGATCTCTGCTAGGGATTGAGGCTGGACCTGTTCTGCTGCTGAGCAACAGCCCTAAGTTATTAGGGCAAGGAAGGAATAAGTTTAATTAATTAACTTGTACAAGTGTGTGTATATGTACTTTCAAGTCACTTGTACATACCACACCTTTTTTTCCCCAGAGAATTCAGATCACTTTCAGCAGACCTCTTGGGGGTTGTCTCTAACCTATGTTACTAGACAAGCCAAACCAAATTTTGTTTTAGAGATGAATGGTTTTAAGCATATTCAGAGCTTTCGCTCAACTTGAGACGCAAAGCAAACCTGCTTTGTATAAGCTGTGCGTAAGACTGGATGACTTTTTGTAACGCTTAGGGTTTTTTTTTCAAGCACAACCTTATTTCATCTCACTGTTCCCATCAGTTGACAGTTTTTTAAAGCCTGAACATTAAAAAAGTACAACGTTTCATATGCAGCTTTTCCATGTATTTTTGCATACAAGTACATTTGCAAAAAAGGCACAAGCCCATGACTTTCTGTATGTATTTTCCCTAATACATCATTTTTGTAATAATTTTTGATTGGCAAACTACATTACAAAATTCAGACAAGTCAAAATGTGAGGCATAAGTGCATTCCAGTTCCCTTATCAGTTTCAGAAATATGAATTGGTTCCTATTAGACAACAAACTGAATGATTTTCTCCACCATTTCTAGCTGTATTTTCCAGCCATCAGTGCTGAAAATGACTGTGTGGTAAATTAACCTAAATGCGTACTCTTATCTTGACAGGAAGGGGATACTATAAATGTGGATGTGACTTGCCCAGGTGCAACTCTGGCTCTAGCAATGATCTATCTAAAGACTAACAACAGGTATTGGGTTTAAAACTGTGCATATTTATGAGACACACTGTGTTTAGAATCAAGGATTGAAATATTCTCCAACCCACCCTCCCACACCTGTTTGCCTCAAAGTTTGTGGTAACAGTAATAGGAACTGCAGCATATTAGAAGTACTACAAAAAACATCTGACAGACCAGAAAGTTCCAAATTTCTCTAGAAGCCTCATGGGATGGGGTCAGTCAAGTAAACTCTGAGGATAAAACAAAACCCACACATCAGAATTGCTCAGAGAGAAATATCAAGCCTTGAACTTTTTAAACTGCTGCATAATTTTGTTTTTGCATATTTTCTGTAAATCAAAATGACCATTCCTTATGTGACTCAGTCAACTTGTATTTTATTGATCAGTCAGACATTTCTGTTTGCAGACAATGACCTTTTAAAATGTTATGATAAATACACATATTTAGATTGGCTCCTACGAGCTTTTGGTAAAATAGATTCAATAACTTCTATTTCACATTTGCTTTCTAAATGTGTAGATAGTCAATAAGAGGGTGATAGACCTTCTGACCTTGTTTGTGCTATCAGCTTTATCCCACATGATTCCAAGGAATCTGACATTGTCTTGGAAACCAGTAAATTGCAGCAGCATAGCCCAAAATGGATAAGTAAATCCATGCCAGGCATTTTAAGGAATTCAACCAGTTGCTAGATTGTGGGTAGCTCCAGCAATATACCTATGAAATCTTTCTTCAAACATCTGTTGCAAATGTAATGTTTCTTAAACATGGTTAAGAGGTCAAGAGCACAATGTGGACTTTTGTTGTCTCGTCTGTTTTTGTTTTTCCAGATAATTCCCCATTTTGATTTTAGCGGAACATGTGTTGCTAACTGTTGAACCAGAAACTTAAATGATTGGAAAATACTATGACCTAAATCCAATTGTTAGTCTTAACTCAAACAGACCAAGTGAAATAAGGAGAGCTTAGTAAGTCAGCAGTTATGGAAGTGCCATTGATTCAGTGGGTCTACTCTTGATGGGACTAAGAGTTGGATTTAGGCCTGTGTCTGCAAGTGTGCCCTAGAAAATTCTCTTGTTGGGTGTTTCTTCAGTTTCTGTGACATCTGTATGCTTGTGATACCCAACTCCATCTAAGTCCAAAGAAGCAGTTTCTCTACAAAACCAGTGTCTCTTGTCAGTAGTGGACCAAAAGAGGACTAAAAACTGAAACTTAATCCAGATAAGACAGAGGTGCTTCTGGACAGTCAAAAGGTATATCAGGGAATAGAGATACAGCCTGTGCTGGATGTGATTGTACTCCTCCTGAAATCTCAGATTTGTAGGTTGAGCATACTCTTAGACTTACCTCTGAACCTGGAGGCCCAGATTTTGGCAGGAATGCATTTGCGCAGCTAAAACTAGTGAGCTAGCTGCTCTTATTCCTTGAGATGTCAGATCCGGCTACAGTGATATGTGTCTTGATAATATTTCAGTTGGATTACCATAAAACATTCTATGTGGGGCAGCCTTTGGAAACTGTTCAGAAACTTAATTGTGTCCAAAATACTGGGACCAGGGTGCCGACTGGAACAGTTTCACTGGGTATTGGTCCCTTTCTGGGCAGAATTCAAATGCTGGTTATGACCTTTAAAATGATGTATGACTTAGAGCCAAACTATTTGAAAGATAGTATCTCTTTTTATGAGCCTGCCCAAGTTCTAAGATCTATGTGGGAGGGCTTTCTCTCAGTCCCACTATCATCACAGGCATGTTTGGTCAGGACACAAGAGGGAGTCTTTTGGTGGCTACTCCCAGATTGTGGAATTACCTTCCACAGGAGGTTTGGTTGCCTCCTGATGCTTTCTTTTCACTGTCAGGCCTTTGGCTCTTAACTCTTATGTCAAGAGAAGCCTTTAATGGGATGTGCTGTATATTTTATGTTTTAAATGTGTTTTAAAGTGCTTTAACTATGTACTTTTTAAATAGAATTGTTGCATTTTAAAACTTTGTACTAATAGTTTTTAACTGTACTTTAATTTGTGCCCTGTACTCAGAGAATGCCCAAATGTGGTATGATACTATAGAATTATCTGTGACAGAGGAGTGTTTTGGGACTCTCCTGCATTTTTCTTAAAACGTTAGCATAACATATGAACATCAAATGCTTAGGGGTACTTCTACCCATTACAGAACACAGGTTTCTCTGGAATATGCCAGATGCAGTTGCCATTTGATAAATACAAAGAATCTGTGAGGTCATGCTTGAGCAATAGGCACTGTTTCCTGCAAGTCTTGTCAAATAAGTGAGGTGTTTTGTTTTGCTTTGCTTTGCTTTGTTATGTTCTTGCAATGGAGTTTGGAGATTAGAAAGGAAATCAGTAGAACAGCAAGCAACTGGTCAAGATGTGTTCTGCTGAAACATTTCTGCATGCTTCATTTGCCAAGCCATTTCAATTTTATAGTTTTTTTTTCTTTTTCTCTCATGCTAGGTCAATAGCTGACTGGCTTCGTGCTCCAGATACTATGTATTTGTTGGACTTCGTGAAACCAGAATTTCTTTTATTAAGGGTAGGTTTAACATTTTGGTTTTGCCCTTCTATTCCAATGCAGGCTTCTCCAAATGATGTGATTTCATGCAGGATTGCACCACATCTATTAAAATAATTCTTATGAATTACCTTTCTATGTCTGAAACAGCATGCTTACTCTGATTTTCCTATTTTAAACCATTCGTTTTGTTAAATTTTTTAGAGAGCTAGCTTTTAACCACATACACTTCCATCCTGTTTAAGCTTAGGGTCACTTTGCATACTATGAAGTTGTTGCTTGCAAGGCCAGGTGTGCCCAGCAGATGCAAAATATGCAACAAAACCGCACGTGTGTGTGGTGACAATTTGCATCCAATTATTTTTCAATTAGTACAGTACCATGCTTGCCATATAAGAAGTTGTTCAGTGGTAATTTTCAGCAGCATGAAGTAAAGCTAATAAAAGCGAGAGCAGTCTAGAAAGTTATCTTCAAATACAGCATCTCCTGTATTCAAAAACATATTAGGAATTAAACATGGTAAGGGTTTAGAGCATCCTTCCATTTGGTGCTCTCCAGATGTGTTGGATTGCTGCTCTGAGTCATCCATAACCAGCCTGGCCAATTATTGGATTTATAGAGCAACATATCTATAAGGTAAATAGTTAGGGGAAACTACTGAAACCTTTATGAAGTTTAACTTGTATGTTTTCCTGATTTATGCTGGTAGTGGCAGAAGTGTTGCAGCACCTGTTTCTATAATCTTACATTTTGAAAACCATCTCCCTCCCAGATAAATGGTAATTTTCTGACAGTTCTGTACTTCCAAAAAACACTTCTGTGTAACCCAAGGCAGACAGTGACAGATAAATGAATTTTTTGAAAGCAGATGTATGATAATTTCATTCTAGTATAACTGTTTAAGAAATGTAAGTGGGATTCTGCTTTATATGTGGCCGTGCTGATTCCATAGCATAGGAATGAGAACACATAGTCGTTACAGGGCCCTGTTTTCAGCCTCACTGTGGGCTGCAACAAAGCTGGCCAAAATTCACAATTAGAAGTCACTTCTGGTTGAGACTTCCATGTTTGGTAAGAAGTTTATGGGGCTTTTGAAAGGCTGGGTGTTTAAAAGAAATATGCCACTCCTTGGGCCTCCAGGAGTGGCGTGTGGCTATTGGAGGTAAAAGATACCCTGAATTAATACAAATATTGGGTTTGGGAGAATTTTGAGGGGCTTGGAAAAAGTTGGGGGCTTTTAATCAGGGGATGCAGGATTCTCACTGCTATCACAGTACAGCATAATTAGTCCAAGTAAGGTAATTTTCAATGAAAGTTGTACAAACTGGAACATATTGTATTATGCAGAGAAAGAGGGTTTTGAATTCTCCTGGATCATTTTAAGATTTTGAGGGTACTGTACTTTTCTGTTGTAAATTTAAAGTGACCTTAGAGCATTAATAACTCTCCAGACAAACTTATTTTGGTTTCATTGTAATTCTTATACTTGCTGTTTTTCTGTGCTTGTTATCACAAATTGTTGTTCTTTATCCAAGACACTTGCCCGCTGTTTGATTTTGTGGAACGATATATTGCCCAGTTCTAAGTGGATTGACAGCAATGTGCCACAAGTAAGTAGCATGCATCAAACGTTCCTGTCCTAATTAGTCAGAGGGTTTTTTTTAAAAAAAAATTCTGTCATTTTGGAAAGCCTTTCCACACTAGCTCATCAGCTGACACTCCCTTGCACCTCTGCTATAGAACCCCACATGTTTTAGAAGAGGCAGGAGATCAGAAGAGTCTTTGAGAGCAAAGACTTGGTTCCTTTGGAACACTGACTCTCCCATAGAGGAGATTTGGTTTGCCCTTCCTAGATTTTCTTTTTTCTGGCAGGTAAAACCCTTCTTTTTTAAACAGGCCCTCAGCATTAACTGATTGATATAGAGGGACATGCAAATAGGTGTGCTGTTTTTAATATATAATACTGATTTTGTGCCAGTGTGGTGTAGTGGTTTGAACATTAAATCTCTGCTTGGCCCTGGAAACCCACTGAGTGACTTTGGTAAGCCACCTAGCCTCAGAGGAAAGCAAAGGCAAAACACCCTCTGAACAAAGTTGCCAGGAAAACCCTGTACTAGGTTCACCTTAGGATCACCATAAGTCAAAAATGATTTGAAAGCACACAACAACAATATTAATTTCATGTGTTTTTAAACTACTTTTTAAATGTATAGTTTATTTTTTAAAAAAATTAAAATAAATTTTATTGGTTAAATATACAGAAAAAACGTAAAACACTAAACGTACATACAAACATACTTAAATACACAAATACAAGACAAATACCCTTATACAATAGAACGCCCATCCCCCCTACCCCCACCCAGCCACACTATTGCCTAACAACCCCAACTACAAATAACTCAAAACAGACTCTATACAATACAATACTAAACAATACAATACAATACTAAACAGTACAGTACAATACAAAACAGAACAACAAAAATCAGTTTCTCCTTTTCTTATTCTTTTCTAAACCTCCCCACCCCACCCCACTTTGCTGAAACTCATGTGCTCTCTTATCTGTATGTTCCATCTAAGTTCTTCAAGCGTGACCGATAACCAATCTAGGTATAATATATCATCTGTTAAAATTATCCATATAGTTCCTGTTTATATCTCTTATAACTTTACATAAATGTAAATAATATACATACATATATGCATAAGTGTAAATAATATACATACATACATACATTCATATACGTATCTGATATATCCAATATATTATATATCTGATATATTCTATATATCTAATATGCATGTGTATATCTAATATGTGTGTCTAATGTCCATACTAGCCTGTTAGCAAAACACAGGTAAATCTTAAATTTATAGTTTAAAGGTAGTGCTTTGATTAGATTAATGGTTTAATGCTCTTAAAATTTTTGCAGTGCATACTGTTTTAGCTATTTTTATTTTAACTTTATATTGTAAGCTACTTTGTGAGAGAAAAGCTGGTTATTAAGCAAGCAAACAAAGAAACAAATGCCTAGCTTTGTGGGCCTCATTGTTGCCAATATATCAAGAATGAAGAGGCTTTTTTATCCTGAGGGCCAACTTCCATTCAGAAACATTCTTGGTCGCCACATTGTTGTGAAGGTTGTAGCCAAAGCCAAGAAGATGGGACAAAAATACCAGGAAATTTTAGTTTAGAGCTCTAACTGCCAGTAACTAATCTTTTAAAGAGGCATTTTGAGCCTTTCAGAATGAGAAAAACGTTGTACAAAAGCTAGGGAACTACTCCCAATGAAATCCTGGAATGGGAGGTGTTGTCATCTGGGGAAACCCAGGGAGCTGGATTCAGCCACCACAGTGACCAGATTTGGCCCAGAACCTGAAACTCTCTATCCCTATTACACATGAACTGAGAGGCTATCCTACAACGCACCCAACACTACCGCGTGGCTGTGTTATATATGAAATCTGGCAGCAAGAAGTGAGCTGAGCAAGTTTATCTGCCATTGCTGATCTTTTTTTGTCAGGGAATCTAAATCTCAAGGTTTCTCTCACCACAGATTGAAAGTTGCTTATTTAAATGATGGCAGTTTAGGTAGTACTGTATCTGCAATAGTACCATGTACAGGACTATACTCTGGAACACAGATTTGGTAGTTTCTTCAGGAGGCTAAGAATTTCATCTTGTGTCTTCTTGGCTTAAGAGTCATCAAAAGAAAATATGGGTGGTGCTTCCAGTGGGTAAAGGTGCAGAGATCCTGGAACTCTGTCCATATTCTCTATTTTCTGATAGTACAATTAGATCAAAGGTTTCTAGACACTGCAGTTAAGGAACCACATGCAGTGGGGGGATTGGGTTGAATCCAGAGTTTGCTGTAAGGAGAGTATTTATTAAGTAGAGTTATGTTTAGGGCACACCAGCCGGTGAGACGAATTCCACCAGAACCACTTTTTGTGCGCCCCTGAAGCAGATTTGGCAAGGGGGTGGGGAGACATACAAGGCTACTGAGAGAGGGAGGAGTTGACAAAAATAATCTTTTCCCCTGTTCCATCATTGGAAATGCTCAACTGGATCGAAAGCTTTCCCACAGAAGGAGCCCTTCTGTTTAAAGAAGGCAAGGTGTGGCTCCAACCTAGTAATTCACTGGAATACATTGTAGTCTTTTTTGTGATTACTTGGCAATAAATCCCTTTTGTGGGAGTTATTTCCACATACGTATTCAGAGACTGGAGCTTTAATTTTAATTTCTTGTTCTCTCTTCCTTGACATGTTAAAAAGCATTCAGTATGAAAGGGTTAGAGAATATATCATTAATAAAATAATCTACCCAATCCTCTTATTCCCAGGCATGTTTAAACATCCAAGATAAAAGCCTTTTGTGTTTGATCTTATCCTTAAAGAAGTACAGTTGGCCCTCCATATTCGCTAGGGTTAGGAGTACAGGACCTCTGCAAAAGTGCAAAAACCACAGATATCGAAATGTGTGTGTGGGTCTGTGGGAAGGGCGGGCATGCCTGGTGGGGAGAGCGGGCAGCCAGGGTCCAAACTAGATCAAGGAAAAGAGAGGGAAAGGGGATGGGATGGCACGGTGGCCCTGTACCAATTCTCTCTTGCACATCTCCTTCCTTGAGGGTGTGGGGGGCAATGGTAGAGGGTTCATGGTGTTGAGAAATCAGGATGTGAGCTGTCTTTAGCTAGCTAGGCAGTGGAGGACCAGAGGCGCATTTTTAAAGGGCTTCTCAACCTGATCAAAGCTGCTGAGAAGGAAGCTTCCCCTGGAAAATAAGTGCTTGAGATTTGGGGGAAATGCTTGGAGAAACTTGCAAATAATCAAATTGGTGAAAGTTAAACCTGCAAACGTGGAGGGCCAACTGCATGTTAATCTGATAGTGTTAAAAATTATTCATTATAATTTTAATAAAAGAAGAATAATTTCTATAAAGCTATGGAAAACTTTGCAGGATTAGACACTGCCATTTATTTCTGTTGTGTTTCTGACAGATTGTCAGGGAGAATAGTGTATCTCTTCATGCAACTGAAATGCCTTCATCAGAAGATTTGAATTTGGAGACCCTGGCGTAAGTCATCAAATGGAATTTCTACTTGCCCTTCCTTAGGCATGTGTAATCAAAGAAGAACTTGGGAAATTATTTTTAAGATTAATCAGTTACAGTTATGTAACTTAGCTATGACTGTATTATTGCTGCAAAAAGAGATAATTGTTCATAAGTAATTAATTCTAATGAGTTACTTTCAAAGTCTGAGTCAAGGATTGCTTTACAGTCCTCACCTGCAATACCCTTGCAATGAGATTGCTCATGCAGTGTGCTCTTTCCTGCAAAGGTAATCTCAGAAACCTTTAATCATGTGAGAGTAAGTCCTTTGTGGTCTCTGTCATTCATATATATGGTGCCCAAGAGCTGAGAAATCTTTTTGACAGTAGCTCTGTCCACATCTACAGGGGCAGGTCTCAGGCTGTTCCCACCCAGCCTCCCAGCTCTTTGTTGACCACTGCAGTAGCAGCATTATGAGGAAACAGTTCCTCTTGGTCCCAGATTTTGATCTTCTGCTAAGTTATCTCACTCTTTAGAGTCTTTCTCCATTGTAAGAATAACATATAATGGTCATATGATTACCAAAAAAAAAAAAAAAAAATAAAGACAGAGAACAAGGAACTCAGAAAAGGACTGCCTCTGGGTCCTGCACCAGGCAAGTGTACCTATCAATAAAAAAAGTTTGAACTTGTCACTTTCTGCTGAATCTGTAAAGACCATGGAACCAAGATTATCTCATTCTCAGTTTTTGGTTATTGTAGTCCCTTTCATTAGCAAAACTATCACTGTGGCTCAGGCAGTTCCACCTAGGCTACACATAGTGCAGAGTTCTATGTTGATCACATTGATACTAATGAACTGTCATACCCTGACTAAGTATAGCAGTTCATACCACAGATGGTGGTCCATAGATGGTACTGTCTTAGATCCCAGAAATTCCATTTCTACATTCACTGATACCAGTATTGGAATGTGTGCAACCGGATATATCTGGTACTTCGTTGGATGAAATTCAGTATGTAGGTTCATAATCAGAATGGGATGTTATTGGCTATTCACCTTTCCAGGTCCAAAAATCCCAATCCTCTCAGGACCAAAAATCTCCATCTCACTGAATATCACAGTTGCTAAGATCTCAGAAATAACATTTTGTTCAGTGCTCTTCTCCAACTCACTGCTCACATGAAACTGTGGATCTTGATGTCAAAGATCCCACTCTGAACACCAGTCACCTTCTTATAGATTCCTCAGGGCTTGTCACCTCTATTCTTAGTCACCTTGTAGGTGGAACTAAAAGCATCCTGACCCATCAATAATCAATCTATTTTTTACTCTATCAACAGTAGTATATAGCACACTAACAATGACACACAGCAGCATCAATATAGCAGTTAGTCACATTTCTGTACCGCAGTTAGCAGTTACATTTCTATACCGCTCATCAGTGTGAAGCACTCCCTAAGCAATTTACAATGTGTTTAGCTAATCGCCCCCAACAAGCTGGTATTCATTTTACCGACCTACAGAAGGATGGAAATCTGAATCAACTTGGAGCCCTGCAGGATCGAACTCACAACATTGTGGCTGCAGTACTGGCATTTAACCACTGCACCATTAGGGCTCTCTACAGGGCTCTCCCTGTAGAGAACCTCTCTATAGGGTTGAAGAGGATAAGTGAGCAAATGTATTTCAACAACCTAATCTGTATATTACTACCACTTCAGGTCTCATATTGAGAGAAAAGTGGAATGAATGAATGCATGAATTATATTGTAGGAGACTCAAGGGAAGTCTTTGCAGAAGCAACATTCTGCTGTAGCTGACAAAGACGATGGGAAATTGGGCAGTGTGGCGTAGAAACAGGATGCTACCTGTAAGATATGCATGGGCAGATATCTGCAGTTTTAAAGGAAGAAAGTTGTTTTACTCCTGGATCACCTTCAAGAAGGTGTCAAGAACGTACCTTTTATCTGAAGTATCCTGACTGGCAAGACAACAAATCAATACCGCTCAATATGCAGTAGACTGTAATACGAAGGCAATGAGAAGAGCCATAGCTCTCTGCTGTTGCACCTGGTTAAGGCCCATGGCCTTACACAGAGTACCCAAGCTACTATATAAAGCCTTCCCTTTGATCAACAGAGGGGAAATGAGAAAAGAGAAGTAATGTTTGATCACAACCAAAAGATTAGGACTCCGTGCAGGAGATGTGTTACCTAGTCACAACCATCCTTGCAACCAAAATCGTTGTTCCCATGGTATTGACTACTGCTACTGAAATTGCTGGTCCCTGCACTGGTGTTGGTTCCTGAGCTATTTATTGGCTGCTGGTCTGTGGCAAGTTTCCAAGAAAGAAACAGTGGGCATAAAAATATTGCCTATCTCTGGCACATTGGAAAACAAAAATTGCTGATCACCTGTATCAGATAACCTGAGAAGCACTGGTTCTTCTGCTTGAACTGCTGGCCCTTTGCAGAGGTAATCTGAGGGTTCCACTAAGGATTGCTTCTTTGAGGAAGTTATGTTCCACTGGCAAGTACTGCTCATCAGACCCCGATAATCATCTGCTTTGATTTCTCTCACCATTCCATCTCTGTGTACCTTTTCCCTTTGGCGAACAAACTCCATCAGTTCTTCCTGGCTTGGCAGACCGTAAGATCAACATTATTACTAGAGTTTATGCCTTGGAATTGAGATAGCTCTGCTGGTGTGTGGGGTTCCATTCTATTCTCGCCTCTCTGTTGCTCTGGGAGTTAAAACTATATGCTGCTATCCAAAGGAATCATAGAGCAAGTTCCATCATAACTAAGAAATATCAGGTCTTTCTCAAGCTATTTCACCATGTCAAAGATGGAAAGTAAGACCTATCTACAATGTCATAGAGGTCAAATTGGGGAGAATAGTTTGGAAACCATGCCATATGAGGAGTGGCTTAGGAAGGTATGAATGTTCAGCCTGATGAAAAGAAGGTTAATAGTTTACATGGAAGTCATGTTTAAATATCTTAAGGGATGTCATGTTGAAGATGGAACAAGCTGTTTTCTGCTGCTCCAGAAACTAGGACGTGGAGCAATGGATTCAAACTACAGGAAAAGACTTTTCACTTAAACATCAGGAAGAACTTCCTGACTGTAAGAGCTGTTCCTGACTGTAAGAGCCTTGGCGTGTGGTGCAGTCCCCTTCTTTGAGGCTTTTAAACAGAGGCTGGATGGCCATTTGCTGGGGGTGCTTTGGGTGTGTGTTCCTGTAGAGCAGGGGGATGGACTTGATGGCCATTGTGGTCTCTTCCAGCTCTATGATTCGATGATTCTGTGATCAGTTTGAAGGATACATAATTCCACATAGCCAGTAAGCACTTTGTTTTCCTTCATTTTTGTCTTAGCAACAAGGTTTTGTATCCTCCCAAGGATTCTGCATCCAGTTCCTTGGCTTCTTAGTCTCTCTGCAGCCCTGAGTCTTCTCAAAGGGCAAGATGATAGAGGCGTGATTATGAGTCCAAGGTTTTCTTCTTTGACATTAGTAACAAAAGTGTTTAAGATTTCCTTTTGAGAACCCCATGGGTTATCAAGTCTGATGTACCATAGCTTTCTCTTCTGTTGTGGCATAATTCTCCCTCCTCCATTGGTGAACAATTTGCCAGTCTCTCATAAAACCATAGTTATAGGTAAGGAACCTGTCCTTCTCTAAATGGAGGAAGTGATGATACACAAAACAGACATAGTGTAGCACTTTTCATACTGTAAATGCTGTTACTGCATTTTGGATCAACTGTACCTTTTGTAGCCCACATGGAGGTTTTTTTTTCTTCATGAACAGGTGACTATATTTAAGTCCCAACAAATCTTGGAACAGTGAGGTAGTACAAAAGGCTGTCCAGGGGCAGCAAAATGGCCAACAGCACCACCAAAGGCTTTGGCAGGGTATGATTGGCCATTTGTTGGGGCAGATGGTTGACACCCCAAATTTTGAGGGGAGTGGAGGGGCAAAATGGGCAGTTCTTCAGGTCCCAGCTTTTAGCACTTGCCTGTCTGCATTATAGCCTCATTTGTATACTGTGGTGAGAGGCAGCAGCAAATACAACATTTTGAACAAGAAAAGATATTTGTGAGCATTTGTGTGAAGGGTCAATTTAGCCCGGTGTTCTCCTCCACCATTTTTTTAGCAGAATAGATCAACCTAAATACCCTAAAGGCACCAGGATTCATTTGATCTTGGAAGCTAAGCAGGTTCAGCTCTGGTTAGTAGTTGGATGGGAGACTGCAAATGAATACTAAGTGCTCTAGGCTACATTTCAGAGGGGACTGGCAAAACCACTTCTGAGTCATCCTTGCCTAAGAAAACCCTACGCATTCATGTGGTTACTGTAAGTTGACAGTGACTTGAAGGCCTACACTTACACAGAGAGAGTAAGTCTGCATTTTTAGGGTAATGTGAGAAGCTTGAACCTTTGTGAGAATTTGAAATTGTCATGTCCTTTCATGTCAATCCTTTCATGTCAAATTTCTTTTCAGGCAGGCTCATGTCTATATTATTGCTGGAGCCTGTTTGTCTTTGGGTTTTCGATTTGCTGGTTCAGAAAATCTGGCTGCTTTTAATTGCTTGGTAAGTGGATTGCTAACTAGGAAATACTTATTATAACTTCCCTTTCACTTCTTATTAGGGTAGTCTGAGAGTTTCTATTGCCTTGTCGCCAGTCTTTCTTTCCTATCAACACGGAATTGCTTAATACCAGTATGATAAACTAAAAACTGATGTGGATCAGACCACCAACTCTTGCTTCATTCTTGAGTTCAGGTTATGTCAAGGGATATGGCCAGTTCTTCTTCGTGGTCTCTGTGCCTTCACACACTAGGAGCTTTCATGCCTGCGCAGTAGCATTCGGAAGATTCTAGAGCTCAGTAGCTTGGCGGGAACCCCTTCCTCATGCCGATACTGTGCATGCTTTTCCCACTGAGCAACGGTCTCTCTTCAGTTCTTTTTCATCCACTGTTGCAAACGGAAGGTTCTTGGCTTCTTGGATCGATTACGGATCGTTTTTGCTTGGCTTTTCAGATTTTCGGCTTGTCTTTGACTTCGGCTTCGGATCTTGGACTTTGTTTTTTGGCAAATTTGATTTTCTTCTTCTCTGTCTTTCGGCTTTTGACCGCCTTCGACGTCCTCCTCTGTTCTATGTCTGCTCTCTTTAAAAAGTGCGCGTCCTGTGGACGGAAGGTCACCCTTGCCGACAAACACTCCGAGTGTCTTTTTTGTTTGGGCGACACTCATAACACCAGGTCTTGCCCAATTTGCTGCGAGTTCACCTCCCAGACCCTTCGGAATCGGTCTTCGCGACTCAAGTCATTCTGCTGGGAGCAGTCGCTTAAGGTGAAGGAGGAAACACCGTGTGCAGCGATGTCTGACACTCCGAGGGCGACTTCGACTTCATCTGT
Source organism: Ctenosaura bakeri (assembly GCA_948474755.1). Lineage (NCBI taxonomy): Eukaryota > Metazoa > Chordata > Lepidosauria > Squamata > Iguanidae > Ctenosaura > Ctenosaura bakeri. Next base: position 12,644 of record CAOLHI010003363.1, on the reverse strand, counting down.
ACCGGCGACTGCCGTACCGTCCACCTTGTCGGCACCGGGCTCAGTTCCGATACCGAGGACGCCCATCTCAGCGCTTCCCTGGATCCCCAAGCTGTCTGCAGTGGCTAAGACAGCAAAGGGGACACCTGCGACTGCGAAGGCCTCTGAGACATCCAGGCCACTAACTGCGACGCAAAAGAAGCGCCCCGCTCCGGACAGTGGGAAGGAGAAGGAAAAGGACAAAAAGAAGAAGAGAAAGGAGAAGAGGCGCTCCCCAACCAGGGAAACGCGCCCACCAACTCCACCTCCAACGCAGCTCCCTGAGGAACTACGTGAGCTGTCGGAACCGGAGGAAATCCTGGAGGTGTCCGAAGAGGAGCATGACGTGGAGATCCTGCCCTCTGAGGAACTGCCTGTACTGGCGGCAGAACAGCCCCCAAAGAGTCACCGCATTCCGGTGGACCAAGGGGGAGAGGTGATGGAGCGTCATCGGCCTTCGTCCGGGCATCGGTCGGCCTCGGACAGGAGCTACTCCCGCTCTCCGGAGCGGAGAATTAGGCCACCATCACTGCGTCGTCGCGAGGTGTGCGAAGATCCACACCCACGCCGCTCCCGTTACACCTCAGCCTCTTACATCGCCAGGTCGGCAAGGGAGTCTGAGTGGAAGGAGTACCCAGCAGAGTACCGCTCCCACTCTCCATCGTATCGGGACCGGTACCATCATGACTCCCGATACTGGGTACCCTATGGGAGATCTCGCTCCCTGGCTAGGAGATCTCGTTCCCCGGCCAGGATTGACCACCCTTCCCCGGATAGGAGGTCGCGCTCCTCAGCCAGGAGTGACCGCCGCTATGAGCGCTCTCGTAGCCGCCCCCGTTCTCCATGATATCGGAGATCCAGGGAACCTTCGCCGCGATACCGAGCGGTCTCCCCGCTCCAAGGGTCACGTCGACGGCCACCCGCCCCGTTGAATCCAGAGCAACGCGGTCGGCTAAGGCGACAACGACAGTGACTCAGTCGACTAGGAGGGTGCGGTCCACAGTTGTTCCTATCACTAAGTGGATGACCAAGGCCTCCACGACGACAGCTACGGTCTCTGCCACGGTAGCCCCGACAACTGTGGCGGTACTGGTACCAGCCTGCTGAACTCCTTAACGGACATCCGCAGAACGTTCTCCCGAGCGTTCTCCTGAAAGATCGCCTACACCTTCTTCTCAGGGCTATGACTCGGAGACGGACTCGGATGACCTAACTCAGAGGAATTGCCGCCATTAGCTTTTGGGGAACCTGTACCGGAATCGGCACCGGAGGACGTTCAACAGTTCTCCGCGATACTCCTCCGTATGGCAGCCACCCTTAGACTGAAGGTTGCAGAGCCAGAGCAGGAGGAGGAAGACCCGGTGTTCGACTTCGTGGAAGCTCGGAAGCCGACTACCGCTCCACTTCCTGTACTCCCCAAGCTGCTAAAGGCTGTAAAGCAGCCCTGGGACAAGCCGGCGTCTGCCCAACTGATACCACAGTGCCTGGAACACCTATACCAGACGCAGAAGGAGAAGACAGACTTCCTCTTCACCCATCCGGTACTGAACTCTATAGTAGTAGAGTCGGCCCAGGTTAAGGGAGGCAACAGGGCCCATACCATGCCACCAGACCGAGAGGGACGCAAGTTGGACATATTCGGCAGGAGGTTTTACGCAGCCTCCTCCTTTAATATCCGGGTGTCCAATACGCAGGCTTGCCTTGCAGCTTACCTGCGTAACATTCTGGCTCGTATCTTGCCCTGTATAACTGACCTCCCGGAGCAGAACCGCACGGCAGTCAATCAGCTGTGTAATGAGGCCATGGCAATAGCGACCCAGCAGATCATCTCGTCGAAGCATGCCGCGGAGGTTGCTTTGAGAGTTATGGTAGGAGCGGTCGCTCTTCGCTGTCATGCCTGGCTACGGTCCTCTGGTCTACAAGACGATAGCTGGAAGCGCATCAAAGATCTTCCCTTCGATGGCCAGGGTCTTTTCAATGCTAAGACCGACGAGACCATGGACACCATCGTCAAGGCTCGACTAACGGCCAAGAAGATGGGAATTAACCAACCGTCCCAAGTCCATCGGTCCATCAGCTCACGCCAGTCCTGGCGACGATCCTCAGCCTCCTCTTTCTGGCAGAGGTCCTCTCAGTCAGGCCAATCTCGACCTTCGACTGTCTTCTCGGCCCGGAGATCCTTCAGACTTCGACCGACATCGTCATCTAAGAAATCGTCCTCCGAGGGGAAGTCAAGGTTTTGACCGCCTTCGCGGGTTGCCACCACACCCAAGATTCAGCCTGCCAGCAGCCTTCCAAGATCAACCGAGCCTGGCAAAACACCTTGCAGAGTGGCGTCACGTCACTACAGACTCTTGGGTACTTTCCATCGTCCGTCTTGGCTACACCATAGAATTTCACGATATTCCACCGTGAGGCGTCTATTACACCACTCCGGCCAGCTCGGTTATGCTGGAAGAGATCCAGTCCTTGCTTCAGAAAGGAGCGATCGAGACGCTTCCGTCTTCAGCCAGCAACACTGGCTTCTTCTCCCGGTACTTTATGGTACCGAAGGCAGACGGGTCCCTGCGACCCATCCTAGACCTGAGAGGGGTGAACAAATACATCCACCCCAGAAGATTCAAGATGGTCACGCTGTCCTCGATCCTTTCCTTTCTGCAATGGGGGACTGGTTCGCTTCCATCGATCTTCGAAATGCTTACTTCCATATCGCCATCCGCCCGCAGTACAGACAATATCTCCGGTTCGCGGTCGATGGCACCTGCTACCAGTACAGGATGCTGCCCTTCAGACTATCCACTGCGCCCAGGGTCTTCACCAAATGCATGGCCCCTGTGGTATCGTACCTGCGGACGAAGGACGTCTCCATTTATCCCTACCTGGACGATTGGCTGTTGGTGGCGTCCTGCAGACAGAAACTTTACGACGACATTCACCAGACTCTGACCCTTTTAACCAGCCTAGGCCTCCAGGTGAACCCCAAAAAGTCCCACCTCGAGCCCGCAAGAGTGCTCGACTTCATCGGGGCCACCCTGGACTCGATATCGGCCAGGGCATACTTACCGACGGACAGAGTGCGGATGCTGCGGCGGGCTGCACTGGCTGCCTACAACGCTCCAACGATGTCAGCCAGGAGGATCCAGTAGCTCCTCGGCTACATAGCCTCTACCACCGCTGTCACCTACCTGTCAAGGTTGCGGGCAAGACCTCTCCAGCACTGGTTTGTCCGAGCGTTCAACCCGCTCCAAGACGACCAGAGGCGGAGATTGCAGCTGCCGTCACATGCCCACGAGTCTCTGCTGTGGTGGCAGTCCTACGACCACCTCTTGACGGGAATGCCCTTTGTCGAGGCAGCACCGCGGGTCACGGTAACGACAGACGCGTCCCTCCACGGTTGGGGAGCACACCGCAACGAGCTCAGAGTCCGGGACCGGTGGATCGACGTCGAGACCGTCCTCCATATCAACGCTCTCGAGCTCCTCGCCATCTGGAAGGCTCTGAGGGCATTTCGTCATCTTGTAATGGGCCGAACGGTGCTGATCCTGACGGACAACACGACGGCGGTCCGCTACGTCAACAGGCAAGGGGGGACTCATTCTACCACCCTCCTCAACATCGCTCTCGACCTTTGGAACTGGTGCGTCCCGCTACGGATCCACCTGTGGCCGTTCACCTGGCCGGGCAGGAGAACACCACAGCAGACGCCCTCAGCAGGGACACCTCTTCCCACCACGAGTGGTCCCTCTCCGACAGGGCATTCCAGATGATCCGAGACCGCTGGGGCGACCCGACAATCGATCTCTTCGCTACCAACAAGAACGCGAAGTGCCATCGGTACTCTTCCAGGGCCAGTCATGATCGAGGGTCCATGGGCGACGCCTTCCAATTCAGGTGGACCGAGGGACTTCTTTACGCTTTTCCTCCGTTTCCCCTCCTCAGCTGAGTGATATCCAAGATCCTCACCGACTGAGTGGACGTCGTCCTCGTAGCCCCGTACTGGCCGAGGCAGCACTGGTTCGCTCCCCTGCTCCAGGCAGCGCGTGACCGTCTGTTCAGGCTACTGTCAACACCGGACCTGCTCTCCCACTCTGACGGCCTCGTACTCCACCCGGACCTGCCGCTCTTGGCCCTCCATGCCTGGAGGATATCGCCGTAGCCGACCCCATCATCAGCAACGACCGCGGCCAGGAAGGAGTCGATGCGCCGCAACTACCACTACAAGTGGTGGCACTTTGTGGCCTTCGCTGAAGAAAGAAGGGAACCTGTATCGCCGGTCAATATGCTTACCGTGCTCCACTTCCTATTACACCTTCGGCAGCAGGGCTTAGCCTTCCCGTCTTTGAAGGTCTATCTCGCCGCTATCGTGGCATACCAACCGCCACGATCTCCGTCAGTGACGCTCTTTTGGGACGGTACCATCAAGCAGTTCCTGAAGGGCCTTCAGCACCTATACCCCGCCGATATCGCCCCCGCTACCACCGTGGTCGTTATCATTGCTGCTATCGCAGCTAACGAGACCGCCCTTCGAGCCCATGGCTACTGCTGACGACAGGCTGCTTACTATGAAGACCGCCTTCCTAGTGGCTGTCACTTCAGCCAGGCGCGCAGGGGAACTGACAGCTTTACAGACTGACAAGCCCTACCTTGTCTTCCACAGAGATAAGGTCATTCTCCGACTGGACATTTCTTTTCTACCAAAGGTGGTGTCCAGCTTCCATCTCAGCCAGGACATCATTCTACCATCCTTCTTCCCGAACCGACGACACCGTTGGAGCGGTCCCTTCACTCCTTGGACGTGCGTCGGGCTTTGGCATTCTACAAGGATAGGACTGTCTCTTTTAGACAATCACCACACCTGTTCGTCTGCTATGGCAGGCGATGGAGGGGCCAAAAAGGGTCCATGCAGCGATTTTCCAAGTGGGTGGTACAGACTATTGAGCTGGCGTATGAGCTTGCTAGTAAGCCTCCGCCAGGCTTCCTTCGGGCCCACTCCACCAAGGCCGTGGCAACGTCTGCAGCCCTCCTGAGAGGTGTTGACCTCCATGAACTCTGCCGTGTGGCGATCTGGTCCCAACCATCGACCTTCGTGCACCACTACATGCTCGACTGCCGGTCTCACAGAGATGCTTGGTTTGGACATGAGGTTCTGGCTTCCGTTCTCTAGAACCTAACCTGCCATCCAACCGGTAAACTACACAGTCTCCTAGTGTGTGAAGGCACAGAGACCATGAAGAAGAAGAACAGGTTGCTTACCTTTAACTGTAGTTCTTCGAGTGGTCATCTGTGCCCTCACACACACCCGCCCTTCCATCCCCTCTTTTTCAGGTCCCTGTAGGTTCTACGGCGGACTACCGAACTGAGGAGAGACCGTTGCTCGGCAGGAGGAGCATGCGCAGTACCGGCATGGGGGAGGGGTTCCCGCCAAGCTACTGAGCTCTAGAATCTTCCGAACGCTACCGCGCAGGTGCGAAAGCTGCTAGTGTATAAGGGCACAGATGACCACTCGAAGAACTGCAGTTACAGGTAAGCAACCTGTTCTTCCTTACATTATTAAGTAAATAGCTAAAAGGCTGGGTGCAGCTTTTCTCATCAGCCTTTCTCTGCAGATAAGCTCTCAGTGATTGGAGAGAGAGAATCCCAGGGGCAGGGCTTAGAAGAGAGGGCTAAGGCTTTCCCACAGACCTCTGGGGGCTAAACGAGGAACCTTCAGCAGTCAAAGATTCCTCTCCACATGCTTAGTCCATTACCTGTGTACAAAATTCTTACTTCCATTCTGACAAGATTATTTATCTGTAATTATCCAGGGGCAGGGAAGGACAAGCCAGGCCCAGTAGTAATACATATTTATTTTATTATTCATATATATTAGACACTACTCCCCTTAAATACATGCAATAGTATATTCAACGGATAACACAGATAAACACAAGGTAAATTATGGAATTATAATATATCCAGAAAATGGAGGTGGTAAAACTTTCGGTGTGTTACAGTCAAATAAAACAACTAGCTGTCTCATTGGAGCAATTATATGAAGTTCTGAATTACTTTCACAATAATGACCATTTGAATAGAGATATTTTAAACTGATTTTCTGAATACTTGCAGTATGAGGCTCTAATAGGCCCTTTCTGTATGCATGTGTACAAGTGTGGATGCAGAAATTCCATTAAACTCCAACCATAAGTAATGAGGCCCTGCTTCTTTTATGTGGGTTACAGGTGTGGAGAGGGGGTGGGACATGTGGGGCTGCAGGTGTCCTTGGACCCAGAGCAGCCCTCCAGGGTCTCACAGACCCCCTCAATTATTCCCCCAAATTGAATTCCCAAAATATAGTCACACTGGGTGTATTTTGCTTTCTAAAGATAATCTACCCTGTACTTTTTTGGAGAGGGGGCAGAAGGCCTTTTTTAGACATTACAATCGACTGATAGGTCATTTTCTATTTCTTAATATGACCCTCTTAAGAAATTAAAATAAGAATTCCAGGTGCAAAATTACATTCAGAGATCAAATTGCATACCCCGAATGCATTGCAGATTTTGATCTGGGAGACTAAAAAATGAAAATAGGCAGGCAGGGAGGTGATCCCAAGAGATCACAGCCATGTAGAAAGAAAGCAAAAGGCTTCTTGACTTCATAAGTTGCCCACCCATGGTATGGAGATTCTAGTCTAAAGTCTTCAGGAATCTTCTGATGTATCCTATGAGAAAAGGATGCACAATATTTCCATATTGACTGGAATGGTAACACAGTGAGTGGCTTGCATGATTTCAGACCCCAGGTTCAAGCCCTGCTCTAGAGTTATATTTTGCATTGTCCTAATATGTGTTCATTTTGATTTTCTCTTTCTAGTTTGCCTTTGCAAAAGATTTCATGAAGTGTTTATCTTCAGCTACAGCTTCCATTGTAAGTCTCTCCATTAGTAAAAGTGAAACTCTACATAGTTTATCATGCAGTTTTATTTCTTTACTGGGTTATCACCCCAACCCACACATCCCTAAAACTAGAGTACTTGGTGGATGGCAAGCGTGGTATGGCTACTTCTCTTTTTTATTTGCTAAAAATACTGCTAATTGAATAGCTCCACAAATGATTCCTTTAAGTTAGCAATGTAGGAGAAGCACGCCGAACTAGACCAAATACCTTTCTGTTCCAGTGTCCTGTTTCCCCAGCAGCCAACCACAAGCAAGATATGAGTGCAATAGCACCCTCCTGCTCTTTCTCTCCAGCAACTGATGATACAGAGGCACATGGTTTTCTGGTACTGAAGGGAATATATATTAGCTCTTGGAGAACAACTATTTATCCTAATACTGTCAAGTGTGGCATTATGATTTTCTAAACTTCTCTGTGACTTAAATGCAGAGTTGTTCACCTGTTGTTACCGTTTCAGCTTGGAAAAAGTTCCATGTTTTGGACTATAACTCCCCAAAGCCCCAAAGACAAAATGGGTGGTTCTGGGATTTATGGAGCTGGAGTCAAAAAAGTAACTTTTCCCAAGTTCTTATTATAATACATAGACATACAAACTATATAGAGTGCAGCTCAGGGTGCCATTATGTGTAGGTACAAAACCCAAGCAAACTTAACTTTTTATAGTGTGGAAGGAAGGGGACACTGGAGGTGAGGGCAGAACAATTCTGTATGGTCATTCCTCTATATTCCCAGGGGTTAGAGGTGCAGGACACTCATGAAAGTGGAAAAACTGTGAATATCTCTAGCCCTCCCCCAAACCATATTTAACACACAAAAAAGTATGATCTGCAGATACATTCCACAGCAGATTCAAATGTACACTACATAATACATTTGAATCTGCGGTGTGGAGCGTGTTAGCCACCTGGTACTGCCTTCAAGGCAGTGGGGTTCCTTCACAAGACAGAAGCAGGTAGCTGTCAAGGCTTACCACTGCCTCTACTGTTGCCCTACACCATTTTTTAACAGGGACTTAGAAGCCTCACCTCGCATTCTCAGTCTCTCACAGTCTAACAAGGCTTGCAGAGAGACTATGAATGCAAGGTGAGACTTATACGTCCCTATTAAAAATGGTGTAGATGAAGGCAGCAGCAATTCACATGCAAATAACCAAATCTGCAAAAGTTAAATATGAAAATGTGGGGGGACAACTGTATTCTGAACACTATGTGTTGAGGGGACAACAAAGAAAGCTATAAGGAATTGGATCATCTTCTCTGAAAATGTATAATCTGAAAGCCACTTCAGTTACATGGATCACCAGTCATTTAAAACCTGACTAGAATTAAAGGATAAAGTTTTATATCACTTGTGGCAAACCCTTGTTCTCAGAACTTCATTATAAGACAGGCAGTTGGATGCCACAGCCAAAGCTTGGGAAAATGGCCATGCTGATTGGTGAAGGACATATCCTGAGAGTTGTAATCCAAAAAAGTAATTTTAACAGGTTCTGACTATTTGTTAAAGGGCATCATGCCTCTCCTTTCTGTCTAGGGAAAGTGACTTTGGAATTCTCTCAAGTCATAAGGGAATTTTTCTTCTAAAAGGTTGGCAGACTTCACACTAGAACATGAAGTTCCCCATGAGTCTAGTGCAAAATGATAGCCCACGTGGTGGTGGTGGGGATACACTGAATGAATAGGTTGTAAGATTTGTTTTCAATACCAGAGCTGTGCTCAGAATCCTTTGATATTAAAACTGACTCAAGTTTTCCTCAAGCTTTTTTCATTTCCACAACTCTAGTTTCCAACTGATAGTTATGATGCTAGTGTTATTTAACTGGGAAACCCTTACTGAGCTACTGCATATCACTCAGATTGACTGGTAGATTCTGATATTATCTTACCCTTATTCCTGAGTTAGATGATTCATTGAAAGAAATACATGCAAAACTGGTGTGTTTTGCATACTTGGAAGGGTTGTTGAAACTGGGTTCTTTAAAGGCTTTAACATGCATAGATTATAAACCCTCCTGCTGAAAATGTTTTCTTAACAAGCCTGTTTTGGACCTTGGCGCTGTTTCAGTTGGCTGCTTAAAATATTTAAAGTACAACTGACGTCTTCTCTTCTACATCTTTATTAAGGCTGGACACTATAACTTGGAGACTTGTCTGAGTGTGGTATTGCTCTCCCTTGCAATGGTGATGGCCGGCTCTGGGAACTTGAAAGTCCTCCAGCTCTGTCGTTTTATGCATAAGAAGACTGGTGGAGAGATGAACTATGGATTCCATATGGCACATCATATGGCTCTTGGACTCCTCTTTTTGGGAGGGGGAAGGTAATCTTTTTTCCCTCCCAAAATAACTCTTTATGCTTAAATGCATATAAACCGACAGGCAAGAAAACCGTACCACCTGTCATAATGATCAAGGAACCAGTGCACTTGTATTAATTAAGACTCCAACCAGGAAGATGTGTGTGTTCAAGTCCATATTATTGCAGGGTGAATATAGAAATTGGTATTTGGGACAACCTTCACCTTGGTAATAACTGCTTTTCTTATAAAGGAAAACAAGTTTCCAGTCATTGTATGTCAGAAGAAAAAAGAAAGCAAAACATGGTGGGTGTCTAGGAAAATTTTGAATAGTGGACCAGGGCTGGGTGAAAACTGCAATGGTCAAGAGACAGAGCTTTTCTACTCTGAGAAGTTCTGTGCTTAGCTGCTGTTTTCTCTTTTCTTTCTTTCTTTCTTTCTTTCTTTCTTTCTTTCTTTCTTTCTTTCTTTCATTAGCTGTTGGAAGGCATAACCATTCCTCAAGGGGTGGGATGCACTTGTTTAGTATATAGAAGTCCCAGGCACCCTCAGTTAAAGAATGTTACTTAACAGGGCGGGGAGAGACCCCTCTCTAGGTCACAGCAGGACTAGTGCTTATTTGATTAAACAGTAGTGAGCAAGACAGGCCAATAGTCTGATTCATTATAAAGCATCCTCCTAGAATTCCATTGACACAGAGTTGGTGGTATCTTGTGTGGATTTCAGAAGGGCAGATTGCATGGGCCTTTTGAATGTGTGAGGAGAAACATTAAGGCTAAGAAAACTGATGCTCTCCAGATATTTTTTTATTATAACTCCCATCATCCTTGACCTCTGACTGGGTCTGATGGAAGATGTAGTCACCAATATGTGGAGGTTGCCAAGCTATAGGGGGCAATTTCTTGTTCTTTTTTGTGTCAGGGTAAAGACTGTTATTTCTTTGTAGGTATTCACTCAGCACATCAAATTCTTCAATTGCTGCTCTTCTTTGTGCACTTTACCCTCATTTTCCTGTTCACAGTACAGATAACAGGTATGTCAGTCTATGTCAATCAATAGTTTTATTACGGTCGTAGACCAGCATGAGAAGAAATAACAGATTTTGGCTTAAAATACGTAAGAAATGTGTAAAACAGAGTGGCATAAAACAATAAATACAATAAATACTTAAAATTCACATGTGGTAATAGTTTAGATAACAGGTAAGATTCAACCAGTAGATTCAGTTAATTTTTTTTTTTAAAAAAAATAGTTTGATCCAACAGATACTGTGTCTTCTAGGCTTTGTTTCAGTTCACAAGCGTGAGATGAATACAAATTAAGGATGTAGTCTTTTTTCACACAGAAATTGCAGTGATCTAATGGTAACTAGGTAATCTTACATTTCCATTATATATCCATCTTAAAAACTGTTTTCACATGTGTGATGCTTTCCACCTCTCCATAGGAAATGTGACATCTTAGCGCTTCTCTCTCTATGGTTTACTAACAAGGGAACCAAGAATTACACTTCACAAATGTTTATTGGTTCCAAATCATTACACAGCTGAAACATCTGGCTTTTCTATCCTTCATTCGTAGGGGCTGATAGTGAAAAGATTTTATAAGCTTTCCCTCTAGAGGGCTAGCAGTTTTTAGATTGTACCAGAATTGATCACTTGAAAAGAGGGAAAACCTAGTCAGAATGAGGCTCCTCCTTGTTCTTTAGCCCCAGCATGGTTTAGCCTGCAGAGAAGGATGAGTGTGCAGAGTCAGGTGCTACAGAACCAGCTGCTTCCAAGGGTGGGTTGGATCCAACTCCCATCCTGATTGCACAGTCTTTAGAGGTAGGGTAGAAAGACCCTTGATAGTATAGGGAGACATCTCCTCCAGTTCTCTGGAACTCCTCAGGAGGATGAAGGAGCTGGGCAAGTTGAGGCTAACAAAGTTAGGAGCCAGACCTGAGGGAAAGCGTACTGTAGAGCTTGTTCTTGATTTCCTTTCCCTTTCCCTGTGAGAGATTTTACCTCCTTGGTGGGTTGCTGGTTCTCCCTTATTTTTGTGCCCTTACTTTCTTTGATATCAGTCTTCCAAAAAAGAGATAAATCCAACACCCTCTCCACTCTCCAACTGCTTCCATCTCCACTGTAGCTACAGTCATACCTTTTAGGCCTATTTTATTTCCCTATTCCCATGGCTGTCAAGTCTCCAGGGTTTCCCTGCAGCCAGGTGACTGATCAACTGCACAGCTGCCAGCATTGTTATCATCACTGGGCAGCATAGCAGCTGGCAGCCTTGTAGTGTTACAGTCCCTGTGGCAGTATATGGTAATTTCATGATCTTGTCACAGCTTATCCCTTTGATGTTTCCATCCTGTCTCTGTGATATAGATGTCAACATGTATAACAAAGGCACATTTAAAGGAAGACTGAAACAGAAGATACAATAAAGTTTCAGAACATGATTTTGTTGGACTCTACTTTAAATATTTATTTTATTTTATTTACCTCTTGGGATGGGACTAAAGTTTTCCATGTAATGTATGGTGGCAGAAAGAGGCAGGACTCGAAATAAATTCACTGAAACCCTGATTTTGAAATAGTTCCTGCATTTTGCTCGTTGGAGATAGAATAGCTGTCAACATTCATCAGTACTGAGACCGATTTCCTAAAATCTTGAAAGCTGTATGCTAATTTATTTATTAATTCAAAATAAAACTGAAGGAAAAAGATATGTTTTCAGTAAGTGACCATTGCATATCAACACTGAGGCCTGCCTGACATGCTGTGAAAGGGAGCTTGTTCTCTGGGGGAGGTGCTACCATGGAGAAGGCCATCAAAGCAAAATCCATAAGCCACAGCACAGACAACAGGGACTCCGTGAGGATCATAATGAACTGGGACATTGATATAGGGGAAGACCTTTCTAGAAATCTAGGAATTTTTTTGTTAGAGCAATTTCCTGTTATAAATGAATGGAACATGTTTTCTCCTTTCACTTGTCTAAAATAAGACTGAGTAAGGAAAAACCTGAGGAAGGGCAGTAGAGAGAGAAGATAGATATTTGCTTACTCCCTGCTCCCGCACTTTATCCTTGGGCCAGAGAGTAAGTATCCTCTCATTCCCAAGAGGCTTTCAGATTTTGCCCTTTCTTCCTGATCTTTACAAATAGAAAGAGTGCTCTTTAAAAAATCACCTCTTATCATGTCACTGTGGGACATATAAAAGATGGATGAAAACATTCTTTAAAACCACTTTAAAAAACCAAAACCCTTCTTCCAAAGAACACACAGTTTAAATGAAAACCAACCATGGTTTTAAAGACCAAAAGCCACATGGAACAACAAAGTCTTGGTTGCCTACCAGCAGTTCAGTAGGGATGGAGGCAGCCTGACCATCCTTTCCCTTGTCAGTGT